>JZKD02S2320479.1:218858-268232 GCA_000966675.3 Picea glauca
ACCCACATCTTGTGTTCCTTTTTGCAGCTTGCTTTGCCACCAGATAAGAGTTGTACCTGCAAGTCTCAAAGATGCCAATTTAATTTGTGTGGCCTCATCCTTGATCTGCTGCACATTGCAGTATACCTCCATCTGCCTGATCCAGTTATCAAGTTTTTCTGCATTTACTTCACCATCATATATGGGCCACTCAAATTTTACATCAAGTTTTAACAATGGCATTTCATGTTTATTCTTATGAACATTTTTCTTCTCATTAGATTTAGAACTTGAACTTGAAGAAGAAGGAGAAGAAGGAGGTGTTGATGGAGGTGAAGGAGGAATGTGAGGATGGTTCTCTTCCTCTTCACCTTTGCTTTTTGAAGAATTACCCAAAACTGGTCGCTTCCGTTCTAAATAATCTTTGTACAAAACTGTCACCATCTCCGACATAGCATGGAATGTTTTCTGGAACTCTTTCTCATCTTGAGAAATCCCTTCTTCCGATGCCATCTTCTCACTGTGAGAAGCTCTCTTTCTCAATCCAATTAATGGATTCTCTGCAACAAGCTCGCCTTCACCATGCTGTAGCTTTTCCCTGGTTAACATGCAAAACTCAAATCCAAACGTCAACTAGCTCTGAGACCACTTGATCCGTAGGATCTTTTAAATGACTATGGTTGAGTTTTAATTTTGCATGCGTTAATTAACCATTTGAGAAACTTAGTGAAAGAATGAGGAAATACGAGGAATTATAACAGCCATATACACATTTGCATATCTGAAATGAAAGAATAAACAACAAACCATAACACGCAGATTGATAACGGAGTTCAGCACAACTTTGCCTACGTCTCCGAGCCTTTGTCTCTGTGGGGGAGGCTTCTTTATTTCTGTTCAAAAGCTCAAAAGTACATCTCTGCAATGCCAAATGGATACAAGACTAATCTGGTCATGTTCTTCTAGATCTCTAGAACCCTGCAAAGAAAACGTCATGCAAAACGGACGTCCGGAGCTCCCAGAAATGATCCGACAGCGTCTCCTTCTCAAAAGCTTCTCTGCATCAACATGGCTTTGGCTTGGCTTTTCTTCAACATAACTCTGCTTTGACTGCTCTCTCATGACCTCAAAAAGGCCTAGTTTATATAGCCTTGAATTTGGTTGCTCATCTACAACTTCCTCCAAGAATTTGGCCTCCAAAAATGCCCAATATCCCCCCAAAATGGAGAGAATCAGCTAAAAATAGGTTTAATAACAATAAAAATTCCAAACTTTATAACAAAACCCACTTTTAATAAGAAATCGGGTGCTAGCCCCCTTCCTTGGCACGCGCACCCTCCGACATGGTCATATGGGGGGCCATGTGGCCACGCGCTATGCGTTGGCCCCCCTTTTGGCGCGCCTGCTCCTGGTTCTCGGCACATAAACATAGGACCGTGGCTGGTGGTTATACAAACCCCGCGCCCATGGTGTGGTAACGGTCCCGGTCCTGTGGCGCAACCATAGGACCCGTGGGATTATAGTTATAACCACCCGCGTATATGGTGTAACCCTGCACTTCTGGTTCTATTGCACGGTTATGTGGTGTATACCGAGGACTGGGGCTAAGCCCCGACCCTTTCCCCCCCACCATTTGACAATTCAAACAAATTTAAATATATTTTTTGCCATTCATATAACAAGTACCAACGGGCGCCCGGGTGGGTAGCCTGGTCCCGCTAGTCCATAGCCCTGGAGGGAGGTCACCGGTTCGACCCACAGTAAACCCACAACTTTTACACATAAACCAACAACCAATCATGGGGTGCCACATGGCAGCCCATGACTGGGCCACGTGGCACCTTAACCACTAACCAAAACATGCCACATGTCAGCTGCTAATTGGTCCACATGTCTACCACATCAACCACCATACTGCCACCTGTCAGTCTGTGTGTCTTCCCTATCATCCTGTCATACTGCTCTGTCAGCCTGCCACGTCAGCTGTTGACGTCACCCGTGCCACGTGTCACCCTTACAGTGGTGACACGTGTCACCTTCGGATAGGTCTAGCTGTACGCCCAAACATCCAAATCTTCCTGACACATGTCATCTCCTGGAGCTGCCATGTGTCGCCTATATGGACCTGCCACGTCAGTGTACGGACATGCCACGTTAGCGTCCGTACAGACTGTACGGACTGCACAGTCAACAATTTTTTTGCCTATTTGACTTATCAGACATAATGTGATATCTTCTCCATACGGAGCCCGTTTGACAAAGTAAATATACCACCGAAATCAGGAAGACGAGACGGACGCAATGGCATAGGTTTAGTTGCATTCCGAGCACTTTCATTTTTGAGCATTTTTCAAGCCCTATCAGGCTTCTGGATCCGATTTCGGATCAATTGTTCTCCCCAGGCCAAAGTGTTTCCCAAGCTTCATGTTGTATGTATTTGTTCTAGGACCACTCTTGTAATTCTTCCATATGTTACGATGGCTCGACCTATGTCTGGTGTTCATCGGTTGGTGAGGTATCAGCCAAAATTCAAGAGTTAGTGATATGCTTAGTACTTACTTGGTGATCAACTATCGAGGTACCGATTTTTGGCTTTTTCACTTCCTCTTTTTTCCCACCTGAACCTAGCTCATCCCTGGAGTTGTCATTTGGTGTCCCTGACAGGTCGAGAAAATCAGGGTCTAAGACAGTTTCGACCTCATGGTCACCCTACAGAGGGTTTGGAACTAATGCATTGAGACTTGGAGCAGATGTTCCCCTAGGTTCTTTCTCCTCTGTAATTGATATTGAAGTTACAAGTCAGACCTCCAAACTCTCTTCATCGTCATAGATGGTTATTAGATCAAACATGGGATTTGGCACACACGTTTCACCTGGTGTTCTTGGACTCTCTAACTGGGTTGGAATGGTCACCGATGATCTAGCTTGTGGTGATGGAACTTTGGGGTTTTCTAGACCAGTGGTTTCCTCTAGTTGTATTGACTATGAGCCATTTATCTCTTCTCTGATTGTGATTGGGTTGGTTGGGGTGATCCTCATCATTTCCACTAGTTGAGGATTTTTCTCTAGCTGGTCGATGATTCTTTGGGCTCCTTCTAGTAACAAAAAACCCCTCCTTTGTGCCTATGTGGTTTCTGCTGCTTTGATTTCTTCTCTAACCTTGAGATCTTCTTGAGCCGACTATTCTATTGTTTCGACCTGCTCATCCATACTCATAGCTTTGAACCTAGTAATGTTTTATTTAGATTTTCTCTGTAATACCTCCTCCCAGTCCTAAGCACATTCTGTAAAAATATCATCTTTAAACTTGTCATGCGCGTATGGCTAGTAGGAAGAGACTTGTGAAGCATGTTGGAGAACTAGGCCTTTGGGGTTATGCTTGTGAAACCGGCCTATTGGGAACTTGTATTCCAACTGACTCAAACTCTATTATTTAGCTTGAGCAATGTCCTTTACTATATAACACCATACATGGAAACCGTAGGGTATGAATGCTCGTTTCTTGTCCTTAACCAAAGTGGTGTTATAGCCCCACAAAATAGTCTGGTAATAGATTTCTCCTACAATGAGATGGTCTAGGACATGAGTGGGGCACAAATGTGGTGCTCCAGTGGCCCCGGACACCCTTATATAGGTTGTGGTCTAATCTAGGTACCAGTGGCCTACCTTCGAAATAAGTTTCTTAGCTACTACAAAAAACCTTGGGCATTCCTTTTTAAATATAATGAAATAAATCCGAGCAATGAATTCATCGCAAATAAGAGCATAAGACTTCTTGTACATGTTTTCCCATAGGACTTTGAAGTAGACATGTATAGGCATCTTTGCGATGTTCTAGCTCTGATTCATATTGACGAAGACATTTCTTGCACATATTACATCTAGCAGATATGAGGCCATGTGAAAAGTGAGCGCTTCTCCCTCCTTTGGTGACTAAACTTGTAGTATACTAGTGCTCATTTGATTGGAGATAATTTCTCCCTAGTTGAAACTACTCCTAGAAACAACCACAATGTATGCCAGGGGCATCCATGCCTCCAAGAACTTGGCATAGTATTTTTCTCCATATAATCGGTAGATTAGAGCCATTAAGTAGATATATGGCTCCCTCAGATTCACTCTCTCGTACCAGCCATTGCTCCAGTTCATAAATTTCTTGTCTTCCTTCAACCATGAGGCCATTAATCAACTGGTGTCATGGAATTCATAGAAATTCAATGTGAAGTCTGTGTTCAGCCGCTCCTCCGGGTCCCTGATTTTGTAGTACTTTTGGACCTCTGTCGGGAGAAAATATCTGACACATCCACCATTCTCATAATTTATTAGGCACTTCTGCATGTCTGTGTGATCAATTATCCAACTCAAAGTCTCAATGCAGGGCAAGACTAGAGTTTGGTAGACTACCATATGCAAGCATGAACTCCAGATATTTGGGAAAACCTCATCGTCGAGTGGCCTTACATCTATGTCATTGTGTGGGATAAACTCCGGGTAATCTTCCTGGTTGATTCCATTGAATAAATTTCCCCACCTTGGGAGCATAAGGTTTTATATAGTGGTTTCTTGTATATCACCAAAAGTGTGAGGTTTAATAAATGCCTTCTTGGTCGATGTTTTGATGACCGGATATGCTATGTGAGAAAATTCCAACTTCCTTGTCGTGCTGAGAGAAGATCCTTCACCCATCTCTGCTTCCTTTAATTTAGGTTCCCTTGTCGAGCGTTTGGTCATTGGCTTCCTGGGAGGAACTTTCCCTACAACTAGAAAAATGTTAGATATTGTGTTACAGACATAATTCTAAGACACAAAAATGTAAACGATGAAATGAACAAATTTAACACATACCTCTTCTTCGTACTGGATTAACCTGTTTTTTTTGAAATTATGAGAATAAAACACATCTCTTGAGATGCTCTCTTTTCTTCTTCGGCTGATCTGGACATGGGAAACTTGTGTGCATAATGGAGGTGTTTGAAGCTGTCTAAGTGTTTTAAATAGAGATAATACTTACCTTTTCGCATCCGTTATTCAATTCGGGGTGTGAGTGCGGTTCTACAAAATCTACCGCAAGATCCTCATTATGTTCAGGATTAATTGCAGTTGTAGGTTGGCGGTGAGGATGCGGGCTATAATGTGGTTAATTGGCGATTTTAAATTCTCGTTGTTCAATTGGCGCTCGGGGTAGAAGCGTATGAAAAGTGAGACATTAATTGGCCTATTAAATGGAAGAATCTGATCTTATTGTGTGCTGAAAGCATCCCATCATTCCACTAAATTAAAAGGTGAATCGAGAGTACTCGACGCTTTTCCTTGGACAATGTTCATTGATATCTCTTGGAAAAACTCCAATTCCGATCCATCATGTCATACAACGCTGATGTGGAAATGCTGACTTGGAAGTGTGACTAGGACATGGGGAAACCTAAGGTGACTCAAAATGAAATTAGAACGTACATAATGCTTGTGTAGAAAAGACACGTGTTGCTTGAAATTGACGTCTTCGTTTAATCGTGTTATTTAGAATCGGGTACTTTTCATTAGCTAATCATTTTAACAATAGGTCCTACCCTGCCGATGTCGAAAAGTATCAAGGATCGACGATCGACGATAAGTTTAAACAAGTGTTGTCGGTTTACCCCCCTCGAAACTTGCCGATGCCGAAAATGCATCGGGGATCAGTGGCGTCTATGTTTAAGTGTGAAAATTTTCGATTAGTTAACCTTTTGGGATTTCACCAATCCTCGATAAAATGCACCGGTAATTAGCTATTGAAATTTCATCATGGCCCATGTCAATGTTTATCCCTCTCGTATTTTGCTGACGTCGATGAGAAATCGGCTACCTCCTGAATCATATTTTACGAACAACTAGTGCACATCTACTCTTCTTTTACTGACACCGATGATACATTGTCGATTGACGATTATTGTTACTATATGGTCATTTTACTTGCTCATATTTTTCTACACCGAGCATAAGCGCACAGGTCACAATTTTAGCTGCAGATTCTTAGTTAAAATGACAAGTTATTTTTAGACACAAAGGTTTCACTTTGACAAGTTAAACAAATCCAATTTGATCGATGAAGAGACATGAAAAAGAAATTAGTGATCCCTCCATAGTGGACTTAATTTAGAAAGTAGAACAAAAGAAAATAAGTGGTACCCAAAAGAGAAAAAATATCATAAAATATTTTAGGGTGTGTTGAGAGCTCAACAAATGGTGATTCTCTGGGCGAAAGCAGAATATTTGTTCCTTCCTTTGGGTTTAGCTCGTGCAAAAGCTGGTTAAGAAGATAACTAGCTTCGCTTTTAACAGATTATTTCTTATCCTTACATGTACAAATTCCTGGGTTCATGAATCTGGGTCTGCCTATGGAGTTTAACCCTTATCTAATCTTCGTCCCTTTTGATTGTGACCCATGCCCCCTTTTTGACAAGAGTCGGGTAAGGCATTCACTAGCTCGAGGCCATTTCAGTTATCATTATTCACTCGCTATGGTGTTGCTCCGCTGCCAACGAGCGTCCATATCCTTGACGGAGTCACCCCGACGTCACAAACCTTGCTCCACTGCCAGCGAGCGTCCATAGCCCCAATGGAGTTATCTTCATACCCTCTCCTAATTGTCACTCATTTAATATAATTGATTTATTTCTGGCAGAAATTCCCTGATCGAGTTGGAGAGGTGGACATCTGTAATCTGCAAGATAAAATGGTTAATGTGAAATTTTTCCTAGCTCTGTCTAGAGGTACATGTGGTCCTTTCCAACTTTCCATCTTTCCCTTTGGGCTTTACCAGACCACCAGGCAGACACCTCATCACTTAATAAGGTCATTTGTTTTGAAAAGAAAAGACATAGATATCCTTGAATAAATTTGTAATTGCCCATTGTTTCTTATATTGCACGTAAGCGTGAGTTAGGAGTAGAGTGTGCTACACCATATTTATTTGGGTCAACCAATGTTTTATGGAACACAACTTTATTACAAGAAGATACCAAACAAAAAGAAAAGAAAATAATAAAAAGGACTCTTTAATCAGTCTACTTGAAACCTACGTATTTATCCTAATCATAGTATAACATGAAAAGACACACACACACACACATTATTATTATTATTATTATTATTTATTGAAATATTGTTTTAGGGCTTGGCCATTCACCGGGAGGGTGTTGGGTTTCCCCCTCAGATTTTGCAACCGATACGTGCCTGCCCAAATTTTCTCAGATACCTGGAAAGGTCCGAGCCATAGATTCTGAAACTTCGAATGTTTTCCCTTAGGTTCATTTTCTCTATTCCATTTCAGGACCAAGTCTCCTACTTCAAAATTCTTCTGTTTGGCCTTGTGCTTGTCAAACCATCTTTTAAATATATGTTGATGAGTGACGAACTTCGATTTTGCTTTCTCCCTTTCCTCTTCCAACAAGAGGAGGGTATCAATTGTTTGTTGAATCATGGATGGGGGATGTCCTCTTGAACCCCAAGCAAGCTGAAGTGATGGAATATATAACCCATTTGGGAGAATGGCTTCTTGTCCGTTTACCAGAAAGTATGGAGATTTCCCTATATCTTCCTTGGGTGTTACTCTGTCTGCCCATAAGACATTATGAAGTGAGATAACCCAATTCCTTTGATTGTCTACAACTGTTTTCTTCAAGATCCTCACTAGGTTCTTATTAGTTGATTCTGCCACCCCATTCCCTTGTGGATAGTAGTTTGCAGAGTATATTATTATGATTCTTTTTTCTAGAGTGAACTCTGTTAATAGAGTAGAATAAAAATAAGAAGCATTATCAAACACAAGAATAGAGGGCATCCTATTGGCACAGGGGCAGACCCTGGGTTCAACGCTTCAACAACGCACCAACAAAACCCTAACTACCGACCCTTTCGGCAACACCTGTGAAGCAGATGAAGTCTCACTTGAGGTAGAGGCAGGAGTGGTTGTAGGACTCAAGTGTCTATAACCTAGCTGGGACACATATATGTGATTACAACACTTAACATGGCACTTAGCAGTTAACAATCATCAATAATTCACCTTCATTCACATTGCAAATCAAAACCCTAGTTATATAACAATGAAATATGCAACTAGATCTAACACATCCAAGCACTTAACATATAGAAATAGATCAGATCTGACATTCATTCACATTACTAAGAACTACGCTACTATATCATACATCTAATAAATATATCACAACACTAAGTATAAATCATAACAGTCACATAAGAATCATAAGAACAAGCAATCACAACATAGGATATATGTGGTTCACCCCAGTGTGGGGCTACACCCACCAACTCTTCTTCTTCTTTATTATCTTATATCAATCTCCTTACATGCACAGAGCTTCAGAACCCACTCCACATAGGATAGGAGATCTGTGTGCACCTTGCTAGATCCTCCTTCCCCAAGCTAGGTTCAAGCACATATCCTTCTTACAATCACTTGCACTCAGCCCTGCAAGTTCTCAACACACAGTATGCATAGAGCTAGCTCGATCACATAGACCCGACTACTTGCATAACTTGCACTTAGAACATTAGCCAGGTTACACACACAAGTATCCTCTACTTACATCGTATATATTTCTATTTATATATTACAAAAGGGCCTAAACATGGGTAAACCCATGGGCCGACATCCCCATACCCGTTACATAAACCCTAATCCCAAAAATTCCCTAAAAAGGGGTCAAGATCCCGCGATCTCCGCTTCAAATTGTGCTTTGCCTTCGAATAGCCTGTTGAAGTCCCAAAATGGTCAAACCTGACCAAGGATATCCAAAAATTGGTCAAGGGCCAACACATCCCAAAACTCGTGATCAACTACTGACAATGAATTAGATTACAACCTTTTCATTCACGTGAGTCAGTGGGATGGCCTCTGCCCATTTCATAAAATAGTTCATAGTAGTCAGTATGTATTTATGTTGTTTTGAATAAGTAAGGGTAATATCCCCTATGACATCTAACCCCCATTTCTTGAATGGTTTGGATATGGTCACTAGTTAGAGTGGGACATCTGCCCTCTTCTCTCTTCCAATGCTCATTTGGAAATATTTACAGTTTCTAGCGTACATATGAGCATCCTTGAATAGAGTAGGCCAGTAATAACTGAATCTTAATATTTTTTGAGCTATGGTATTTCCCACAAAGTGTCCTCCCGTAGGACCATCATGGATCTCCCTCATAACCTTTTTTTCATCTTCATGTTCGAGACATATAAAGATAACTCCATCATAATTTACACGGAAAAGTACTGAATTTACGAGGCAATATTGCACGGAATTTCTAGGCAAGTCCCATGATGCAGGAGGTAAATAAAATTTCCATACCAAGACTCTTGCCTTGGAGGGATGTATAAATCTTCACTACACCATAATTCTAATTCATTCTCCCACCCAAGGTCTTCATTTATTCGATCTTGGGCTTCTGCGGCTAGTTTACACAATCCTTGTCCATTTACTAGTTTAACAGGTTTTATATCTAGATCAAATTCTTAAACAACTACCATCCAATTTCCTCTTCTCTCCCCCATCTCCTGTTGAGTGAATAGGTATCAGACCGCAGGATGAGGCACGATGACTTTGGCGTGATTTTTTAGGATGTAAGATCAGAAATATTTTACTACTTTGTACACCACATAATCTTGTTTGTCTATAGAAGGGTAGTTCAATTCGGCTCCTTGGAGATTAGTTCTCATAAATGATACTGGTGCCTCATTGTTATCATCATCATTTTGGGTCAATACTGCAGCTAAGGATTGGTTGGAGGGAAAATTATAGAGGAAAAAATATTTACTAAAGTCAGGACTTCACAACACCAGAGCTTGAGATATTGCAGTCTTGATATTGTTAAAAGCATATTTTTTCTCATCATCCCACTTAAAATCTGCATCATTGCAAATCATTTTTTGTAAGGGTTTGACAGTTTCAGTGAAATCGAGGGTGAACTTTCTCACAAAATCAATTTTCCCAAAGAAGGATTGCATAGCCTTTTGTTATGGGGTAAGGGAAGCTGAGCTATTTCTGTTATCCACTCTCAATCTACACAAATTCCTACTTGAGATATAATATGACCTAGCATTTTCCCTTCCTTGACACCAAATATAGTTTTCTTAGGGTTTAAAGATATTCCATATTTCCTACACCTTTCGAAGATCTAGGTGAGATGTTGGATGTGGTATTTTCTGTTCTTTGAATACACAATCACGTCGTCCAAATATACCACTACACATTTGTTAATCAATCCTTGAAAAGATACGTCCATGGCCCTTTGGAAGGTTTCTCCTGCATTAATCAACCCAAAGGGCATGCATTTATAAGAAAAAGTTCCCCACTTGGTTCAGAAAGTATTTTTCAATCAGTCTTCCTCTGAAACTAGAACCTCGTTATAACTTGAGAAACCATATAGAAGGGAGAAAATTTTAGAAATAAACATGTTCTGGAAGAGCCGTTCCATGGGTGGGACTAGGTATTTATCCTTTTTGGATGCTCTGTTAAGGTTTCTGAAATCTAGACACAGGAGGATCTCACTAGAATTTTTTCTGACCGAAAGAAAATTTTCTACCCGGGCAAAGTGTCTAACATGAAAGATAATCTTAGAATCTAGTAATTTATTTAACTCTTGATACACAAGGGGTTCCAGAGATGGATGGTACTTCTCAAGATTTTGTTAGAAGGGTTTTACTTATGATTTTAATGGAATTGTGTGTTGAATAATCTGAGTGTCACAAGTTTTCAATTTTCGGCAGGACCATGCAAAACATCCTGATATTCTCTAAAAAGTTTGAGATAAGCTTTCCTGTCTTCTTTAGACATTGTTTTGCCTAGATTTAAATTATTAGGGTTTTTCGGGGTTCCTAGGTTTATAGTATTGTATATGGGACATGAACTCCCCATATTTGTGTTCTTTGACCCTTTAAATCTCTCACTCAGGTTGAAAAGGTTATCCAAATTGGCTACCCCTTTCGGTATCATGTGAAACCTTGGTTTATTATCAGAGTGGTCTGTTCCTCCCTTTTGTTCGTGGAAATCAGTTTCTGCCTGTTGCTCTTGGAATACCTCATCATCAATAGACAGATCTTTAAAATTCTCTTGATTGGTTAGATAATCTACAATCTGTTCATCTCCTTCAAAAACCTTTCACTTGGAAATATTGTTGGGTACTGATGGTTTATAGAGTAGTTCCACAGTGAACCTGGAGGCTTCATAGTCTTCTAAAGGGGATAACCTAGAGGATGCCATGGCTAGGGAATCAATGAGAGTATTCTTTGTCCTAGGAACATCAATAATATTGAAGGCCTCAAAATTTTCTATTAGTCATGAACCTCTTGTTGGTAATTCCTTAAGTGAGGTGAATTACAATGTATATTATTCTTCACTTGCCTAATGTTAATTTTAGAGTCTCCAAAAACTTTCAGTTCTTTAATATTTAAGTATATGGCTTTCTTCAGTCCCTAAACTAAAGCTTTGTTGGCATGTTTTATGGGAAGAGTGTGCTTGTCATTGATGGAAAGAACAACAATGAACCAAAATTTGAGAGAGCAGAAGATGAGAAAGCTCAGAAGAGATAACGGTCTCCAGAAGTGAAGACGAGGAGGAGAAAAGGTCAAGATCCTTGAACACTTAGAAAACCTTCTAAGTCAAAGAGATTATAAACTCAGGAGGAAGAGCGAAAATGACCGTTGGATCACTTTTGAGTGGAAGGATAGGATAAGCTGAAAGATCCAAGATCCCAATCATCCAAATTTCTGTCAATCGTCAGATCGAATTAAATGGAAGGATAGGATAAGCAAAGATGGAGAGCCATTGGATTTAATCCAAAGAAAAGATGCATCGCAGACAGATTGAGCCATTGATCTAAGATATTGATCCAATGAACGTCATTAGTTTGGGGTCTAAATATGTGAGGAGGTTACGCTCCAGAAAAATCTCATTTCAAGAATTTAGTTTGAGATTTGAAATCTCGGAAGACCGGAGAGTCGGAGAGATAAAATACATTCTTGACCGTCAGATCATTCGAAGTAAATATCAGTCGTGAGATCGTCTGAAGAATATCTCAAGTGTTAGATCATCCGAAGTGAATCTAGGCTATATGATCCAGAGTGTTAGTTTGAGATTTGAAATCCCCGAAGTCCGGAGATCCGGAGAGCTGAAACAAAATCTCAGTCGTCAGAGAATCCTAACTAAATATCAATCGTTATATCATTTGAAGAATATCTCAAGTGTCAGATTGTCTGAAGTGAATTTGGTCCATCTGATCCAGAGCATCAATTTGAGATTTGAAATCCCCGAAGTCTGGAGAGTCGAAATAAATTCTTGACCATTGGATCATACGAAGTAAATTTCAGCCGTTAGATCATTCAAAAGTGGAAGGATGGGATAATTTAGAATAAGGGTGCGCTAATATCAGCAACCGATAATTGGGCACTTAGATCTACGGTCGATAAGGCATATCAGACCCCCCCGAACTTTCTACCTTTAACCGTGGGGGGCATCCAAGTTGGTGGTATTTTCAATGTGGTACCCTCATACGTGTCACCTTCCTATCAACTCAGACCCCCCTCGCTCATTACCACTTACCGCCTAAACCCCCCTTCAAGAAAACCACCAAACCACTCATACATACCAACTCCACGCTCCGACGTCACACTCCACTACCTGCTACAAGTCACACTCCACTACCTCACTCTACCTCCACACTCCACTACACTGCCTACACATCTCACCCACGTCAGCAGACCACCTCAACAATGACATGTGGTAGACCGCGTCAGCTAGGACATGTGGTAGACCACGTTAGTAAGGAAACATGGCCGTAATCCATATACTTTGAGGGAAAGTAAAGTTTGATACTTTAGATTTTAGAAGTCCGGAGACCCGAAGGTGATCTCGACCATTGATCAAGAAAGGGGTTGCAGAACTGTTGACCTAGTTTAAAGGTCAAATTCTCAAAGTAGAGCAGAGCACTCGATTGAGATGGACAGGTGTCTGCAGATCATCGACTCTGAAAGATTGGCGTATGAAAGAAAGAAAGGTTTGAGATTTGAAACTCTCGAATCCTAGATCATGAAATAAATCACAGTCATTGATCTAGGAAGGTTAGATATGATCCACAGATTGTGAAAGAGAAAATCTGAACCGTTCTTTCAAGAGCATCATCAAGATTATGAGATCGATGGTCCCATCACATTGTGATATTAAAGATGCATGCACTTTAAAAAGTTGAAGGCAGGTTACAATTGAAATCATGGTTTTGGAGAAAGGACATGTGGAGGCTCGAGGTAAATTGTAGGGCAACAAGTAGTTTGATTCAAACCACCTTTGGACGTTCCCGCAATCACATGGTCACATGAGATCATCACCCAAGGTCATATCAAGAAACGGAGCTACCGCTCACTAGAACAAGATCGGGAAGCGTCTTTTGAATAAGCGTTTGGTCACAACCATGGTCACGTCAGTGAAGGTTAAGGGAGGAGATAGCACGTCTCTAGGCTTTACTTCGGATATCGAGATTTGGGAGAATCGAGTTGTCTTACACTAAGATTCCTGAAGTTGTGAGTCACGAAGCACCTATTGGTTAGGTGTATGGTCACCACTGATGATCACGTGAAGGAAGGGGCTTAGAATCCAAAGAAGCCATAATTGACTGGATGTAACTGACATAGAATATGAAGAGTTGCAACTTCCAGAGAAGCCAAAGAATATTTGGATAATGACCACTGATGATGAACACAGACAATATAACTGCCAGGGAAGACGAAGAGTTCACATAATGATCAGGCAGAGGAATCGATGTGGGAAAATACATGCAGAACATAGAGTATAGTGATATTTTTTGAATGTTATGAATGTGGGTAGGAAGAGGCACAACATATAGAATACAGAGGCAACACAAAGCATAAAATTCTGAAGAGAAGTTGAACATAGTAGCATTGTGCAGAGGAAGAAAAAGAGAAGAGCATAGAAGTAGAAAGATACAGAAGCGGAACATAGCATAGAAGCTGAAGAAGGTAGAGGATATATGGAGTTGTAATAGACCATATCAGAGACACAACAATCAAGTAAAGTTTTATATCTAAGGGTGGTAGGGTGGTGCAAGGGAGGATTATTGTCCTCAAAGTTTCAAGTGGGTGATTGAACACAGGGAGTTGTAGCTTTCATCTGGTTGCAACCAGAAAAACCAAGGTGGTAGGGTGGTGCAAAGGAGAACCATTGTTCTCTATTATACAGGTTGGTTCCTGTGTGACTAGAAGTTGATGCTTCCATCCAATTGGTGCTGGAACACTCAGGGAGTTGGTGCTAGAGAAATCAGAGGGTTGGTGCTCTTTACAAGTTACAGCTTGTTAAAGAAGAGGTTGTAGCATTGTTTTGAGTTGGTGCTCAAAGATAGATGATATACAAAACATAAAAGACTGCCTATCATTCTAAGAAGAATAGGTTTTCTCCCTTTATGGGTTTCTTCGTGAATATCTGCCTTTGTGTATATCATGTGTGTGATTGATGTTTATTATTTCTGCTGTTCATGACTTGTATAATATTGATGATCACTTGGAGAACATTAATAATATTTCAAAAGGCATAAAATTATTTAAGCACAGTAACAACTAATTCACCCCCCCCTCTCAGTTGTCTTAGTATTTCCAACATTTGGTATCAGAGCTGGTTCCTTTTATCTAAGGGTAGATCCTAGAGCTTAAACATGACTAGCCATGAAGGAACTTGATCTGGATTATTTTTGACACGAAATGAGAGCGGATATATAATAAAGAAATTCACAGAGATATCGTAGATATTCAATAATATAACAAAAATGTATCAGAGATGCAACCATAAACACAGATATACAGTAATACACGATTTATATTAATGAAAGAAATGTACAGAGACTGTAAAAATACAGAGTGAAAGACTCGCTAGAATGGTGACAACTTATCTCTGAGAAGAGATGTGATGACTACTCACATTCGCAAGAAGATGATTACAATGAGGCTCTGAAGGAATTTTACAATAAACAGGAATTCCAAAAACCCTATACATCGAAAAACCTAACCCTAGAAGATGAAGTGCCAAAATTCATGTGGGCCCCATTTGAGTAAGTTAGTACATCAACTTCCTGGGGTCGTAACTTTTGCATACGATCTTTGTTTTAGGCGCATGATAGCCCATTGGAAAGGTATCGTCGAGGAGATTCATTTTAGAGGAAATATTGAAGGAACTTACATATTTCTCCCCATTTTCCCAAAAACATCGTTTAGGGCCTCAAAATGGCCCCAGAAGTTAAAAACTGCTAAAAATAGTAAATTAGTAAAATTGCCAAAAATCTGTTTTGAGCTAGTTGGAAAAGGTGGGTGGCCACCGATATCCACCTGGATCATAACTTCAACCAATAAGGCCCCTCTTTTCAATGGAACAAACTTTTCCTTCTGGAAAGTTAGGATCATAACCTACATAATGGCTTTAGGTGCAGATGTCTGGGATGTGGTAGAGACTGGTTATGTAAAACCAATTGTACTAGCTTCTAAGGATGACAAGCTAGAATTCAGATTCAATGCTAAGGCTATGAATGCTATTATGAGTGGGCTTGCAGAAGCATAATTTTTAAAAGTTATGCACTTAGAATCTGCCAAAGAAATGTGGGACAAACTCATTAGTAGTTATGAAGGCAATGAGAAGGTAAAGGATGCCAAGCTTCAAACCTATAGACTATAGTTTGAACAGCTAAATATGAAAGATGATGAAATTGTTGGGAAGTACTTTCTGAGAATTGAAGAACTAGTAAATGCAATGAAAGGACTTGGTGAAAAAATTGAGGAACCCTCTTTAGTTCAAAAAAATTTGATATCTTTGCCAGATAGGTTCAACCCAAAGGTCTCTACTATCGAAGAACTCAAAGATATAAAAGATCTCCCTATTGACCAAATCCTAGGAACTTTGAATACTTATGAAATGAGGATAGGTAAGGATAAACCCTCCTCTAGATAAGCATCATTTAAAGCAGATGAGAATGAGGATTATGAGCTTGATGAAATTGAAGCAAAATTTGTGAGAAGACTAAAGAAAGGATCAGGCAAGTACCAAGGGAGGTTTCCCTTCAAATGTTTTAATTGTGGAAAGATAGGTCACTTTTCATCTAAGTGTACACACAATAAGAAGGGCCATAACTCTGAAGGTGAAGAGAAGTACAAATCCAAGAGATTTGGTAAAAATAAAAGTTTATGTGTAAACAATGATGACTCTTCAGAAGACATAGATAATGACTCTTCCTGTGAAGATAAGGTTAATGAATTTATGCTTATGGCCAAAGAGGATTATGATAATAAAATCACAGGAAGTGATGTTAATTATGAAGAATCTATGGTTTACTTGGAAGGAGAACTGATCAGTGCCCTAGAATAAATTGCTAGACTCAGATTTAAGAACAAAAAGCAAAAACAATTGTTGATACAGTTCGAGAAAGATAGTAAAAAACCTGATGAAGACTTTGCCCTGCTAAAAGTGGAATTAGAAGAAGAAAATAAAATAGAGGACATTCTAAAACAACATTTATAAGAGAAGAAGGCAAGATGTGAAGCCTTGGAAGAAGAGGTATTAAAAACTAGAAAAGAGATGGAGAAGTTTAAAGCATTGTATCTCCAAAATCTTCCAAGAATTAAACCCTCAGCAGAACTAAACGACATTATGAGAAAACATAGATCTCATTTGTTGAAGACTGGTTTAGGCTATGTAAGTGGTTCAAGAATCAAACAACCATAAAGCAAAGAGCCAGTAAAGATGATCAAGTTCCAAGTCAGCAGACATTCAGATCATGTGAATACTCTACCACTAAAAACTAAGAAAGACAAGATGATCCCTGATACAAAACAAAGATATCAGAAGATGAAGAAACAAATTCCAAGAAGAAGCCCATCCTTCATGTACCAAAATTTCTTCCATGGTTACTTTTTTTACTGCTCTAATTTTGGTCATAAGATTGCAAATTGTCAAATTAAGTTTAGAGACATACAACTGACGAGATCAAGAAATAAACAATCTTTGCAACATAGAACTAAACAACCAATGAGTATACAAAGTTACACCAATCACTTTGACCTATTGAACAATGAGCTCGAATGCTATAACCATCATAACTTCGACCACAAAGCTCCAAACTGCCATCTGAAGAATTACAAAGTAGATCCAAGGACAAAACCCCTAGTTAGAAATGCTAGCACATGGAAAAAGAAAGATAGTGAAAAATGTGGTCTAGTACTTTCAACACAAAAACAAAAGGACCCTTGGTATATAGACAGTGGATGTTCCAAGCACATGATTGGAGACAAGGATAAGTTTCTGTCTATAAGTAAAAGCAAAACAGGAAATGTGACCTTTGGAAATGATGAACCAAGTAAAATCAAGGGTAAAAGGATGGTGAGTTTGAGTAATGGCAAAGGAAAAGCCCATAATGTTCTTCTTGTAGATGGGCTGAAACATAATTTTCTTAGTGTAAGTCAAATGTGTGACAGAGGATGTGAGGTGGTGTTCACTTCCAAAGATTGTAAGATAAAGTCTGTAAACTCAGGACAAGTGGTGGCTAAAGGCATAAGGACAAATAATAAAGTATATGTGTTGAAAGAAGATAGAGAAGAGTGTCATCTAAGAAAACGTAATGAAAGCTGGTTATGGAATATGAGACTTGGACATCTAAACTTTGACCACTTAATCAAGCTCAAAAATCTTGAGGCAGTAAAATATCTTCCAAGAATATCAAAGCCACAAGATTTTGTGTGTAAACCCTGCCAAGTAGGAAAACTAACCAGGACATAGTTTAAATCCAAGAGCTCTACTTTAATAGAGAAACCACTCCAATTAGTTCATATGGATTTGTGTGGACCATCAAGATAGGAAGGAACAAGGAAGAAAAATTACTTCATGCTGATCATTGATGATTACTCCAAGCTCACTTGGGTTGCTTTTCTCAAAGAAAAAGCTGAAGCATTTGAGAAATTTAAAATATTTAAGGCTTTAATTGAGAATCAAATATGTAACAAGTTAAAGGCAGTAAGATCAGAAAGAGGAGGAGAATTTATGTCAAGTGATTTCAAGGAATTATGTGATAAACATGGGATCACGAGAGAATAGACAATCCTAGGAACTCCACAACAAAATGGAGTAGTTGAGAGGAAAAACAGAACAATTCAACAAATGGCTAGGTCAATGATTAATGAAAAGAACATTGGTCAAACCTACTGGGTAGAAGCTATACACACAACAATCCATATTCTTAACAAATCCCACCTCAGATCACACAATGAAAAGACACCTTATAAACTATGGTATGGAAGACCTGCTTCAATCAAACACTTCAAAGTCTTTGGGAGTAAGTGCTACGTAAAGAATAATAATGAAAACCTTGGAAAGGTCACAACCATGGTCACATCAACGAAGGTCAAGGGAGGAGCTAGCACATTGCTAGGCTCCACTTTGGATATTGAGAGTTGGGAGAATCGAGTTGTCTTATACTAAGATTCCCGAAGTAGTGAGTCATGCAACGCTTATTGGTTAGGCGTATGGTCACCGCCAATGGTCACATGAAGGAAGGGTCTTAGAATCCAAAGAATCCATAATTGACTAACTATAACTAAAAGAGAATACAAAGAGTTGGGAATGCCATAGAATTGAAAGAATCTTTGGATAATGACCACTGATGATGAACAAAGACAATATAACTGCCAAGGAAGATGAAGAGTTTTCATGACGATCAGGTAGAGAACTCAACGTGGGAAAATACATGTAGAACAAATATTATAGTGAGATTTTTTGAATGTTATGCATGTGGGTAGAAAGAGGCGCATCATATAGAATGCAAAGGAAACACAAAGAATAAAATTCTGAAGAGAAGCTGAACAAAGTAGCATTGTGTAGAGGAAGAAAAAGAGCAGAGCATAGAAGAAGAAAGATGCATAAGTGAAATAGAGCATAGAAGCTAAAGAAGGAATAGGAGACATGGAGCTGTAAAATACCATATCAGAGACATAAAAAGTAAGTAAAGTTTTATATCTAAAGGTGGTAGGGTGGTGCAAGGAAGGACTGTTGTCCTCAGGGTTTGAGGTGGGTGCTTGAACATAGGGAGTTGTAGCTTCCATCTGGTTGCAGCCAGAAAAACCAGGGTGGTAGGGTGGTGCAAGGGAGAACCATTGTTCTCTGTTATACAGGTTGGTGCCTGTGTGACTGGAAGTTGATGCTTCCATCCAGTCGGTGTTGGAACACTCAAGGAGTTGGTGCTTCCTTCTAGTGGGTGCTAGAGAAATAAGAGGGTTGGTGCTCTCTACAATTTGCAGCTTGTTAAAGAAGAGGTTGTAGCCTCATTTTGAGTTGGTGCTCAAAGAGAGATGATGTACATAACATAAAATACTGGCTATCATTCTAAGAAGAAGAGCTTTTATCCCTTTATGAGTTTCCTCATGAATATCTTCCTCTGTGTATATCATGTGTGTGATTGATGTTTATTATTTTTGCTGTTCATGACTTGTATAATCTTGATGATCACTTGGAGAACATTAATAATATTTCAAAAGGCATACAATTTTTTAAGCACAATAACAACTAATTGACCCCCCCCTCTCAATTGTCTTAGTATTTCCAACAAGCTTCATACTCAACAGTGTTATTGGTGCATTCAAATTATAGTCAGCAGGATAAGAAATTCTACTTCCCCTTTGGGTCAATGTGGATTCATCCTGCTCCCGACCCTTCTTGTGATTTAGATCCATCAAAGTACAATGTCCAAACTTGTGAGATAAATTCAACAACTTCTTCAGGTATAGTTATTTTCTCCTTTCCATATACCTTGTATTCTGTTTCCAACAAAGGTTATTGACAAAAGATGCTTTCTTCTGCTACTTCTAGTAGATTCAATTGAAAATTCATTTCAGAGTTTTGAGTGAGAGGTACATCAAACAAGAAAGGAGCAAAATTGACGAAATCAGAATCACAGGAGTAGTTTCCTATTACGGGGAAATCTACCGATGAGGGTTCGTTGAAGGCTTCTAAATCAGTGACAATATGTTTGAGATATATTTCCCTATCGATCCTAATCTTGTTGGTATATATTTTTAGTGGAAACCAAAGGTGAGTCCAGTCCATGCTAAAGTATCTATTCAAATTCTTGGACCAATACTGACTAATTAAGTAGCAATCCATAAGATTTTGGGATATCTACTACAATGATGTCAATCACTTGTACAAAATTTGGGTGTGTATCCATTCTGATCATGACATCCTTAAGTTCCCTAATAACTTTTACCTAAGTTCTATCTAGTTGTATAATGTGTTTATCACTTTTGAGTGGAACTGTGTTCAATTTATTGCAAATTGACAATGGCATGACATTGGAGGATGACCCTGAATCGACTAAACAATTATGCAGGCTTCTTTTGAAAACTTCAAACGTTAAAAGGAAAGGTGGGACAAACAAATTTACTCTTTTATCTATAGAGCAATCATTTACATTAGGTTTTTTCTTTAGATCTATGGGAGATGGGACCTCACCTAGGTCAGTGCTTGTTATAGGGGCTTCTATTGTCCTTAAGGCCTATAACAAAAAGTCCTTTTGCTGGAGAATTCTACACATGTCCATGACCAACACATTAGCCTTCAAATTCTTTAAGTCTTGTACTATGTTGTAGTCCATCTTGGGTGACTTCCGTGTATGTATGTTTATAGGGTTTCTTCAGGAAACAAAAGGTGCTTTCAAGTGATCGACTGTTTGTTTTCCTCTTGAAGATTGGATGGTGATAAGGTCATTTGAGATTGGTTGACCATTACTTTGCATTTGCACCGCCAAAAGCTTAGTGGGTGGTTCTTGAACTTCAAATGCATCATCGAGAGGCATCAACAAGTCAAGAGCCCATAATAACATGGATTTTGCTTCTGGCGGCTCAACTTCCTCATGATCGACGATGTTCACTACTGAGCCGTTTGATTTTTCGATAAGAGAAACTTCGTCTAGGAACTGATTGGACATTAAATTAATAGCGTGCACCCATTGGGGACAGTCTCTTTCAGAATGTTTCTCTTGATGGTACATACAAAAAGGGCCAGATGCTACATTACCCAGGTCAATGTTTAAGTTGGCCGAGGGGGCTTCAATCACTTTGAAAGATGGGTTTCTTTTAAAAATGGGTTTATAGGGCCTTTGAACTTGGTTTCCTTCCCTGACACTTCTTTTCATGTCTACGATTTCATTCAATAGTTTCTTTATCATTCGTTGTAGGCCTTCTATGTCCCCACTTCCCTTTTCGGGACCTTATTCTATTTATTTTCCCGGGGGCCTGGTCAACAAAAGTCCTCTCTTATGGGGAGGTTGAACTTCCTTGTTAACTAGTGAGCCTTGGCCCTCTTTTCATACTTTTATTTGGAATTCAATCATTTTGGATTCCTCAAAGTTTTCAGCTAGGTTATGTTTGGCAACCCTCTTCACAAACATTGAAATATAAGCAGGGAGAGTGTTAGCATATACCTCAATTTGCAAATCCTGAGTAGGTTTAGCTTCGGGTTGAAATTTGTTCAGGATAGTGGTAAATTGTTGATTGAAGTCTTTAGCCTTCTCTTTTGAACTCATGGTGGTAACAAATATTTCAACCATGAAATATCCTATGGTGTTTTCTTCTACAAATTTGTCTAAGAAATCATTTAGAAAATTTTTCCAACTAGTTATGGACCCCACAGGAAAGTTAAAATACCAAGTTGAGGCTGAATTATCAAAGGTATAGGGAAAAATCCTACACACTACGTCCTCATGTTGCACATTCATCAACCTTATAGCTAGTATGAATTTTTTAATATGGTCTTCAGGAAATCCAGAGGTTTCAGGGTTGAATTTGGGAAGTAATTTTTTTGGATGTCAAGGGAGGTTATGTACCCATCCTAGGATTGCAAGAGCATCTCTATCCAACCAAGGTTTATTATTTGGAGGTGGATCTACCCTTTATTCATTATCATCATTATTATCCTCCATGTCGTCCAATTTTGAAACTGAGTGATCCGATTTAAACCCTTCCTCATCAGATTCGAAATCGTCGGGCTCTGAGTAGTTACTGGTTGGTGTTTCGGGGATCAGATTAAGGGGTTGTTCAATCTCAGTGAGGGAAAAATCTATTAGGTCTTCTACCATGTGAACAAAAACCTGGTTGGGGGTATCAACCACTGGTCTACTTACTTGTTTTCTACGAGGAAGTAACGAGGCTAAAGGTAATGTTCCAATTTGATGAGCGTAAGCTCATGTGATTCTTCTTAATTGGTTCAACTCCCCATGGGGAAGAGCGTAAGGTATTTCAGGGAATAGGTGTTCTTCCTTGTGCTGGGGTGAGTTACTCATTTCAAGAGTACTCTATGTATGTGGGTTGTCTTGAGAATGACTAGCCATGCATGTCCACTGTTTTGAATCTGTAGGCTATGGGAAATATATTATCAAAAATATTGTTAGCCATTCATTCATATGCCATCATAGCACCAATTATGTTGAGGGGTCCGAGATCCCTTTAACTCAACACTAGGAACCAAACCTGCCTTAGAGGCCCAATTAGACTTTGCAACATTTGATGGTGGAATGGTTCTTCAGATCTTTCGATCTGACTAATTTATTGATGGGCTTTACTTAGTGATTGATGGGTTATCTTTATGTGAAAGTTCCTCCTTCATATTAAACATTCTCTTTTTTCCTTTTCTTTTATTTGACAAGTCTGATAAAACGAGGTGTGTTGGTATAAACCAACTAATATAAGGGATTCTTAACTAAGGATGAGCCTGGGATAACCCTCATGCTCAAGCATGTAGACAAGGATATTCACACCTATTACAAGTCTATTAATAAAACATTAACTTTCTGGTATTTCAATAGTGATTGAGATACAATTATTGAAAACGAGTACACATGCAATAAGATGTTTGAAAGAAAAATAGTTTCCTTAGCTCTACCATCAATCACACATTAACACAATGTTTTGCTTTTCATCATTAAGAACAAAAGAATTTCTAAAATATTTAAACATATATCCTATCAATAGATTCAAAAACTCTTACTCGTTACAACATCAATTACTAAAATAGAGGTTGGAAGTAGTTCCTCCTCAATCCAATCACATAACGCCTTTGATAAAAAAAAACAAAATTTTGTCTCTGGTTTTAAACAAAACTTCTCAATTAAGGTTGTTTAGAAATAGTTCTTTACAATTCTCAAAAGAGGGTCCTTTTCCCAAAACCATCTACCCTTCCTAAAAGGTCAATCTTTCTATTTATAAAGAATCACTAAATAAAAATAGTTGCTACAAGTTTGTGTTAAGTAAAACAAAATATTGCCACATGGTGCTGGATCTCTTTGTTCTCTGGGAATCATCTCACGGTTCTACTGGAGTGGATGACTCTTCTCATATTCTGACCACTTGACAAAGAGATCCTCACATGTGTTAGCATACAGGAATCTGTGCTGATCCATCATAGCTGCAAGCGTTTCTTTCACTTCCACTGTCCGTTCTCTATATTTGGCGACTTTGGCACTTAACCGTTGTAGAACTGCATGAGAATTGATCAGATGTTCCATAAAATTATGTATTTGACCTGGTGTCATGATTTCCACCTGTGTGATCTCTACTCCCCATGCTAAGTCTTGTTCTACATGTCGTTCGACTATGTCATGTAAGTCGACAAAGTGTTCGGGTGAAACGAACTCTGGGATGCCAATGGCTCTCATCTCTCGATTGATATTTTTCCATCTTCTTTCGCACTCGACCCATCTCTTCTGTATTACTCACTAAGGTTCCTGGGCCATAATTACCTAGTATTTGACTACTTTCCTGATCTGGGTGATGCTGCTATCCATCATCACTCGAATACCATGCTCCTCTATGTCTCAGCCCTTCTGCACTACGCTGATGTAGTCAATTCGTTCTATAACTTGGTATGATTTTTCATACCATCTCTCCACATCCTTGTTGGTTTTTAGTGCCATAAGATTATCTTCTTAATAATCAGCTACACATGCAATGAACATATTTCTTTCGCTTGTGAAATTTACATATGCATCTTGGAATTCACTCTTCAGAAACACCGTGGCCTGTGTTGATTCTTGGTAATATATTTCCAAATGGCGCAGATGGTCTAGATCCTTTAGTGTAGTGGCTAGTTCCTTTTCATATCACTTTTCTTGATCCAATGTGGCATCAGTGATCGCCATCCCTGCATCGATGAGATTAGATGTCTTTGCATTTTTTGGGTTGAGAAACTTCTCCTTCGTGGTGATGAGAATCGAGCTATCCAATGCGAGTCTTCTTTTCTTAGTGTTTCTCCTCATGATAGATTTCCTCTTCCTATCGTAAGAAATGGCCTGTATATCAGAGACCTCATCAACGTGATCATGGTTTTTTTTTTCTCCCCAAGTCAGAGTGTTTCCCAACCTTCCTGCTGTATGTATTTTTTCTAGGACCAGTTCTTGTACTTCTTCGATATGTTCCAATGGCTCAACCTATGTCTGGTGTTCATTGACTGGTGAGGTATTGAATACAATTGAAGAGTCAGTGATATGCTCCGTACTTACTTGGTGATCGACTGTCGAGGTGCTAATTTTTGGCTGTTGCACTTCCTCTTTTTTCCCATCTGAACCTAGCTCATCCCTGGAGCTATCTTTCGGGGTCCTCGATAGGTCGAGAAACTCAACGTCTAAGACACTTTCATCCTCATGGTCTCCCTGTGGAGGGTTTGGAACTGATGCATCAAGACTTGGAGAAGATGTCCCCCCAGGCTCTTTCTCCTTTGTAATTGGTATTAGAGCTACAAGTGAGACCTATGAACTCTCTTCATCATCATAGATGGTTATTAGATAAAACAATGGATTTGGCACACCCATTTCACCTGGTGTTTTTGGAATCTATAACTAGGTTGGAATGGTCATCGGTGATCTAGCCTGTGGTGATGGAATTCTGGGGTTTTCCAGACCGGTGGTTTCCTCCAGTTGTATTGGCTCTGAGCCATTTATATCTTCTTTGATTGTGATTGGGATCGGTGAGGGTAATCCTCGTCATTTCTACTAGTTGGGGATCATTATCTAGTTGGTCAATGATTCTTTGGTCTCCTAGTAACAACCTCCTCCTTTGTGCCTCTGTGGTTTCTACTACTCTAATTTCTTCTCTAACCCTGAGATATTATTGAGCCGACAATTCTACTGTTTCAAAATTCTCATCCATACTCATAACTTTGAACCTAGTCATGTTCATGTTATCTTTTCTCTATAATACCACCTCCAAGTCCTGAGCAAATTTTGTAAAAATATCATCTTCAAACTTGTCATGCGTGTATGGCCAACATGAAGAGACTTAGCGTTGAAGAAATATGCCTTTGGGGTTATGCTTGTGAAATTGGCCTGTCAGGAACCTATATTCCAGCTGACTCAAACCCTCTTGTTTAGCTTGAGCAATGTCCTTTACTATATAAATCCCTACATGGAAACCGTAGGGTATGAATTATCGTGTCTTTTTCTTAACCAAAGTGACATTATAGCCCTATAGGATAGTCTGGTAACAAATTTCTCTTACAACGAGCCGATATGGGATGTGAGCAAAGAGAAAATGTGATGCTCTAGTGGCCCTGAACACCTTGATATAGGTTGTGGTCTCATCTAGGTACCATTGGCCTACCTTCGAAATCATTTTCTTGGATGCTACAAACAACCTTGGTCATTCCTTTTTAAATATAATGAAATAAATCTGAGCGACGAATTCATCACAAATAAGAGCATAAGACTTCTTGTACCTGTTTTCCCATAGGATGATGAATTAGACATGTACAGGAAGGTCTGCGATGTGCCATCTCAGATTCATACCGACAAAGACATTCCTTGTGCAGATTACATCTAGAAGATATGAGGCCATGTGAAAAGCAGACGCTTCTCGCTCCTTTGGTGACTGAGCCTGTAGTATTCTAGTGCTCAATTGCTTGGAGATAATTTCTCCCCAGTTGAAACTACTCACCGAAATAGCCACAGTGTATTCCAGGGGCATCCATGCCTATGAGAACTTGGTGCAATCTTTTTCTTCGTATAATTGGAATATTAGAGCCATTATGTAGATATATGGCTCTCTCAGATTCACTGTCCCGTACCAAACGTTTCTTCGGTTCGTAAATTTCTTGTATTCCTTCCACCAGGAGGCCATTAGTTAGTTGGTGTCATGGAATTCATGTAAATTCACCATGAAGTCTTTGTTCAACCGCTCCTCCGGGTCCCTGATTTTGTAGTACTTTTGGATCTCTATCGAGAGAAAAAATATGACACATCCACCATTCTCATCATTTATTAGGCACTTTTGCATGTCTGTGTGATTGATTATCCAACTCAAAGTCCAATGTAGGGAAATATTGGAGTTCGAAAGGCTACCATATGCAAGCATGACCACCAGATATTCGGGAAAATATGGTCATCGAGTGACCTTATATCCGGGCCGCTATGTGGGATAAACTCTGGGTAATCTTCCCGGTTGATTCTGTTGAATAAATATCCCCATTGTGGGAGCATTAGTTTTGATCCGATGGATGCTTCTATATCACCAAAAGTAGAAGTTTGGATAAATTCCTTCTTGGTCGATGTTTTGATGACCGGCTCCGCTCTATGAGCAAATTCCAACTGCCTCACCGTGCTGGAAGAATATCCTTCACCCATCTCTACTTCCTTTAATTTTGATTCCCTCGACAAGGGTCTGGTTGTTGGCTTCCTTGGAGGCATTTTCCCTGCAACTAGAAAAATGTTAGATACCGTGTTACAGACATGTTGCTAATACAAAAAAATGAAACCAATGAAATGAACAATTTAACACATATCTCTTCTTCATACTGGATTAACTTAGTTCTTTTGAAATTCTGAGAATCAAACACAACTCTTGAGATGCTCTCTTTACTTCTTTGACTACTCTAGAAATGGGAAACTTGTGTGCAGAATGGAGGTGTGTAGAGATGTCTTAGTGATTTAAAAAGAGATAATACTTACCTTGTCGCATCAGTTATTCAATTCGTGGTGTGAGTGCGGTTCTACAAATTTTTTCGCCAGATCCTCATTATGTTTAATATTAAATGCAGTCGTAGGTTGGTGATACAGGCACGGGCTATAATGTGGTTAATTGGCAATTTCAAATTCATGTTCTTCAATCGAAGCACGGGGTAGCAACGTATGTAGAGTGTTAAATTAATTGGCCTATTAAATGGAATAATCTGATCTTATTGTGTGCTAAAAACGTCTCATCATTCCACTAAATTAACGGGTGAATAAAGAGTCGATGCTTTTCTTTGGACAATGTTAATTGATATCTCTTGGAAAAACTCAGACATTGATCCATCTTGTCATAAAGCGCTGATGTGGAAATGATGACTTGGAAGTGTGACTAGGACATGGGGAAACCTAAGGTGACTCGAGATGAAATTAGGCTGTATGAAATGCTTACGTGACAAAGACATGTGACGCTTGAAATTGGTGTCTTCGTTTAATCGTGTTATTCAGAATCAGATAGTTTTCATTAGCTAGTAGTTTTAAAAACAGGTGCTACCCTGTCGATGCTGAAAAGTATCAAGGATCGATGATCGATGGTCGACAATAAGTTTAAACAAGTGCTCCTGGATTACCCCCCTCAAAACTTGTCGATGCCAAAAATGCATCGAGGATTTGTGATTGACGATGTGTATGTGAAGAAATTTTCAATGATTTATCCTTTTGGTATTTCACCGATCCCTGATAAAATGCATTGGTAATCGGCTATCGGAGGTTGATCATGGCCCATGTCAATGTTTATCCCTCTCGTATTTCATCGACATTGATGAGAAATAAGCCACCTCCTGAATTGTCTTTTGCGAACAACTAGTGCACATCTACTCTTCTTTTACCGATGTCAATGATACATCGTCGATCGATGATTATTGTTACTATGTGGTCATTTTACTTGCTCGTATTTTTCCGACGCCAAACATAAGCATGTGGGTCACAATTTTAGCTACAAATTCTTAGTTAAAATTCCAAGTTCTTTTTAGACACAAAGGTTTCACTTTGACAGATTCAAACAAATCCAATTTTATCGATGAAGAGACGTGAAAAAAAAATAAGCGATCCCTCCATAGTGGACTTAATTCGGAAATCAGAACAAAAGAAAACAAGTGGTACCCAAAAGATAAAAAATATCATAAAATTTTAGGGTGTGTTGAGCGCTCAACAAATGGAAATTCTCTGGGTCAAAGAAGAATATCTATTCCTTCCTTCGGGCTTAGTTTGTACATAAGCTGGTTGAGAAACTAACTAGCTTCTCTTTTAACAGAGTATTTCCTATACTTGCATGTACAAATTCCTGGGTTCATGAATTCAGTTCCTCCTATGGAGTTTAACCCTTATCCCACCTTCATTCCTTTTGACCGTGACCCACACCCCCTTTTTGACAAGAGCCAGGTAAGGAATTCACTGGCTCGAGGTCATTTCTATTATCATTATTCACTCGCTAGGGTGTTTCTCCATTGCTAGTGAGTGTCCATAGCCTCGATGGAGTCACTCCGACGTCACAGACCTTGCTCCGTTGCCAACGAGAATCTATATCCCCGACGAAGTTATCTGCATACCCTCTCCTACTTTGCACTCATTTAATATAATTGATTTATTTCTAGCAGAAATTCCCTGAGCGAGTTGGAGAGGAGAATTTCTGTTATCTGCAAGATGAAATGGTTAATGTGAAATTCTTCCTAGCTCTATCTAGAGGTACATGTGGTCCTTTCCAACTTGCCATATTTCCCTTTGGGCTTTACCAAACCACTAGGTGGACACTTCATCACTTACTAAGGTCATTTGTTTTTCAAAGACAAGACATATATCTCCTTGAAGAAATTTGTAATTGACCAACGTTTCTTATGTTGCACGTAAGTGTGAGTTAGGAGCCGAGTGTGCTACACCATATTTATTTGGGTCCACCAATGTTTTATGGAACACAACTTTATTACAAGAAAATACCAAATAAAAAGAAAAGACAAGAATAAAAAGGACTACGCAATCAGTCTACCCTAAACCTACATATTTATCCTAATCGGAATATAACATGAAAACACACACACACACAGATTATTATTATTATTATTATTATGTTTTTTTTAACTGAAGTATTGTTTTAGGGCTTGGCCATTCAACAAGAGGGCATTCAGTTCCCCCCTCAGATTTTGCAACTGATACATGCCTGCCCCAGTTTTCTCGCATACCTGGAAAGGTTCGAGCCATAGATTCTGAAACTTTGAATGTTTTCCCTTAGGTTTGTTTGCTCTATCCCATTTCAGAACTAAGTCTCCTACTTCAAAATTCTTCTCTTTGGCCTTATTCTTTTCAAACCATCTTTTAACTATCTGCTAATGAGTGACGAAATTTGATTTTTATTTCTCCCTTTCCTCTTCTAGCATGAGGAGAGCATCAATTATTTGTTGAATAAATGATGAGGGTTGTCCTCTTGAACCCTGAGAAATCTAAAGTGACGAAATATATAACCATTTGGGAGAATGGATTCTTGTTTGTATACCAAAAAGTATGGAGAGTTCCCTATAGCTTCCTTGGGTGTTACTTTGTCTGCCCATAAGGCATTATGAAGCAAACTATGCCAATTCATCTGATTGTCTATAACTATTTTCTTCAAGATCCTCACTAGGTTCTTATTAGTTGATTCTGCCACCCCATTCCCTTGAGGATAATATCTTATAGAGTATCTTATTATGATTCCTTTTTCTAGAGAAAACTCTATTAATAAAGTAGAAGAAAAATAAGCAACATTATCAAACACAAGAAGATAGGGCATCCCAAACCTCATGATCAACTGTTGTTCTATGAATTGGATTACAACCTTTTCATTCACGTGATTCAGAGGGATGGCCTCTGTCCATTTTGTAAAATAGTCCGTAGTAGTCATTATGTATTTATGTTGTTTTGAAGAACTCGGGGTAATATCCCCTATGACGTCTAACCCACATTGGTCGAATGGTTTGGATATGGTCACTGGTTGGAGTGGGACAACTGCCCTCTTCTCTCTTCCAACACTCATTTGGAAATATTTACAGTTTCTAGCGTACATATGAGCATCTCTAAATAGATTAGGCTAGTAATAAATGACTCTTAATATTTTTTGAGCTGTGGTATTTCCTGCAAAGTGTCCACCCACATGACCATCATGGAGCTCCCTCAGAACCTTTTCTACATCTTCACGTTTGAGACATATCAATAGTACTCCATCATAATTTACGTGGAAACACACTGAATTTATGAGGTGATATTGTGAATTTTATCCCAGGAGCTCTCCTTTCCTTAGGGCTTAGGTTTTCTGGGCAAGTCCCATGATGCAGGAGGTAAATCAATTTTCCATACGAAGAATCTTTCCCTGGAGGGATGTATAAATATTCACTACACCATAATTCTAATTCATTCTCCCACCCGGGGTCTTCATTTATTCGATCTTGGGCTTCTGCGACCAGTTTACACAATCCTTGTCCCTTTACTAGTTTAGTAGGTTTTATATCTAGATAAAATTCTTGGACAACTACCATCCAATTTCCTCTTCTCTCCCCCATCTCCTGTTGAGTGAATAAGGATTGGACTGCAGGATGAGGCACAATGACTTTGGTGTGATTTTTTAGGATGTAAGATCTAAAATGTTTTACTGCTTTGTACACCACATAAGCATGTTTGTCTATAACAGGGTAGGTCAATTAGACTCCTTGGATATTAGTGCTCATAAATGATATCGGTGCCTCATTTTTATCATCATCCTTTTGGGTCAATACTGCAGCTAAGGATTGGTAGGAGGAGAAAGTATAGAGGAAAAAATCTTTACCAAAGTCGAGACTTTGCAACACCGGAGATTGAGATATTACAATCTTGATATTGTTAAAAGCATCCTTTCGATCGTCATCCCACTTAAAATCTGCATCCTTGTGGATCATTTTTGGTAAGGGTTTGACATTTTTAGCAAAATTGGGGGTGAACTTTCTCACAAAATTAATTTTCCCAAAGAAGGATTGCATAGCATTTTTGTTATGGGGTAAGGGAAGTTGGGATATTACCTTTATTTGTTCTGGATCTATATGAATTCCTGCTTGAGATATAATATGACTTAGCAGTTTCCCTTCCTTGACACCAAATATAGTTTTCTTAGGGTTTAAATATATTCTATATTTCCTACACATTTCGAAGATTTGGGTTAGATGTTGAATGTGGTATTTTCTGTTCTTTGAATACACAGTCACATCATCCAAATATACTACTAAACATTTGTTAATCAATCCTCGAAAATTTACGTCCATGGCCCTTTAGAAGGTTTCTCCTGCATTAATCAACCCAAAGGGAATGTGTTTATAAGAAACAGTTTCCCACTTGGTTTGAAAGGTATTTTTCAATCAGTGTTCCTCTGAAACTAGAACCTATTTATAACTTGAGAAACCATCTAGAAGGGAGAAAATTTTAGAACCAGACACAGTCTGTAAGAGCTATTCCATGGGTGGGACTGGGTAGTTATCCTTTTTTGATGCTCTGTTAAGGTTTTTGAAATCTACACACAGACGAATCTCCCCAAAATTTTTTCTGACCAGAACCAAATTTTCTACCCACGCAAAGTGTCTAACCTGAAAGATAATCTTAGCATATATTAATTTCTTTAACTCTTGATACATGAGGGGTTCCAGAGATGGATGGTACTTCCCGATATTTTGTTGGAAGGGTTTTACTCCTGATTTTAATGGAATTGTGTGTTGAATAATGTGAGTGTCACAAGTTTTCAATTCTCGGTAGGACCATGAAAAGACATCCTGATATTCTCTAAAAAGTTTGAGATAAGATTTCCTGTCTTCTTTAGATACTGTTTTTCCTAGATTTACATTCTTAGGGTTTTCCAGGGTTCCTAGGTTTATAGTCTCATAAATGGGACAAGAACTCCCTATCTTTGTGTTCTTTGACCCTTTAAATCTCTCACTCAGGTAAAAAAGGTTCTCCAAATTGACTACCCCTTTCGGTATCATGTGAAACCTTGGTTTATTACCAAAGTGGTCTGTTTGTCCCTTTTGTTTGTGGAAATTAGTTTCTTCCAGTTCCTCTTGGAATACCTCATCATCTACAACCAAAGCTTTAAAATTATCTTGATTGGTTAGGAAATCTACAATCTGTTCATCTCCTTCGAAAACCTTCCAATCATAAATATTGTTTGGTACTGATGGTTTATATAGTAGTTCCACAGTGAACCTGGAGGCTTCATAGTCTTCTAAAGGGGATAACCTCAAGGCTTTCATGGATAGGGAATCAACGAGAGTATTCTTTGTCCTTGGAACAACAATAATATTGAAGGCCTCAAAATGTTCTATTAGTCTATGCACCTCTTGTTGGTAATTCCTTAAGTGAGGTGAATTGCAATATATAGTATTCTTAACTTGCATAACGATAATTTCAGAGTCTCCAAAAACTTTAAGTTCTTTAATATTTAAGTCTATGGATTTCTTCAGTCCCTGAACTAAACCTTCATACTCAACAATGTTATTGGTGCATTCAAATTCTAGTCTGCAGGATAAGAAATTTTGCTTCCCCTTTGGGTCAATGTGGATACATCCTGCTTCTGACCCATATTGTGATTTAGATCCATCAAAGTACAATGCCCAAACTTGTGAGAGAAATTCAACAACTTCTTCAGATCTAGTTATTTTCTCCTCTCCAGATACCTTGTCTGTTGTTTCCAACAGAGGTTCTTGATAGAAGATGCTTTATTCTTCTGCTACTAGTAGATTCACTTGAAAAGTAATTTCAGAGTTTTGAGTGAGAGGTACATCAGATGAGAAAGGAGCGAAATTTCCAAAATCAGAATCACAAGAGTAGTTTCCTAACACGGGGAAATCTGTCGACGAGGGTTCGTTGAAGGCTTCTAAATCAATGACAGTATGTTTGAGATATCTTTGTCTATTGATCCTAATCATGTTGGTATGTCCCTTTAGTGGAAACCATAGGTGAGCCCAGTCCATGTTAAAGTATCCATTCAATTTCTCATACCAATCTCGACTAAGTAACAGTCCATAAGCTTCTAGGATATCTACTACAATGATGTAAATCACTTGTACAAAATTTGGTTGTGTAGCCATTCTGATCATGACATCCTTAAGTTCTCCAATAAATTTTACCCGAGTTCTCTCTAGTTGTATAACATGTTTATCACTTTTGAGAGGAACCACGTTCAATTTCTTGCAGATTGACAATGGCATGACATTGGAGGATGCCCTTGAATCGACTAAACAATTATGCAGGGTTCTGTTGAAAACTTCAAATGTTGAAAGAAAGGAGAAAGCATTTACATTAGGTTTGTTATTTAGATCTGTGTGAGATGGGACCTCACCTAGGTCAGTGATTTTATATGGGATTCTATTGTCCTTAAGGCATGTAACATAAATTCCTTTTGTTAGGGAATTCTACACATGTCCATGATCGAAACATTAGCCTTCAACTTATTTAAGTATTCTACTATGTTGTAGTCCAACTTGGGTGACTCTCATGTATGTATGTTTATAGGGTTTATTTGGGAGACAAAAGGTTCTTTCGAGTGATTTATTTTTTTTCCTCTCGAATATTGGATGGTGATAATGTCATTTGAGATCAATTCAACCTTACTTCACATTTTCACTGCCAAAACCTCAACGGGTGGTTCTTGAAATTCAAACACATCATCAGGAGGCATCGACAAGTCAAGATCCCATAATAAAATGGATGTTTCTTCGAACGACTCAAATTCCTCCTGATCGACGATGTTCATCGCTGAGCCGCTTGATTTTTCGGTAAGAGAAACTTCGTCTAGGAACCAATTGTCCATTAAATTCACAGTGTGCACCCATTGGGGACAATATCTTTCAGAATGTTTCTCTTGATGTCACATACAAAAAGAGTTAGATGCTACATTACCCAGGTCGATGTTTAAGTTGGCTAGGGGGGTTCAATAGCTTTGAAAGGTGGGTTTCTTTTAGAAAAGGGTTTATAGGGCCTTTGACCTTGGTTTCCTTCCTTGACACTTCTTTTCATGTCTATGATTTCATTCAACAATTTCTTTATCATCCATTGTAGGTTCTCTATGTCCTCACTTCCCTTTTCGGGACCTTGTTCTGTTTGTTTACCCGGAGGTCTGGTCAACAAATTTCCTCTCCTATGGGGAGGTTGAACTTGCTTCTTAACTAGTGAGACATGGACTCCTTTTCATTCCTTCATTTGGAATTCAATCATTTTGGCTTCCTCAAAGTTTTTAGCTAGGGTATGTTTGGAAACCCTCTTCATAAACATTGAAATAGAAGCAGGGAGAGTGTTAGCATATACTTCAATTTACAACTCCTAAGTATGTTTAGCTTTAGGTTGAAATTTGTTCAGGATAGTGGTAAATCGTTGATTGAAGTCTTTAACCTTCTCTTTTGAATTCATGGTGGCGGTGAATAATTCAACCATTAAATCTCCTATGGTGGTTTCTTTTGCAAATTTGTCTAATAAATCTTTTTGAAACTTCGTCCAAATAGTTATGGACCCCACAGACAAGTTAAAATACCAAGTTGAGGATGAATTCCCAAAGGTATAGGGAAAAATACTACACACTACATCCTCATGTTGCACGTTCATCAACCTTGTAGCTAGTATAAATTTTTTAATATGGTCTTCAAGAAATCCGAAGGATTTAGGGTCGAATTTGGGATGCAATTTTTCTGGATGTCGAGGGAGGTTATGTACCCGTCCTGGGATTTCTAGATCATCTCTAGCCAACCAAGGTTGATTATTTGGAGGTGGAATTCCCCTTTCTTCATTATCATCATTATTATCCTCCATGTTGTCCAATTCTAAAACTGAGCGATCCAAGTTAAAACATTCCTCGTCAAATTCGAAATCTTCAGGCTCAATGTTGTTCGATCTCAGTGAGGGAAAAATCTATCAGGTCTTCTACTGTATGAAAAAAATCCTGTTCGGGGGTATCGACCACTGGTTTGCTTACTTGTTTTCTACGAGGAAGTAACATGGCTAAGGGTAATGATCCAATCTGTCGAGCGTAATCTCTTATGATTCTTCTAAATTGGTTCAAATCATCATGGGGAAGAGCGTAAGGTATTTTAGGGAATACGTGTTCTTCCTTGTGCTGGGGTGAGTTAATTGTTTCGAGAGCAATCTCTATATGTGGGATATCTTGAGAATGACTAGCCATGCATGTGGGATATTATCAAAAATATTGTTAGCCATTCATTCATATGTCCTCCTTCTAGCGCCAATTCTATTGAAGGGTCCGAGATCCCTTTAAATCAATAGTAGGAACCAAACCCGCCTTAGAGGCCCAATTAGACTCTGCAGTGTTTGATGGTGGAATGGTTCTCTAAATATTTCGATCTATCTAATTTATTGATGGGATTTACTTAATGATTGACATGATATCTTCTATGAAAGTTCCTCCTTCATATTAAACGTTCTCTTTTTTCCTATTCTTTTATTTGATGAGTCTGATAAAATGAGGTGTGTTGGTATAAACCAACTGATATAAGGGATTATTAACTACTGAAGAAATCTAATCTTGGGATAACCCTCGTGCTCAAGCATGTAGACAATAATATTCACACCTATTACAATTCTAGTAATAATACATTAACTTGCTGGTATTTCAACAATGACTGAGATGCAATTATTGAAAGAAAGTACACATGCAATAAGATGATTGCAAGAAAAATAATTTCCTTAGATCTACAATCAATCACACATTAACACAACGATTTTATTTTCATCATTAAGAACAAAAGAACTTCTAAAATATTGAAACAGATAGCTTATCAATAGATTCAAAAACTCTTACTCGTTACAACATAAATTACTGAAATAGAGGTTGGAAGTAGTTCCTCCTCAATCCAATCACATAATGCCTTTGATAATTTTTTTTTTTTTTTGTCTCTGGTTCTAAACATAACTTCTTAATTAAGGTTGTTCAGAAATAGTTCTTTACAATTCTCAAAAAGAGGTTCCTTTTCCAAAAATCATCGACCCTTCCTAAAAGGTCAATATCCCTATTTATAAAGAATCACTAACTAAAAATAGTTGCTACAAGTTTGTGTTAAGTAAAATAAAATATTACCACGTGGTGTTGGATCTCTTTGTTATCTGGAAATCATATCATGGTTCTACTGGAGTGGATGACTCTTCTCATATTCTAACCACTTAACAAAGAGATCCTCACATGTGTTAGCATACGAGAATCTGCGCCGATCCATCGGAGTTGCAATCGTTTCTTTCACTTCCACTGCCCATTCTCTATATTTGGTGACTTTGGCACTTAACCACTGGAGGACTACACGAGCCTTGATTGGATGTTCCATAAACTTCTGTGTTTGACCTAGTGTCATGCTTTCCACCTGTGTGATCTCCAATCCCCATGCTAAGTCTTGTTCTGCATGTCATCTGACTATGTCATGCAAGTCGACAAAGTCTTCGGGTGAGATGAACTCTGGGAGGCCAATGTCTCTCATCTCCTGATTGGTATTTTTCCAACTTCTCTTGCACTCAACCCATCTATTTTGTATTACTCACTGATCTTCCTAGGCCATACTTACCCAATATTCAACTTCTTTCCTAATTTGGGAGATGCTGCTATCCATCAACACTCAAATACCATACTCCTCTGCATCTCACTGTGCTGTTGTAGTCAATTTGTTTTACAACTTGGTATGTTTTTTCATACCATCTCTCCCCATCCTTGCAGGTTGTTAGTGCCATAAGTGTATCTTCTTGATAATCGACTACACATGAAATGAAAATATGTCTTTCACTTGTGGAATTTGCATATTGCATCTTGGAATTCTCTCTTCAGAAACATCATGGCCTACATTGAGTCTTGATAATATTTTTCCAAATGGTGCAGATGGTCTAGCTCCTTTAGTGCAACGACCAGTTCCTTTTCATATCACTTTTCTCGATCCAACGTGGCATCAATTATCGCCATCCCTGCACTGATGAGATTAGATGTCTTTGTGTGTTCTGTGCTGAGCAACTTCTCCGTGGTGATGAGAATCGAGCTATCTAGTGTGAGTCTTATTTTCTTGGTGGTTCTCCTCATGATAGATTTCTTCTTCCTGTCATAAGAGATCGCCTGTATATCAACGAACCCATCAACGGGTTTAGGGATTTGTTGTTCTCCTCAGGTCAAAGTGTTTCCCAAGCTTGTTGCTATATGTATTTTCTCTAGGACTGGTTCTTGTACTTTTTCCATATGTTTCGATGGCTTGACCTCCATATGGTGTTCATCGGCTAGTGAGGTATCATCCAAAATTGAAGAGTCAGTGATATGATCAATACTTACTTGGTGATCAACCGTCGAGGTGTTGATTTCTGGCTATTGCACTTCCTCTTTTTTCCCACCTAAACCTAGCTCATCCCTAGAGCTATCTTTTGGGGTCCATGATAGGTCGAGAAACTCAACGTCTAAGACACTTTTGACCTCATGGTCACCCTACAGAGGGTTTGGAACTAATGCATCGAGACTTGGAGCATATTTTCTCCCAGGTTCTCTCTCTTCCGTACTTGGTATCGAATTTACAAGTGAGATATATGAACTCTCTTCATCATCATAGATGGTTATTAGATCAAATAGGGGATTTGGCACACCTGTTTCACCTGGTGTTCTTGGACTGTCATACTGGGTTGAAATGGTCACCGATGATATAGCCCGTGGTAATGGAATTCTGGGGTTTTCTAGACTGGTGGTTTCCTCCAGTTGTATTGACTCTGATCCATTTAGCTCTTCTCTAATTGTGATTGGGTCAGTCGAGGTGATCCTCATCATTTCTACTAGTTGAGGATTGTTCTCTAGCTGGTCTATGATTCTTTGGACTCCTTCTAGTAATAACAACCCCCTCCTTTGTGCCTCTGTGGTTTCTGCTGCTTCGATTTCTTCTCTAACCCTGAGAGATTCTTGAGCCAACTATTCTATTGTTTCGAATTTCTCATCCATACTCATAGCTTTGAACCTAGTCATGTTTGGGTTATCTTTTCTATGTAATACCTCCTCCCAATCTTGAGCAAATTCTATAAAAATATCATCTTCAAACTTTTCATGCGTGTATGGACAATCGAAAGAGACTTGTGAAGCGTGTTGGAGAACTAGGCCTTTGGGGTTATTCTTGCGAAACCGACATGTCAAGAACCTGTATTCGAGCTGACTCAAACCCTCTTGTTTAGCTTGAGAAATGTACTTTACTATATAAAAGCCTACATGGAAACCATAGGGTATGTATGCTTGTTTCTTGTCCTTAACCAAAGTGGCGTTATAGCCCTGCATGATAGTCTAGTAATAGATTTCTCCTACAATGAGCCGATATGGGATGTGAGTGGGGAGAAAATGTGGTGCTCCGGTGGCCATGAACACCCTCATATAGGTTGTGGTCTCATCTAGGTACCAGTGGCCTACCTTCAAAATCTTTTTCTTGGCTGCTAGAGATAGCATTGGGTATTCCTTTTTAAATATAATGAAATAAATCCGAGCGATGAATTCATCGCATATAAGAGCATAAGACTTCTTGTACCTATTTCCCCATAGGATGATGAAGTAGACATGTAAAATAATCTTTGTGATGTGCTAGCTCAGATTCATACAGATGAAGACATTCCTTGTGAAAATTACATCTAGCAGATATGAGGCCATGTGAAAAGCGGGTGCTTCTCCCTCCTTTGGTGACTGAGCCTGCATTATACTAGTGCTCAATTTCTTGGAGATAATTTCTCCCCAGTTGAAACTACTCTATGAAATAGCCATAGTTTATACTAGGGGAATCCATTCCTTCGAGAAATTGGCACAATATTTTTCTCCATATAATCGACAGATTAGAGCCATTAAGTAGATATATGGCTCCCTCAGATTCACTGTCTCATACCAACCATTTCTCTGGTTCGTAAATTTCTTGTCTTCCTTCCACCATGAGGCCATTAATACACTGGTGTCATGGAATTCATAGAACTTCACCACAAAGTCTTTGTTCAACCGCTCCTCCAGGTCCTTGATTTTGTAGTACTTATGGACCTTTGTCGGGAGAAAACTCCGACACATCTACCATTCTCATCATTTATTAGGCACTCCTCACGTATGTGTAATCAATTATCCAACTCAAAGTCTCAATGCAGGGCAAGAATGGAGTTCAGCGGGCTACCATATGCAAGCATGACCACCATATATTCAGGAAAACATGGTCGTCGAGCGACCTTACATCCGGGTCGATGTGTGGGATAAACTTTGGGTAATATTCCTAGTTGATTCCATTGAATAAATCTCCCCACTGTGGGATCATTAGTTTTGATCCAATGGTTTATTCTATATCACCAAAAGCAGGAGGTTGAATAAATTCCTTCTTGGTCAATGTTTTTATGACTGGCTCTGCTCTATGAGAAAATTCCAACTAGCTCACCATGTCGGGAGAAGATCCTTCACCCATATCTGCTTCCTTTAATTTTGGTGCCCTCGATGAGCATTTGGTCTTTGGATTCCTTGGATGCATCTTCTCTGCAGCTAGAACAATTTTAGATACCGTGTTATAGACAAAATTCTAATACACAAAAATGCAATCGCCGAAATGAACAAGTTAACACATACCTATTCTTCGTACTGGCTTAAACTATTTTTTTTGAAATTTTGAGAATCAAACACAGCTCTTGAGACACTCTCTTTTCTTCTTTGGGTGCTCTGGAAATGGGAAACTTGTGTGTAGAATGGAGGTGTTCGAAGCTGTCTTAGTGATTTAAACAGAGATAATACTTAACTTGTTGCATCAGTTGTTCAATTCAGGGTGTGAGTGCGTTTCTACAAAATCTGCTGCCAGATCCTCATCATGTTCAAGATTAAATGTAGTCGTAGGTTGGCGGCGCATGCATAGGATATAATGTGGTTAATCGATGATTTCAAATTCCCGTTGTTCAATGGGTGCACAGGGTAGCAACATATGCAGAGTGCGACCTTAATTGGCCTATTAAATGGTAGAATATGATCTTATTGTGTGATGAAAACGTCCCATCATTCCACTAAATTAACCGATGAATCGAGAGTCGATGCTTTTCTTTGGACAATGTTCATTGATATCTCTTGGAAAAAAATTGACGCCAATCCATCTTGTTGTACAACATTGATGTGGAAATGTTGACTTGGAAGTGTGACTAGGACACGGGGAAACCTAAGGTGACTCGGGATGAAATTAGGCTGTACGAAATGCCTACATGACAAAGACAAGTGGCGCTTGAAATTGGCATCTTCGTTTAATCATGTTATTCATAATCATGGAATTTTCATTAGCTAATCATTTTAACAAAATTTCCTACCCCGTTGATGCCAAAAAGTATCAAGGATCAACGATCGACGATAAGTTTAATCAAGTGTTCCCAGATTACCCCCCTCGAAACTTGCCGATGCCAAAAATGCATCGGGGATTTGTGATCGATGATGTGTAAGTGCAAAAATTTTCAATGATTTAAAATTTTGGGATTTCACTGATCCTAGATAAAATACATCGGTAATCGACTATCATAGGTTCATCATGGCCCATGTCAATTTTTACCCCTCTCATATTTCGCTGACGCCGTTGAGAAATTGGCCACCTCCTGAATCGTCTTTTGCAAACAACTAGCGCACATCTACTCTTCTTTTACCGATGCCGATGATACATCGTTGATTGACGATTATTGTTACTATTGTTGGGTATGTGTTATATTCTTTTCATGTATGTGTGTGGGTGCGTCATATTCGACAACTGCATTTGAGGATTATTGTTACTATTTTTGCTATTTTTACCGGTTTTCTAAATTAATCTCAGATTAAGGGATTAGGGTTTTAGTATCTACGAAAAACCTAAAAACATTGTATATATTGTATGGTGAATGGTGAAATTCGATATAATGAATATAAGAAAGGTTTTCCCCGGTTGAGGGTTTCTAGTATAAATCTATGTGTACTATGTGTATGAGCTATTGATTAAATTATGTTTTGCTTAAGAATCTATATGCATTTCTTTACTTCACAGGTTTAAAAATTACATGTGGTATCAAAGCTCATTTTTGGCTTCAGAAGGAATTTATCTTGGGTTTGTGATAAACCTGGGTTTAGTGGGATCTTTTGCAGTGGTTATTCGAGTGTATAAAGAGGAATGAAAAACTCTTCTAGAATTGAGATAAAGAAGTTCAACGGTTAAAAATTTGTGCTATGGAAGCTCAATATGGAGGACCTTCTTGTAGACAAAGAACAATGGATCGTTGTGGATCCTAGTACAAAACCTATTGGTATGCAGCCTACTGGCACACAAACGACTGGTACACAACCTACTAGTACACAAACTACTAGTACACCACCTACTGGTATGTCAAAGGAAGATTGGGAAAAGTTGGACAAAACATCAAGGAGTACTATTCGACTCTACCCGGAAGATTCAGTGTTTTTGAATGTCTCGAGAGAATCTACAGCCAAGGAACTATGGAATAAGTTAGGGAATTTGTATCAATCAAAGTCCCTGGTAAACAAGTTGTTTCTTCAAAAGAAGTTGTATCATCTTAGGATGTAAGATGGAGATTCTATGATACAACATATATATGCCTTTAATACTCTGGTAAGTCAACTTGTCTCTATTAATATTACGATTGCAGAAGAAGATAAGTGTATTACTTTGTTATTTTCTTTGCCAGACTCTTGGGATAATCTGGTTGTAGTAATTTGTAGTACTACTCAATCTACATTGAAGTATGAGGATGCAGTTTCATCCTTGTTATTTGAAGAAATGAGGTGGAAAAGCATGGATAGTCATAGCACATATGCTTTATTTGTAAGAGGTCGTACCCAAGACAAGAATCCTGGTAAGCCTTCCCGGGGGAGATATAAATATATAGGTAGATCTAAGTCTTCTGGAAAATATTTGAGGAAATGCTGGAAGTGTGGTAAAACATGGCATTATAAGAAAGATTGCAAGTCTAATAAGGTTGAAAAAGCAAAGGGATCAAATAATACCTCTTCCACATAGGCGAAAACCTCCATTGAAAAAGGATGTGATGTTTACCTGACATCTACAGGTACACATGCAGACCGTGATGTATGTTTGATCGAATCAGGTGCGTCATACCATATGAATCCTCACAAGGAGGTTCTTTGAATATGAAAAATATGATGGTGGTGATGTATTCCTAGGAGATGAATCGACAAAAAAATCATGGGACATGGAAGGGTTAAGTTGCTGCTAAAATATGGAAGGATTACAACTCTCCTTGGGGTTCTGCACATTCCAAAACTAGGCAGGAGCCTAATATCTGTAAGCAAGTTAGATGATGCAAGAGTGGATACTATATTTGGAAGGGAACTTGCAAGATGGTACAAAGAGAAATGGTGTTGATGAGGGGAGATCAGTGTGGAACTATGTACAAGTTGTTGGGAAGCACTTATACTAATGGGTGCAACAGTTCTTTTGTCCTTGAGCAGAAAAATAAAGAAGACAAGACCAATTCCGTCCCTAAAAATAAGACCATGTTGTGGCATCAAAGACTAGGGCATATTGGAGAAAAGGGCCTTCGAACACTACACAGTAAAGGCATGATTGAAGGTATGTCTAATTACACTCTGAATTTTGATTTCTGTGAACATTGCATATATGGTAAACAAAATCGAGTAAGATTCCCATCTGGTGCTACAAGAGCAAAGGGGATCTTAGAATTGATACACAGTGATGTGTTTGGACCTGCTCCTATTCCATCACTAGGTAAGTCTGTGTATTATGTTTCATTCATAGATGATTTCTCAAGGTACACATGGATTTATTTTCTTAGAAATAAATCTAAGGTATTTGATAAATTTAAAGAGTTTAATTCTCTGGTATAAAATCAGACAGAGAAGAAAATAAAGGTATTGAGAATAGATAATGGTGGAGAATTATGTGGAAATGAATTCAAAGAATTCTGTAAGAAGTGTGGTATAGCAAGGTGAAGACTACTCCATACACTCCTCAGTAGAATGTAGTTGTATAAAGGATGAACATGTCACTGATGGAAAAATAAAGGAGCATGCTTAGAGATGCCGAGTTAGGACAAGAATTCTGGGCAGAGGCAGTGGGTACAACATGTTACCTGGTCAATTGATCACCTTCATCAACATTGGATGATAAAACTACAAATGAGGTATGGATTGAAAAGAAACCATCTCTTCAACATATTAGAGTGTTTGGTTTTGATGCTTGTGTACACGTTCCAAAGGAAAATAGGAGTAAGTTGGATAAAAAAGATGAAAAGTGTATCTTTATTGGTTATAAAGATGGTGTGAAAGGTTATAAGATTTGGAACCCAGAAACCAAGAAGACTGTTTACAGTCGAGATATTTTTTTTGGAGAGGTAAAAGATGTGTACAAAAAGGAATTCCTACCAAGGCAAGACGAACCTGAGAAAATAGAGCTAGAGTTGGATGATGAAAAATATTAATCATTTGAAGAAGATGAAGCAGAAGAAGAAGAAGAACCTCATACCCCAGTATTGAGGAGATCAGTGAGAGAAAGAAGGCAACCAGAAAGGTATAGTCCACTTGATATCCATTTCAATTTTTCTTTATCTATTACTGATGATGATCCTAGAAGTGTCAGGGAAGCAGTGAATTTAGAGGATAGTAAAATCTGGAAGAAGGCCATGGTTGAAGAAATGGATGCCTTGGATAAGAATGAGGCATGGGATATAGTTGAGTTTCCAGCTGGAAGAAAATATGTTGGTAGCAAATGGTTGTTTGAGAAGAAGTTTAATGTAGAAGGAAAAGTGGAGAAATACAAATCTCGGTTAGTAGAAAAAGGTTATTCCCAGGTAGAGGAAATTGACTTTGGTGAGATTTTTCTCCTGTTGCTAAATTAAATTCTATTAGATTTCTTTTATCTATTGTTGATGCTTTTTATCTTGAAGTGGAAAAGATGGATGTAAAGACAAAATTCCTACATGGGGATCTGGAGGAAGAAATCTACATGAAGCAGCCAGAAGGCTTTGTAGTAAAGGGAAAGAAAGAGTTGGTCTGTAAGCTAAAGAAATCACTATATGGTCTGAAGCAATCACGTAGGATGTGGTACCAAAAGTTTGACACATACATCCTTGGATTGGGATTTGTGAGAAGCAGGGCTAATCACTGTGTATATTCCAAGAAGGTTGGTAATCACTTCATTTATGTAGTGTTGTATGTTGATGACATGTTGTTGGTAGGAAATAACATGGATGTTATAAAGGAGGTGAAATCACAACTATCCTCCAAATTTGACATGAAGGATCTCGGTGCTACTAACTTCATTCCGGGAATGGAAATTAAAAGAGATCCTGCAAACATGAAACTCTGGTTGAATCAAAGAAAATATGTTGAGATGATATTGCAGAGGTTTAATATGCATGGAAGTAAACCGATCAAGGTTCCTATTCCTATAGGGGTAAAGTTATCTGCATATCAGTGTCCGAAGACACAGGAAGAAGAAGAGGACATGTCCCATGTTCCATATGCCAGTGCAGTTGGCAATTTGATGTATGCAATGGTCTATACTAGACTGGACATTGCACATGCAATGGGAGTTTTGAGCAGGTATATGTCAAAACCAGGGAAGGAGCATTGGACAACAGTAAAGAGGGTCTTCAGGTATTTGCGTGGAACTACCAATTATGGATTGTGCTATGAAGGAAGACTAGGATTGGACAGAGTGGTGGACATACATGGCTTTGTTGATGCAGAATGGGCTAGAGATATGGATCACAGAAGATCTACAAGTGGGTATGTGTTTAACCTATTTGGAGGAGCAATTAGTTGGATGAGAAAAAAGACAGGTTGTAGTGGCACTCTCAACTGCAGAAGCTAAATACATGGCAGCCACTCATGCAAGCAAGGAGGTAGTATGGTTACAAAGATTGTGTTTAGGTATTGGGTTGGTACAACAAGCAATGAGATTAGATTGTGACAGTCATATTGCAATATTCCTAGCAAAGAAACCAACTTATCATTCGAAGACAAAGCATATTGATGTTCAGTATCACTTTGTGAGAGACATGGTTGAGGAAAAGAAGGTGTTGCTAGAAAAGGTTGACACTTTGAAGAATGTTGTAGATTCATTGACAAAGTCTATGAGCACATAAAATTTCTCCTAGTGTAGAGTAATAATGGGCATTGCTGCCCTGGATTGTTGACTATATAATCCAGTGGACCCCTAGATGAAAAGAAAAAAACAAGTGGGAGAATGTTGGGTATGTGTTATATTCTTTGCATGTCTGTGTGTGGGCATGTCAGATTCGACAACTGCATCTGAAGATACCCATAGCAGTGTTGTTTATGTTGTGTGCCTCAGGTGCTTCCTAGGGAGGGGATAGGTATGCCCCCCCCCTAGTTATGCACAACGCCCCAATTTTTTTTTTTTGGGCGGTTTTTGCTATTTTTAGCGGTTTTCTAAATTTATCCCGGATTAAGGGATTAAGGTTTTGGTATCTACAGAATACCTAAAAACATTGTATATATTGTATGATGAATGGTGAAATTCGATATAATGAATATATGAAATGTTTTCCCCGGTTGAGGGTTTCTGGTATAAATCTCTGTGTACTATGTGTATGAGCCATTGATTAAATTCTATTTTTCTTAAGAATCTATATGCATTTCTTTACTTCATAGGTTTAAAACTTACAACTATGTGGTCATTTTACTTGCTCGGATTTTTCCAACGCCGAACATAAGAGCGTGGGTCATAATTTTAGCTGCAAATTCTTAGTTAAAATGCCAAGTTCTTTTTAGACACAAAGGTTTCACTTTGATAGGTTCAAACAAATCCAATTTGATCGATGAAGAGAAATGAAATCAAAATTAGCGATCCCTCCATAGTGGACTTAATTTAGAAAGCAGAACAAAAGAAAACAAGTGGTACCCAAAAGAGACAAAATACCATAAAATGTTTTAGGCTGTGTTGAGCGCTCAACAAAACTCATCCACTCAGATGTATGTGGCCCAATGTCATCAACCTCTCTTAGTGGGTATGTATACTATGTGTCATTTATTGTTGATTATTCTCGCAAGACTTGGGTTTACTTCTTGAAATCAAAAGATGAAGTGTTTGGAAAATTCAAGGAATTCAAAGACTTGATAGAGAATCTATCTGAAAGAAAAATCCAGATACTCAGGTCAGATAATGGAGGAGAATACACCTCAAAATAATTTGTAAGATTTTGCAGAGATGCTGAGATTAAGAGTGAGCTCACCACTCCCTACAATCCTCAACAAAATGGTGTAGCAGAAAGAAATAATATAACTATAATGGAAGCAATGAAGACTATGATCCATGATCAAGATATTCCAATGCACTTATGGGATGAAGCAACAAGAAAAATGGTGTATTTCCAAAACAAACTGTCCCATAGTTCACTTGGATTCAAAACCCCCCAAGAAATGTTCTTCGGAAAGAAGCCAGAAGTAATCCATCTCAATATATTTGGCTGTCTAGTATTTGTACACATTCTGAAAGAAATAAGAACCAAGCTGGACCCTTCAGGAAAGAAGGGAATATTTGTTGGATACTATGAGGTCTCTAAGACCTTCAAAATTTACATACCAGGTTACCATCATATTGATATCAACAGAGATGTAACCTTTGATGAAGATACAACACTCAATAAGTCAAGGAGATACTAGCTTGAAGAAGTATATGAAGACGAAGCTGTAGCTCCCAGAGTTGTAGAACCAGTGAGGGAAGTTATATTTTCCCCTGATGATGATATTCCAGAAGATCAGGATATAACATAATCTAAAGAACCTTCCCAAATGATGATCTCTCACAAGAGAAAGCCAGCTTGGTCAAGGGAACTTATTCAAGATGGAGAGAAGTATGGTGCCCCAGAAGGAACCATGAGACAAATCAAGAAACCTAAGCCATTCTATAGTTATATGGCTTTGATGTGTGATCTCATAGAAAAGGAACCTAATTTCTTTGAATAAGCCATTCAAAAGAAAGAATGGGCAGATTCCATGACAGAAGAATACCAATCCATTATAAAGAATGATGTATGGGAAATAGTTCCTAGACCGAAGGACAAAGATGTGGTATCTTCAAAATGGTTATACAAGATAAAACATGGAAGTATTAAAAAACATAAAGTAATATTTGTAGCCCGTGGATTTTCTCAAAAGGAAGGCATTGATTATGAAGAGAAATTTTCTCCTATATCTAGATACACTTCTATCAAAACGATCATAGATCTTGCAACCAAGATGAAGTGGAAGTTACACCATATGAATGTGAAAACAACCTTCTTAAATGGTGTCACTGAAGAAGAAGTGTATATAGAACAACATCAAGGGTTTGAAGTTGAATATATAAAGGATCATGTCTGCAGGTTGAAGAAGGCTTGGTATGGAAGAATTGATAGTTTCTTGATGAGCTTGGGATTTACCAAGATTAAACCTAATTCTAACCTTTACTTCAAGGTTATGAATGATGAGACAGTTATATTGCTGTTGTATGTGGATGAATTATTCTTAACCGGAGAAGAAAATCCCATCACTAATTGTAAGAAGAAGCTCGCTGCTGAATTTGAGATGAAAGACCTAGGCCTAATGCATTATTTCTTAGGTGTTGAGGTTTGGTAGAGTCCAGATAAGATCTTCCTTAACCAAGGGAAGTATGCAATTAAAATATTGAAGAGGTTTGATATGTTGGAATGTAAAGACATGAACACACCCATGAATTTTTTTTTAAATCTTTTGGTTGATTCTTCGTCAAAATTGGTTGATGCTACGCTATACAGACAAATCATTGAATTGTTGATGTATCTAACGAATACCAAGCCATATATATGTTTTTCTGTGAACACCTTGAGTCAATATATGGTAGAGACCAGATGTGTTCACCTTGTTGCTGCAAAACATGTGATGATATACCTTAAGGGTACATTGGACTATGGTCTCAGTTATACTCGAGATCATGACTTGTGTTATGAACATAAATATACATATAAAATAGATATTAATAACATAATAATTAATTAATAAATAATAACTATTAATAATGAAAGGACACGTCTCAAAGGACATGATTATTGGTTAAGAGAACCCATGCGTGGGTATATAAATGAGCCCTCATTCTCAATTGTATATCATCTTATCTATTCATATTTTATACATGATTCCTACATTGATTATTATGTTATATTCCAAGTATTTTGGATAATTCTTGCGTGAGCGAACTTTGTTCATCTCATTTGGTATCAGAGCCATTGGTCACATCTGATCCCATCCATTGGCTATATAGTAGGCTTTTAGCCACACTGAAAAATATTAAGAGTTTCTCTGATATGGTCCTTGACCACCAACCAACCTGTGTCCATTTAAAAAATCAATTCTGTTGAAGAAAAAAAAAGTGATTCCATTGAAATTTTGAAGTCCAAAACTTTTGTTGAAGAAAAAATAAAAAATAAAGTTTGCTGCAAATTCTGTAGAGAAATCAAGGAAAAAGTATGAAAAGAAGCAATTTCATACACATATCAATGACACAATTAACTAATTCCCAAACAATTAATTCATCACCAATTGACATTTCCGTACAAGCAATCAATTAATTGAGCAGTACACATTATGTACGCACTATACATAATTAAAGACTGTTGTAACAACCAATCCATATACACTATGTACAATTCATCACACATTTTTCAAAACTCTACTCAGTCCATACTCTGCCTCCATACAACGTATCAATCTGCGTTCGTACAAGAACCGTCCAAACAATTTGTGTCCATACAGAAGCTGTCGATTCAATTTAATCCATCCGTACTGATTTTAAATTGCAGGGTCACCATTGTAAATACTCGCTCCTACAACATACTCGTGGGAAAGGGAGTTCAAAGTTTCCGCCGAGAATTTAGCAGTGGAAAGCACATGGGTAATCCAATTAATTCGGTGTTGCTCAAATCACGGTTGGGCATAAAATATATTGGTTCCATACCATAACATACCATACAAGCATCAACTTAAAAGATCACGACTATTCATCATAGCCGGAAGTTTAATTTATTTTGTATAATCGCTGCTACAAAAATTTTTACAAGAGTGTGACCCTTCAAATTAGGAGATTAAAATAAAAATCAATGTGGACTTTTTCTTTGAGTTTAAAATCGATTTAAAAATATATATATTAATTGGGTTGTCCAAATTTCGAAAGGATATAAACATTTAGTTAAGGAGTAAAAAAAAATTGCTCCAAAATTAAAGGGTTACAAAAGGAGTTTTCAAAATTAAAACCTTAAAGAAAGAGGTGTATTTAATAATATGTTTTGGAAAGTTGTGAAGAGATTTATAAGTGAAGTTTTTTTTAAAGGAAAGAA
>JZKD02S2320479.1:268308-300135 GCA_000966675.3 Picea glauca
ATATTAAGGAGATATAAAAGGGTCATTAAGAATATAAAGGAGTGTTTATATATTTATATATATAAGATTAGAAAAATTATATTATAGAAGTAATAGTCAAGATAGTCAAAGGAAGACTATATATAAAAGGATTAAAGTATATTAAGAAAAAAGAAGAAGTTCTAAAACAATTTTAATTTATATAAAAGGAGACATATATTGAATACATCAAAATCGCTTTTGTCCGATTTGTGGGAAATAATTTATTATGGAAGAATATCAAGATAATTCAAAATGCAATCACGAATATTGAAAGGAGAATTAGGACATTATAAAGCGAACAATAAAAAATTACAGTTTGAAATTGAGAAGGAAAAATATTTTAATGGGTTAACAGAGAAAGATAATCATTACTTCAAAGAGCGTATTCGAGAACTCATTGCACAAAATGAAGAACTAAAGACTGAAAGACAAAAAATGGACCAAGACTTACTAGAACGAGATGAAGAAACATTACGATTAAAAAATCATAATCAAAATTTACTAGTTAAAATCAGAAAGTTAAAAGACAAGAAGCAAGGGAATACAAATTCAGAAAAGAAAATCAAGGTCTCAAGGAGAAATCAACTGAAAAGGAGGAAGAAATCTCCTGCCTAAGGAACCTTAACCAAAAGTTACTTGAACAAATTAAAATCTTAAAGGACGAAAGAAAGGAGAATCTACAATAAGAAAAAGACAATAGGTCAAAAATTAAGGAAGAACTTTTACGATTAAGATGACATAATCAAGATTTATTGACTCAAATTAAAAAGTTGAAGCATGATAAAAAGACTTTACAAGAAAATATAGATCGCAAAACATCATTAGTCTATAAGGAAACAATGACAGACCCAATCAACCTTACAACTCAAAAGGAGGCAAATCCAACTGATGTAAAGAAGTTTTCAAATGTTGAGGTACAAACAAGCTAGAGATATAAAGAAGACTCAATTCCAAACGTTAATCAAGAAAAAGATGCAAGTATAAGAAATAAAGATCAAGTTGCAAGGATTCCTTATCGACATCCTAATCACAAAATTCGATACTTCAACCAATCAATGTATCAACAGAAACAAATAACCACTATCTCGAAGAATATTACTTCCACTACAAGTTCGGGTCAAAATAGAAATTATCATGGGAGTAGAAATGTATCAAGTTCTTTCCAAGAACCCTATAAAAACCCAAATCCGCAGAAGATTGAATTAGGATGGGCAAACTCCTTTACAATTCGCCGTTCTGCTCAACAATTAGAAGATCCTATCGTCTCAGGTCCTCAACGATCACTAACTCAAGAATGAAGAATGAAGATACAATATTACAAGACAAAGCAAGATATAAGTATTCCATAAGCATGCTTTGAGGAAAAATAATTTTTAAGGGGAAGGCAATGTTATGAACATAAATATACATATAAAATAGATATTAATAACATAATAATTAATTAATAAATAATAACTATTAATAATGAAAGGACATTTCTCAAAGGACATGACTATTGGTTAAGGGCACCCCTGCGTGGGTATATAAACGAGCCCTCATTCTCAATTATATATCATCTTATCTATTCATATTTAATACATTATTCCTACATGGATTATTATGTTATATTCCAAGTATTTTGGATAATTCTTGTGTGAGCAAACTTTGTTCATCTCAACTTGAGACTTATTAGTTATACTGATTCAGATTGGGCTGGAAGTGTGTCTCATAGAAAGAGCACTTCAAGATGTTGTTTCAGTCTGGGGTCAACCGTGACTTCATGGAAGAGTAGGAAGAAATCAAGCATTTCTCTTAGCACAATAGAAGTGGAATACATTGCAACATGTTTCGCTAGTTGTGAAGCCATATGGCTTCAAAAGTTGTTGACATGTCTATTCGATCTGGAGATGGAAGCCACTGTGATTCTATGTGATAACCAAAGTTGCATAAAGATGATGAAGAACCTTGTGTTCCATGATAATTCAAAGCACATAGAGATCTGGTATCACTACATTTGTGATATGGTGCAGAGGGGAGCTATAAAGCTCCAATATGTTGGCACAGATGAGCAGGTTGCAAATGTGTTGACCGAGCTTTTGTCTCTTGTGAAGTTTGAGCACTTTCGAGACAAGCTTGGTGTTGTCCGAAAGGACATCCCTCGAAAGGGGGAGTGATGTTGATGATACTATAGTATCCTTACCAAAAACGGGTAGCTCCATTAGGATTTTATATCCTAGGGGATTGATCATCCCTGGGCAGATCCCAAAGTTCCGGTAAGGACAATCTGTCAGAGTACCTGTGCATGTATTATGCCATCTATGGTCAGTAGTGGTAGCTCTGTTAGGATTTTATATCCTATGGAATCCTTTGATTCCTGCAAATATCCCGAAGGTCCGGTAAGGATGGTCTATCAGATTACCACGTGATAGCTCCGTTAGGATTTTATATCCTAGGGAATCTTATGATTCCTAGGTAGATCCTTAGGATATGTCAGAGTACCATGAAATTTTGTTGCACCTGCCTCATTCTATTTCTATATGATTATGATGTTGTTATCTCAACCTCGTGTTGATGATGTTGTTTTAGCCTCATACTGATGATGCTATTGTTCCAACCTTGTGCTATCGATGATGATCTTGTATCAGTCTTGTGTTGATTGTTGATGATAATGTATCAACCTCGTGCTGTTGATGATGATGTATCAACCTTGTGTTGTTGTTGATGATGATGTTGTATCAGTCGTGTACTGATTGATGATGTTATATTAGTATTGTACTAATTGATGTTGATGCATATAATGATGATGATGCTCTAGCTCCATGTTGTGAATGATGATGCTCCAGCTCCATGCTGTGAATGATGATGTTTCCAATGATGAGAAAAAATTTTGATGATTTATAGATGTGCCAATCAATGTTCCAAGACACTGATGATGTTGCTTCCCTCTCTCTCTCTCTTGTTGATGTTGTATTGTAGAATACCCTTCTTGTTAAGGGGGAGTGTTGAAATATTGTAATTGCGAAGAATATTTTATTTATTATTGAGTCATTTTCTTATAGATCAATCCCCTTTTATGGATTGATCATGTCGATACTTATGTATGACCAAATCCCCTTTTGTGGATTGGTCAAACCCTAATTATATCATGATAATTGAGAAGTCAACCCCTAGGGATAATTAAAGTGGTTTTAGCCATTGGTTGGAGAAGTCGGCCCCACCTAATGAAGAGACACAACCCTAACGCTCCTCGGCTAGTATAAATAAGAGAGGATGGAGCCTCATTAGCATACTCACTCAAGTCACTCATCTAGTGCGCAAGTTTTGGAGATAACTGTAGTTGGAAGAAGAAGGATAGAGAGGCACATTGCTCAATCTTGTATATTCTCTAGTGTTTGGAATTTTATCTTGGCATTGTATTGGCAATCTATATTAAGGAAGTTTTTTCTAGGTTTTCTCCCCCATGAGGGTTTCCCAGGATAAAATGTTGTGCATCTTGTAATTGTGTTTCTCTCAGTGATCCTGCTTATGCTATTATTGTCTAGTAAATTGAAAATAAATTAATAACATCTCTAAATTTAACACAAAGAAGTAGTATGGATGCAATGGCTATGTTTAGGGATTGGGTTTGAGCAGAGAGATATGAAGATAAATTGTGACAATCAAAGTGCAATATTTCTGGAAAAGAACCCAAATTATCATTCCAAGACTAAGTATATTGATGTATAATACCATTTCATAAGAGACATGGTGGAAAACAACACGGTGCTACTGAAGAAAGTAGACATGTTGGAAAGCATAGTAGACTCTTTGACCAAGTTTGTGAGTGTTGTGAAGTCATTTCGGTGCATAGAGGTAATGGGCATTGTTTCCTTGGGTCTGTGAAATTTTTTTCAAGAAACTTCCAGTTCAACAAAGAAGACAACAAGTGGGAGAATGTTGGGTTGTTATATTCTTTGCAGTGAAACTCTAATCGAGGTGGATCGAATGGAAGTGAAAGTTGAAGGTCGAAGTGTTCGACTAGGAAAAGTCGAATTTGAAGTAATCAACAACGAGTCAAAGAGGTCAACTGATAAGAGGTCATCAAGAGGCCGTGTGACAACTGTCTGAACACCGAATGAAGGTCGACTAGTAGTTGACTGGTAGTCGACTGTAATCAAATCCCAAGATTCACAGGATTTGTAGCCAATGATCTATGTGGATCTGTAATTGTTTTTGGGCGCCTTTATTTAGAGTTTTTCCCATTATAAAGCCTATAAATAAGGCATGTTGTATTTGTATTAAGTTGATATTCATGCTAATATTTATCAGTAGGTTGTTGGTTATGTATATGTAATCGGAATTGGCTACAAGGTTGTTTTTGTGAAAGCAAAAGGGTATGATATCGATTGTGTCTTAGGTGTATACCAAGGTTAGGCATGTAACCTTTATTTTGAATGAATAAGACAACAAGAGAGCAAGATGCTCAAGAAATGCTGGTTTTCTCATTTGGTTTTCCAGGGTAAAATATCTGTGTACTATGTGTTTTCTTTGTCATTTATTTTCTCGCTTAAATTTGTCTTCCTCTATTATATTAGGTTTATCATGGAATTATATTTTCCTAATAGGGATTCCTTAGGAATTAGAGAGATAAATGTGGCATTGAGAGTAGGAAGGACTCCCAAAATTATTTGAGATTATGAAACAAGAGCCTAGACATCTAATTTGACAACCAACCAACAATGATGGAAAAAATTAGAGGTGAAGTCGCTCGGTCCTATAAATTTTCCAGAGGCCATTGATTTCCTCTTCCACCTCAGTCAAGAAGATAGGTGCAAAAGGAATTCATTGTTCTCATTAGTTACCAATTTTGGGATGTGGAAGGTGATAGAAAGAATCACATCAGATCTACCAAGTCGAGGTTTCGTTAACAAGGTGCTAAAGAAGGAGACTAGATCATGCTCAATGTCTTGATGGGAGGTGAGTTTACTACCTTGAGCTGATTTTAGCTAAGTGATGTGATTGACATGTCGTTGATGAATCATTGATCTATGGAAGAATTTAGTGTTGCATTTCCCCTCTTTGATCTAGTGAACTATGCATTTCTTCCTCCATAGGATTTCTTCCTGAAAACACCTTTCCTCTAGTTAATTAGTGATATTTTTTTCTTTGTTGGAGAGATCCTTGGTCCACCCCATTGATATTATGGTAGCTGCAAGAGGTATTAACCTCTACGTGTAACCTTTGTTGAGACTAGAATATTCTGGAAGCAAGAGAAACCCTAAACAGATGCGTGATAACCCTAGAAGACATGCCAACTCAACATAATATATAATATTAAGGTATTATACTCCAGGAAGACAAGTCGGCTCCACAGGAAAAAGATGAATAGAAAATATAATTACCAGAAAGTCAGGTCGGCCTATCCAGAAAAGTCACTAGATAGATTAGTATAAATAAAGGACGTCTTGGTTCATTTGTTCACTCATTCTCACAACTGCATAAAGAAAAGTGGTGTGCATGACTAGAGGAGAGCTGTAGCTGATGCAGTAGTGACTTGATCTTTCGGTTATGGTTTTGACCAAATTCTTCTTTGGTTATGGTTTGGACTTTCTACCTTGGTTATGGTTTGGACTCTCTGCTTGGTGTGCTAGATTTGGAGAGAAGTACACTACCTTGGTTGGCTGTTGGTTCTAGGGTTTGCTTCTGGAATTATTTTATCTATCAAGGTTAAGGTTGTCGGGGGTGGCTTCAACCTATGGTTGGGTGACAATATTATTATATTTTCTATGGAAAAATGAGCCTATGTATTTAATTCTAATAGGTTATGGGCCCACACCACCTTCAAGACAGTCTAACCACTGGAAGGTAGTGCGATAGTTCTTTGTTAAGCTTGTTGTGGCACCAATTACAGTTGTAGCTAGGTTTTCTGATTATGCACCCGCAACAAACCCTAACCCTTGTGTTCGAGCACTTCTGGTGAAGAATTTGACCTAATTCCTTGACATCCTAGTGCGCCTTAGCATAACTCACATCTTAGTACTATCAACTAGCAAACACGTCAGGTTTAAATTTTTGGTCAAAGTCAAAGTCAAAGGTTGACTTCTAGTCAATTTGATTTTGTGGACAAAGTTGAAATTTTAGAGTTTCTAGATTGTTCTAATCATTGAATCTTCCGATTGAGTTTCTAATCTCTTCTTGTCAAGATGGTATCTAGTTTTAGATTGGAAGATAAGCTGGATGATGCTACAAGGTTTCAAAGGTATGCACTTGTATACGCTATCTAAGTTATATCATATAGAAAAACATGAGTGTGTTTGCAGGGAAAGTACTAGAGATCTTGTCCAAGCTGTAATCTTGGATTTAGTGCATTCAAAAGAATAAACAGACCCTCCATAGAAATTGAGGCTTCAGGTTCCAGGTTTGATTAAATTGTTAAAATTTATATATATCAAGGGTGATAGTTGCTACATTACAAATTGTGAAAGTAATATTTAAAATATTCTATTGTTTCTAGATGCAATGAATACTTGACTGCATATGAATACTATTGATATAGATGCTTATTGTACTTTTTCGCAAGATGTACTGACATCTCCTCTAGATAGATATTTCTTGTTTTCTCTTGTTGTTCTTGTTCTAGGTAGGTACCCTTGTGATGAAAAATCCTTTCAGAAGCTGTCATAGAAGAATTTTATAAGGATGACACAACTGCAAGATGGGAAACAGTCATAACAGATAGAAACAAACTTAAATAGACTCAAATGAGTCATACTTGAAGGAATTCAGGAATAAAAAGGAAACTAGAACAAGCTTGTGACACTTTGTAGAAAGAAAAGAGAGATGCAACAGATGGAAGCATGTAATCTCTTAGATGGAGGGAAATGATCACAAAATTCCAAAAGAAGAGCATGCATATTTCTCATTCATGCATGAAGCTAGGATTAGGAGGGAGCTAATCCCCAATGATATGATCCATTGAAGAATAATCCGTAAAGACTATGAAGTATCTATCCATGTTATTCATTGGAAGTAGCATCCATGATAAACAACACATGTTTAGTTTGACTCTAGAAGAAGTCTTCTTCAAAAACAAGCCTTGTATATCCTTGGTTTTCCATATACATTTATGTTCCTACGGTAGAAGGAAGAAGTTGGAGCCTTCAGGAAAGAAGGGAATGCAATCTATAGAAGATTCCATGGACTCCAATATTGAAGAGAAACATGAGGAAGAACATGAAGATTCCAAGAAAGAAAGAAAATTCAGAACAACCAATTGAACCAAGTTTGAACCCACTAGAAGCAGTTAAGCACAAGGAATGGAAGTAAGTTGTGATGAAGAACAATGTATGTGAGAAATTGTGAAAAATACTTAAGCATTGATAGATACAAGGTGAGACTTGAGGCTAGAGGGTTCTCCTAGAAGGAGGGAGAAGACTATGATGGCATCTTGTTCTAGTAACCAAACATACCTCTACTTGAGCCATTATATCTCCTCCAGTATCCATGGATTGGAGTTTACATTAAATGAATGTAAAAACTATTCTTCTCAACAAAGTAATTGAAGAAGAAGTGTATGTAGAGAAACTTCAAGGTTTTGAGGTATATCGGAAAGAGACCCTTGTATGCAGATGGAAGAATACCTTGAATGGATTCAAGCAAACTTGGTGTAGAGCCTCTCATGTACAACAGAAGCATGGTGAAAAATTCTTATGATAGAGGAAGTATATTGAAATGGTTCTTCAGAAGTCCGGGATGATGGATTGAAAATCCATGGCAAACTCCCATGATGATAGATCTGAATAAGTTGAGAGACTCTGATCCAGTAGACCCATCTCTATATCGACAATTAATTGGCTCATCAATGTATTTGGAGAATACTCAACAAGATATTTTTTTGTGGGACATTTGAGTTATGATATACAACTTCATGGATTTATCGATTCAAATTGGGAAGGGAGTGTAGATAACAAAAGAAGTGCTACTTGGATATGTTTCAGTTTGATCTTTTCCATGATGTCACGGGATAACAAGAAACAAAAGTTTGTTGCACTTAGCACTACATAAGCATAGTATATTGCAACTTTTGATGCTTGTACAAAAGCAGTGTGGCTTCATAAGTTGGTTTCTGGACTGTTTGATCAGGTGTTGGATTTGACCATGGTATATTGTGATAATCGGAGCTGTGTGAATCTTTCATAGAACCTGGTGTTCCATGATAGGTCAAATCACATTGAGATCGAGTATTATCTTCTCCATGATAGAGTCTAGAGGGGAGAAATGGTTCTCTAGTATATCTTCACAAATGAGCAAATATAAGATATTTTGGTAAAGCCTCTATCCAATATGAAAAGTTTGTGTACTTAAGGGACAAGATGGTACTCATGGAGATGACTTCCTTATTGGAAAAGGAAGATATTACTCCTAAGTTGAGAGGGAGCACTGATATGCTATTGATTTATGGGAAGTCATTTTCCAGTTCAGAAAATGGTCCAGGTTGGGCAGTCACCTTCCAATCTGGAAAGTGGCCCAAGATTTCTGTCGGACATGAATTTTCCAGTTCATAAAATGGTCCAAATCGAACAATCATTTTCATAATAAAAATGGTCTGATAGATTGCTGATGTACCATAGACATCAATTCTCCTTATGGAAAGTGTGGGGGAATGGTCTAGGAAAATCATTCTTCTTGGTAGCCACTCTAAGTAGTGGTCCAACAAAATGGTCCGCCTCTTCGGGAAGTCATTCTTTCGAAGTTCACAACTGTGAGTGGTTTAAAAGAATTGTTAGTTATAAGAGGTTGGTGTAGGATAATAATTTCCATAGGAAATGGTCCAGACAGTCATTCCCTAGGGCAGATTCATTCTCTCCAGGTTGCACTGTGATTAGTGCCAGAGGAATGGACCAATTAGGTGAATGGTCCAGGTTCAACAATTAGGGATAGGCATTCCCTAGGGGAGACTCATTCTCTCTAGGTTGCACTATGTTTAGTGCTAGAGGAATGACCCAGTTAGGTGAATGGTCTAGGCTCATAAATCAGGGACAATTATTCTTCTATGCTTGGAAAGAATAGTCCAAATAGCCCATGGATAATGTTTTTATTTTTCAAGGGCATATGCTCTTCCATATATCACAAATGTGAGTGGAAGAATGGACCAGATGACTCAGTTTGTATCATGATATTGTTTATGCAGGTTGATATCATATGCTATGCTTGTTGTGGAGACTGTATTTCTTTGGACTATAGTTGTATGCTACCGTGGTGGATGTGATCCACCAGTAGTGACTGTGTGTCACTAGTTAGTAGCCTTGTGCTACTAGGAGTGGTTGTGTACCACTATATAGTAGTTGTATACTACTATGGATATACACAATTGTTCTCTATTGGATGGAATTATAGCAACAATATGATACTATCCGATTTCCATGGAGACTACCACTAGTGTTGGAGTTGATTTTTAGCTAGATGGATAATCAGTGTGCTGGTGGATAGACATTCTCTAGGTAGAGAATGGTCTAGACAGAACATATTATTGGTGGGCATGCATTCTCTTGTGGAGAATGGTCCAAGTTGAAAGTTTGTTGACATATCATGGACTAGTATTTTCCTAAGGCACAAATTGTGGTCTGATTAGGAAAATGGTTCAAGATCGATATTTTCTAAGGAATATGGGTAGAGAATGATCTCTATGGTACATATGACCGGATTATAAAATAATCTGAGACTGAATTTCTATAGGAATGGTCTCTGTATCCCATAGGGTGGCTTTGAACATCTAGAAAGACTGCCATTATTCTAGTACATAGGTCCACATTAGAAGAATGATCCTTGTAACCCATTGTAGAGCGAAGCTTTCAACATCTATTGGGACAACTATTCTTCTAGTACGCATGTCCGAATTAGAAGAATGGTACTTGTATCACTATGTTGAGTGAGTGACCTTTTCAACATCATGCCCGATTACTCAGATGGAGTATGTCCTCGAGAGATGATGCAGTTGATGCTATCAGATGATACTGATAGTGGTGATGGTGCTCGTGATGTGATCATGATAAATCCTGCATGGATATGTTGATGATATTGTTTGAATGGCCTATTTTTTCTCAAGACCATTGCCTTTAATACCTCCCTAGATAGGACAGAGTGTTGATATTATGGTAGTTGCGGGAGGTATTAACCTCTATGAGTAATCTTTGACGAGACTAGAATATTCCAGAAGCAAGAGAAACCCTAAACATATGCGTGAGAACCCTAGAAGACATGTTGTCTCAACAAAATATATAATATTAATGTATTGTACTCTAAGAAGATGAGTCGAATCCATAGGAAAAAAGATAAACATAAATTATAATTACCAAAAAGTCAAGTCGACCAAGCCAAAAAGTCACTGGATAGATTAGTATAAATAGAGGACGTCTTGGTTCATTTGTTCACTCACTCTCACAACTGCATAAGGAAAAGTGGTGCACATGATTGGAGGAGAGCTACAGGTGTTGTAGTAGTGAATTGGTATTTTGGTTATGGTTTGGAATTTCTTCTTTGGTTATGGTTTGGACTTTCTGCCTTGGTTATGTTTTAGACTCTCTACTTGGTGCACTAGATTTGGAGAGTACACTACCTTGATTGGCTATTGTTTCTAGGGTTTGCTTCTGGAATTATTTTATCTATCAAGGTTAAGGTGCTCGGGGGTGGATTCAGCCTATGGTTGGGTGACAATATTGTTATATTGTCTATGGAAAAACAAACACATCTCTTTAATTCTAACACACCCATGTAGGATTTCTTGTTGCTTCATATTATCCATTTGTGATTCCATCTTCTTCTGAGCCTTAAAAGTGTCACCAAATACCTATTTGTTACTTGATATGTAGATTCAAATATTTGAGACATTGTTGGAAGAGGTAAATTATAGTTCTCTACACAGTATTAGCTTCCAACCACCACTTTTGAATTTTCTTCTAGAAATTCATATGAGATAGCCATAACTTTTTGAATTTGAAAGGTCATTTGTAGGTGACATTTTGGACATCAATGTTGAGATAGATGAGATAATGATCAGAACCATCTTCTAGAAGGATCCTCACCTCCATTTGAATCCCTAAAATCATGAGAGACTATGAGGTAAGTAGTCTATCTAGCTGACATACCACTTGCTGAGTGCCCCCTCTTCTGTTGTTCCAGGTAAAGAGATCATTAATGGTATCAATTTCGATCAATCAAAGATCCTAAATGAAAGAATTGAATCATCACTGTTTGGATCCAACCTTCATATTCTCCCTTTGTTCTCAGCGAGGGATGAGATGAAATTAAAATCCCCTCCTAATATCCATAGATAAGATTCAATTAAACTGGCTAATTTTTGAAGAGAATACATGAAGTCATATTTTTCATTTAGCTGCTATGGTCCATAGAAATTTATTATGAAACCAAAAGTTTCTGAATCTATTTCCCTAAAATGAGCCATTAGTCTTCTTATAGTGGTAATTCCCCCCCCCAATATTATTGTGGATGGGTTCCAAAGGATAACCATCCTTCCAGTAGATCCTCTAGAATCTAGGAAAACATATTGTCCCGTCTTCCAAATCCTTGGAAGAATGGTGTTCAAAAAAGAGTTGGAGCATTTTGTTTCTTGTAGAGGAAAAATGTTGGGGGTTTCCGAGTTTACCTTATTTCATAAGAGACTTTACTTTATCTTATCATTGATGCTTCGTATGTTACAAGATATTACTTTGATTGAAAACTAGGAGAAGAAGAAGGCTGATAAGAATCCATTATAAATGTGTTCTGTCCCGAGTTCACCTAGATGTCCCTTATTTCTTGGAGCAATTGCAAGTTCGAATTCCTACCTTTGCGCTTGTTATCCATAGGATTCTTTTTATACATCTTCAACTTGTTGGTATTCACTCCCAAGGTAGAGGATGTGCCCTACAAAGGATTAGGGCCAGTGGATTCCTTTGCATTTTTATGGAGAGCATGATGCACCCTATGAATATGTTCCAAGGGGATGATTTTATGTCATGTTGCTAACATGCATATACAATAACCTGCAAATCAATACCTTCCAGCTCCATATCATCCATGTCAGGGTCAGTACCATCTTCTTACTCCTGGTTCATGATCACATCTTCTAGAGGTGACATTTATGGAGGTGAATCTAAAGTTTTAGGCCACTTAGGATCCTTAGGGTTGGAGGGAGTATAGGAGGATTTGCGAGATTTTGGGCCATTGAAGGAGGGTGATATCAGGAGGTTGCTTATGGTTTGGGTTCTCAAAAACTAAACTTAGGACCTCATAGCTATTCTTGGTAGAGGGAATTTTAGTAGGACCAGAGGGAATGAATTTACATTCAGATTTGCAATGATTGACAATATTGGTAAAACCCTCTTCCTCTTTCTCAAAATAAAATTTGGGCGGTTTGGGAGGATTGAGTATAGGGAAATATCTAAAGATATTCCCATGCTCATGGAAACGACAACAACAAAAAAAAATGAACTCATAGTCTAGGGTTTGGATCCAATCCGAGTCCTGGTAATTGAGACAAATAGATTTAGGAATGGGAATCGAGACATTCATATAGATGTAGATCCTCACATAGGTTGTTTATCAACCTTTCTTGGTTGCTTCCACCAATTTGACATAGGTACCTAGAGTGTTTCCAATTCCAGCAAGAATATCTTCATCCCAATATTCATGTGACAATGAGTAAAGTCAAACCTAGATCGAGGCATAAGTGAAATATTCTTTATTTGGGTTGAATTTCTCCATCCAATAATGAAGGTGAAAACTTGCTGAGCGAAAAAAGTATGGCCCATTTTCAAAGATTCATTCACAATCCTCATGATTGTGAAAGATGGCTGTAAAAAAACCCTTGGAGCCAAGTTTGAGATCAAAGTGATCTTGGGGTTTGCAGTGTGAGATGACCTAGGCTACCAGATCCCATTCTGAAGGCTAGAGCCCAAGGAATTTCATAATGACCGCATAGTCCTTCATATACTCAACATAGCTCCCAACTCATCCTGATCCGATTTCATATTTGGGAATTTTCGTTGCTTTGGGGATGCACTGACTAGGTTTCCACTTCGATGCTCCTTCACCCGAATGGGGAGGATCCTGTTGATTTTTCAATAAGTTAGGTTAAGAATGAAGTTCATTCCATTTTAGCATTTAACCATAACCATAAATGTTGCAACAACCAAGATCACAAGAAGAAGCACCATACACAAGAACATAAGATGTATCCTAGGAAACCCTTCTCAATGAGGGAAGAAAACCCAACCAAATCCTTTGCTATATTCTTCAAGAGAAAGACCTTCACCACCAAGATAAACCCTAGCACACAAGAGGGTTCTCAAACACTATAACTATGGCACCCAAGAGAGGTACACACTTTTCCCAAAGAAGTGTACTAGCTGAAATTTCCAAACTCCCATGAAAGATATGATTCCACAATGGGGAATATTCCTTTACTTATATTAGAATTGTCCTATCAACAAAAGTATCTATTGGCTCAATAGGGCCGACCTCTCTAAGTCACATTATAATTATTATTAATAATATTATTATAATTAATATTAACCAGATTAATTATCTTTTACATTTATTATTAATCACATTAAGGTGGGGACGACCTGTACCCTTTACTTAACAATTAGGGTTATAGGCAGGTATGAATCTTGAACAATATATAGAAAAGGATATCATACACCCACTAGTGCTCATCCACTAGGGGCACATCTATAGGGATGTCATATCTCTAGTTCACTGCATTACACAAAAGAACCAGATCTTCACATGTTCACCTATGCTCGTCCACAGGCACGTCCACTCTACAGATCTTCTTTCCCACTACCTCACACAGGAGAATCATCTGGAGTCTTCTCATCCACTTTGCTGCTCAAAGGAGGCTAATACATCATCTTCATTTTTGTTCACATGACGATGCACCTAACATTTTGGGATTTCACACATTCACCTTGTGCTCAGCCACAGACACGTCTAACTCAACAGGTCGCCTTTCCCATTGGATAATCATCTGGAGTTCTTCTCAACTCTCTAAATGGAGGATGTCATCTCTACGTTCCTAGATCTGTCTCAGGCAGGAACCACATACCCTTCTTAGGGGCTTTCTCTCAGGTTTGTAAGCTGAGAGAAAGACTCACATAGCTGCAATGATCCACATATCACAGTTTTGTAAGATGGAGAATGTCTCACATAGATGCATTCATCAACACTCCCTCTTAACTAGGGTGACATCGTTCATCATGCCAAGTCTCACACGGATGTACTTTGAATTTTGTCTTGGTTGGAGTCATCAATACTCCCTCTCAACTAGGAAGGCATTTTTCACCAAGTTAGTCTGGTGAAGATGTTTGTAATCTGCTCATGTGTAGGAAGGTACTGCATGTGTATGATTTTCCTCTGCATCATATCTCTGATATAAGGATATTTCATCTCATCGTGTTTCGATCCATCAAGAAACATTGGGTTCTAAAGTAGATTTACACACGACTCTTGGTTATCATCATAGGATCCATCTCATGGTCAAGTAAATTTGTCAGAATCTTGTGAAGCCACATTGCTTGGCACACTCACTGCTATATAATCTGCCTCTGTGGTATTCAAGGCCACATAGTTTTGTTTCCTGTTGCATTAGGAAACCATGGAAAAATTTACAATAGAACATCAACCGGATGTGCTCTTCTGGTCTACTGTAATTTCTACTCATTCTAAATCGATATATCCTGCAAACTCAAGTTCAAACTGGAGGCATATCTTAGGCCATATCCAAATGTGTCTCATATATATCTCAATACATGCTTTACTGCTATCCAGTGAGTCTGTCTCGGTTGGATCATGAATTGACTAAGTACATTCACTGCATATCATGAATCAAGTCTGGTGTTAACCAGATACATTAGTGATCCAATCACCTGTGGATCAGTTTCGTCTGAATCATCATCAATCTTCTTCTTTTAAATCCATGACAATGGTTTTTTCATTCTGTCATACTTGAACTTCTTTAATATTTTTACTGTATATTTTCCTTAACTCAGGGAAAATCTCATTGGTCCTATGTCATACTTCTAATCCCAAGAATTAGTGCATCATACTCAGATTATTCATCTCGAATTCATAAGTCAAGGGTTACTTGTATCCAAAAAAAAGGCTTTCTAAATAAGTCATAAAAATCAGGCTCTCGTCATCAACGTTGTAATGATATAGGTTTGGATCAACAACACTCTTGCTGAAATCCAAACTCATTAAAAATTTATCTATCTGATATAGTTTCCAACTCATGGATGTTAGTATGGATGGAAGTGTATCGGGTTTACTGGATCAAGAGTCTCATCATAGACAACTCCCTCTATTTGTGAGAAACCTTTGTTTATAGATCTTGTTTGACGCTTTCATCAACTGCATTCTTGATCTTATATATCCACTTGGAAGTTACCATAGAATCCCCTTCTGGTCCCTGAATAATATCTTATGCATCATTCTTTAAGATATACTAGTATTCTTCTGTTATGGCATATTTCCATACCTATTCTCTTATTTCTTCTCTAAGACAAGGAGGCTCAACATCAATGAAAAGGCTCATGACTGAAGGATAGCTCAAAAATCTCTTTTTCTTTCTCGGGATGTGCCTTGAGAGGCTTGTATGTTTCTATGCCTCTTTGCAGAGTGAGTCTAGGTAGGCCTTTTACACCCTACTGCAATATCTCTGAATATATCAATCGGAACAACTAGATCAACTAGAATAAGGTATGTCTCCCTCTGAATTACTGAAGGGGGAGAAGGTATTTGTCTTACTGTCAATCTCCATCTGATATTCTCTGGATCTTTGAAAGGCTATATTTACTTCAAGGACAACGCTTCTACTTGTTCTTGTATAATGAACAAATTAAATATGGTTTGGATTCCCATACTAGGGATAATGGTCCAAGTCTTTGAGAGATCCCATACTATGAATAATATCCTTCATTTATTTGAAAAATACAATCAACTATAAAATTATAGATCAATTGATTTACCTAGTTTGTAGTCATGTATTTTAGAGGAAGTACTTCTCCTCTCTCTTCTCTTCATTATTTTGAGATGGATCTAGATCAATGTTAGTGGTGGAAGCATATTGCCTTCCCTTCTTCCTGGTTGGACAATTTCTTGCATAGTGTCCATACTTGTCACATCTGAAGCACTGAATTTCTGAAACATCTCTTCTTTGATAACCTGGATTGGATGAAGACTTTTAACCTTTAAATGTTTTCTTGAAATTTCTTTTGAATTTTCTTCTCTTCTTTGTATGAAGTGCAAGAGCATGATTTTCTTCCGAGGAATCTTCCACTCCTCTATTTCTAAGTCTAAGTTCTTCTTGAGTGCAATCTGTCCATAGACGATCAAAGGTTGGTAGAGATTCTCTTCCACTGATACTCTGAATGAAAGGCTCCCATGATTTTGGAATATTTTGGAGAGTGGTTAAGACAAGTTCTCTATCAAACATTATTTCCCCAATGGTCTCTAGCTATTCTTTAATATCTTATAACTTCATAAATAAGAGTGCAATTGTGTCACCCTTCTTCATCTTGGTACTTTGAAGTTGGATATTTAAGTTTAGAGCTATGATAGTGTTTTCACTTTCAAACATTCCTTTTAAAGCTTCATACATATCATAGGCTGTCTTTAGATTGGCAATATGGGGCAAGAGGTGATCTCTCACTGAGTAGATGATTAATTTTCTTGCTTTGCCATCTTCTTCTTTTCTTATCTTCTTCTCTATATCTGTATATCTGTCTGGTAGAGTTTTAGTTGTCACATCCAAGAGTTCATCTTATTCAAGAGTGACTAGAAGCCTTGATTTCCAGGAGCTGATGTTGCTTTCTCCACCAAGCCTATCTTCTACTAATGCTCTTTTCTTCATTTGATTGGTTTCTTCAATTTCTTGCCGACTGGATTTTGAAAACCTAATGATTAGGTTGAATTAACAACCTTGGATTATATTGGAATTATGACTACCAAAAATCATTTTGATAATGTCACCGAGATGCTTGCTGATTTAGGAGAACGTTTCTTCAGAAATCTAGAAATAATATTTTGCAGGAAATTTCGGCACCCTAGAAACGTTATGGCCAAAAATCAAAATTTCTTGGAATTTCATTTTGAGAGCTTCTGGAGATGCACTGGAAGAGCCTGTACTCTTCTATGCCAAAAGTGGCCCCACTGTCCAAGTATTAAGGGCCGAATCACCACTGAAAGGAGGGTCGTATGGAATTTTCTAGAAACCCTAGAAAAGGCCATACATTTCTGCAAAAAGTGAGCTGAGACTTGGTGGATGATTTTCAAATGGGTGTAAATTCTAACCTTGTACAATATCTACTACAAACTGATATTCAGAAAAGAACAGAAAAGATACAATGGCAAATACAAACATTACACAGAGTTTTTTCACCTGGAAACCCAAACCGGGAAAACCAACATATATTATATTGATACATTTGTGTTACATTGTTTACAATACAATATACATATAGGAGCCAACGACATCCAAAAACCTAACCCAATTACCTGGATTAGTCCAAAACCCTAATTCCTTAACCGGAAATAGAAAACCATCGGCAAAAACCATGTGCCGAAAAACCACCTAATATCATGTGGTCCCAAAAATATGTCGTCCCGATAATATGTCGTCCCGGAAATATGTCGTCTTGGAAATATGTCGGCTCGGCGAAAATATGTCGGCCCGAATTTTTTTTTTCAGGGGCGCTGCCCCCGAACCCTCGCACGGGGGGCTTCACCCCCCTGCACCCCCCCCTCTAACCCCCTTGCGTGCCTAGTGCAGGCTCTCAGACACTACTACTCGTGCAAAGAATATAACACATACCCAACAATGGGTTCTTTCAATACCTATGCTCTAATACCATGTTAATTTTTCAATAAGTTAGGTTAATCTTGAATTTCATTCCATTTTAGCATTTAACCATAACCATAAATGTTGCCGTAACCAAGATCACAAGAATAAGCACCATGGACAAGAACACAAAGATGTATCCTGGGAAACCCTTCTCAACAAGGGAAGAAAACCTAGACAAATCCTTTGCTATATTCTTCAAGAGAAATACCTTCACCACTAAGATAAACCCTAACACACAAGAGGGTGCTCAAACCCTAGAATTCTAGCGCCCAAGAAAGGTGCACACTTTTCCCAAAGAAGTGTACTTGATGAAATTTCCAAAATCCCATGAAAGATATGATTCCACAATGGGGAATCTTCTTTTACTTATATTAAACTTGTCCTATCAACAAAAGTGTCTATTGGCTCAACATGGCCGACCTCTCCAAGTCACATTATAATAATTATTAATATTATTATTATAATTAATATTAACCAGATTAATTATCTTTTATATTTATTATTGATCACATTAAGGTGGGGCCGACCTATACCCTTTACATAACAATTAGGGTTACATGCCGGTCAGACTCTTGAACAATATATAGCAAAGGATCCAATACACCCACTATTTCTCATCCACTAGGGGCACATCCATAGGGATGACATATCTCTGGTTCACTACATTACACATAAGAACCATAACTTCACACGTTCACCTGTGCTCATCCACATGCATGTCCACTCTACAGATCTCCTTTCCCACTGCCTCACATAGGAGAATCATCTGGAGTCTTCTCGTCAACTCTGCTACTCAGAGGAGGCTAATACATCATCTTCATTTATGTTCACATGACAATGCACCCAACACTTTGGGATTTCACACATTCACCTTATGCTCAACCACATGCACGTCTAACTCAACATATCACCTTTCCCACTGGATAATCATATGGAGTTCTTCTCAACTCTCTGAATGGAGGAGGTCATCTCTACGTTCCTAACTCTATCTCAGGAAGGAACCACATACCCTTCTTAGGGACTTTCTCTCAGGTTTGTAAGCTGAGAGAAAGATTCACATAGTTGCAATGATCCACATCTCATAGGTTTGTAAGCTGGAGAATGTCTCACATAGCTGCATTCATCAACTGATCCATCATGTTAATGTCTTCCCTGGGGATTGCTTCAAACCCACCAATTGGTTGCGCCGCGTATCCAGAGGGGTTCCATGGGAGGTTGAATGGGCATTGTGGCATGTACTATTGAGGACTGACTTGTAGGAAGGGGTGTTAACCCCCCCGAGGGTTCCATCACATAACAAGGTAAATAGATCCAAAACAATGAAAAACTTAAGCTTTGAGAGCGCTCGTCCTCTTTCCAAATATTTCCACTTTCTAGCCCGATACAATCAACACTATCTCATAACAATAATAAATGTTATAATTTGAATATCCTAACTTCACATAGCATGCCTTTAAACTAGATGCACATTTGTACACTCGATCCTTTGTTCTACAAACTTATCCAAAACAATAAAGAATCAAAATGCACAAAATAGATTATGATATAATCCATCACAATTTTCACATATGTTTCAGACAGGTAGACTTGATAGTGGTTATCATTTGGTGCAAGAATAACAAAACACCCTGTGATAGAGTTGAGAGGAAGTAATAAATTTGCTTATAACAAAACCCAAAATATGCATAGAGGTATGTGGGGATTTATAGGTATTGGGGGGTATAAAAAGGAGTATCTAGTAATTTTTTATTTATTTATTTTTTAAATAATATTGGAAAGATGTATTGGGAGGGGGATCCAATAGATGGATTTTTGAAGGTATTTATCAATATCTAGTGAAATTAGGAGTATTCTTTATGTCACAAGTTCATGGAGTGAAGACCCCATGTACATACCTCAATTTCAAACACTTCCGCCATCACCATTGTTCCTACATGTCTAGACTTTGAATTCAAACTGAAAGAAACAAGTATAGTTCTGTCTATGTGAAAGGTTCTAGAAGCAAATCCACTCTGCTCCTTTACACTTGAAGAAATTATCTAAAACCATTGCTTGCAGTTATCATGCTCCACTTCCTACACCACTAACCCTCCATTTGTCTTCCATGCTCCAAGTTAAACATTGCTCCATCATTCGCCATGGCTAGGCTCACATAAACCCTGATCAAGCATTGCCATCACAATAAAATGTTCTTGTGTGCCCATAACCAAACAACACATGTAAGTTATTGAACCACCACAATTATAAAGAGGTGTAACATCATGAACACATAATGAGAATCTTTACTTTTGTACTTCTTCAAGACTTTGAGTGTATAGATGTAGTTTTTTAATCAGCCACAAAGGTGCAAAATGATCATTTTAAAATTTCTTCATAATTATATATTTTAAATTTGGAACAACCTACCATGGGTTAATTAAATTTAGTAATAAGATTTTTCCTCCACCCTCAACTATAAAAGATATGTTAAGGTTAGAAAATAATAATCATTTTTTAATTAGATGGATTAATCAAAATGGTACACTTGGCATATCTTTTCTTAAATTTAATAATATGATTTTTTTTCATCTTAAATTATAAAAGTTACACTAAGTTTCTCAAATAATAATATTTTTTAATTAAATGAAAAATATTAAAGTTAATATTTGAGTGGATCTAATGGTTAAGAACATGTATTTTCTAATGGTTAAGAACATGTATTTTCTCTTAAAAAGTTACAAATTCAAATCCATAGAAGAATAGGATATGTATACCTTTCTATACTTTAGTCCCGAAAAGATCCCTTATCCCACAAACAAGGAAACCTCTGAATGAAAGAGATCCCTTGTCCCATAAAATTGAATTATTATTATTAATATAATCTTACCAAATTTGATGAAAATAACAATTATTATATGAATATATAACCCTAATTAATAATTATTATATGCATATATAACCCTTTAATTTAACATAAAGCCTTCGAATCAAAACAAACCCTGTGCTTAATGTGAAGTAATCAAAATTCTCGGGCTTTGACAAGGTATTGCCTGCGAGGCTTTGCTGCTCAAGCATATATAAATTTCTACTTTTTAAAATTCAGTTTTAGATAGCGTGTGGTATTATTAATGGCATAAAATCAGCTTATCCGGCAGATAATGTGAAGCCATCTGTTTATCCGGGAGATCTGGTTGTAACAGTTAAATAATTTGATATCCTCCTCGGAAGTTGAATGTTTTCCCACATCCCAGGCCTTGCCAGTTACGCATGTTGACTGGTTCTCCTTTAACATTTTTTTAGGGTTTAGCTGCCGTGCGCGGTGAAGACTCTCCGTGCTGCAATGCCAAAAATATGGATTGTTTGGTCTCAATCCACGATAAATAAATTTTGTGTTTCAATTTTTTTTTTGAAAAACCCGCCGTTGAAAAACTTTGTTTCTCAAATAAAAATTTCTAATATCGTGGATTTCTAACTGTATGATGTCTTTGACTATTTATCATGCAAGGTAGCGTATTGCTCATTCCCCTAGATACAGAGCCTTCTTAGTTGGCCACCAATTTCTCCGTGTTGCCTGGATCTTGATCCGCTAAAAATTAGGTTATTTTTGAAGTCCATGATAAATTCGAAATATTGTAAGTGGTTTTGTAGTTCTCTGTTTGTGAGATGACCATTGTAGCCTTTTTCTACGACCATAGCAGGGGCTGGTGGAAGATCTTTGAGACACTATCTCTGTAACAATTGCTTGGTACAGCATAGAATTGCCCCAGGAAAAATAGAAAATGTAAGTGCATTGTTCTCTCACAGTTTATTTATGTTGGTGTTCAATATATATTGATAAAAAGGTAAAAGATATATCCATGAATGGTGTTGTTATTGACGGTGAGGCTCCTTACATCTAGGGTCTTTTCCGACATGTTTGGAATAGTTCAGCAGTATGTTCAGAAAGCGTAATTATGGTTCAGGTGCTACTGACAATCCACCACTATACTCCGTGAGCTCAAGCTTCCCAGGTTTGAGAGGAGACCCAAGGGCTCTCAGGATTCAATCCAATGACCTGATAAAAACTAAACCCACAGAGAYTAATCGGCCTACTTGCTGCGAACGCTGGAATACAATYCAATGTCGGCACTGCAACGTCTCTGATCTAYCTGGGAGGGACGGTGYAAAAGAAAAAAGTCAYGGCTRAGCCACACCAAATTGAATCACAGTGATACTCATTGTTTATGRGACAAGGGACTYTTYTAYYYAGTGATTTGACTGGTAAAATCTATTGAGGTATACATAYTCTAYTCTKTATGGATTTGAACTTGTRAACTCTTYTTAAGARGAAACACATGTTTTTAACCATTARACTTATAACAACAACRGCGAACCAGYCYTAACTTTCCTTYATTTYTCACMGTTGGCAAGTTGACCTAAAAACAARTTCGCCACTTACATAATATACTGTACCAAAATACTTAACAGCACTTTCTGCTTCTTCGAAGGTCTTAACAGCACTTTCTGCTTCTTCGAAGGTCTTTTGCAKAATATAGCGATGGATWTGATGAGAAATCTGCTTTGCTTCATCCTTCTACRGGCTGTTCTGCCATTGTCAATCTTGCCTGGATTAGGTAAGTACAAGAATCTTCGCATTGACTTTGTTTGTTTTTTTAACAAATCTGTTGTATTYAGATTAGATCCATCTTAACTCGAGAATGATTAAGGGCTTATATATTCARATTTGTATACAATTCAATGTTTTTAGATAGATTTAKARYTATTASCGTATTYTATTTTTTACATTACACAYATAAACAAAATGTTAAAATATCTCCAGTCACAGCAYCRAGCTTTCAGTGCMATGACAATTCTGTGTTTAATTGCATTTACAGGAGCACATGCATACTTCCCTGATACGAGAGAAGCCATAACCAATATCAATGGAGTTGGCATTGTCACTGTAATTTCGCGAGAATTTTACCAAGATGGCGGGCCAATTGCTGGATGCAGCTGCGACTGGAGCATGCTTACATTCAGAACCGTGGCATCCTACACGATTGGGGGAGTTTGGTTATCCAAAATAGTTGCAAACAATACTTGCAAGTATGGAGTGAAGGCCATCCCAGTGAGGTGTCCGGGATGGAAGCAGACCCATGTCTTGAAATCCACATTAACAGTTCATGAGAACAATGGCACATGCCTCTTCTTCCCTCACAAAGTAGTCAGGGGTGGGTTTCGTAATTACTTTGCAGCTTTTGGTAAATGGCTTCAGCTGGAATCCTTTCCCTCGCAGGGGACATATCCCTGCTATAACTGCAGCTGTTTCGGCTGTTGCCTGAAGTCATGAAAAACTGAATGCATTGAAAAGAGATACCTACCGTATAGTTTTATAGTTGGTTTGGTGGACGCGTTCCGGTTTGTTAAGAAATAACTATAAGCTTTGGTTTTGATGAACGCGTTCCGGTTTCCATATTGTTAAGAAATAACTATAAGCTTATGGGAGGCTTGAGGTATTACGTTTCACATTGTCTATTATTTTTCAGTGCTAATAGGCTTTCATGACTATTTTTGAGTTTGATCATATACGAAGGAAAGATAACTTACTTTTACCACAAAGGTTTATTAATATTACATTATATTTTTATAAGTTTAGAATTATTGGTTGAACCATTCATTTTTGGTTGGCATGTTGTTGATGCAGAAGCCATAAGATATAGATTTAAATATAGGGGAGTCCTTTAAAGTTATTAACTATTATTGTGGTGGGTAGTTAAAAATAGGTATTAGGGGATGGATCTTTAAAGTTATTAACTATTATTGTGGTGGGTGATTAAAATTAGGTATTGAGGGTATGGGTTTGAAATATGTGGCTTCACATTGTCTTCAAGATTTATGTTGTTTTGGGTCGTTAGAATTAGGTATCGAGGGGGATGGGTTTGAAATAATTGGCTTTACACTCCCTTCAAGATTAAGAAAGAAATATGAACTGGTCTATGCCTTTCAAGATCAACACAGAAGTATTTGTTTCCCTTGGATGCTTTTCTTCCTCTTCATTGTTCGATGCCCAAAAGATTCTTTGCAATATGATAAGCTCTCACACTTACAACAATTTATATAGTTTTTCAGGCATTATATGGCTCGACTTATCTCCCAACTCTCTTATATCGACTTGTTGCATATATTCTTCCATATGTTTGTGACCCAGCAATGAATCCAACCTTCCAAAGCTTCACTGCTTGTTGTATTCCATTGTTTACATCTTTAGGGATGATCCCACCAATCCCAAATGATAGAGATAAGAGGTGGCTCTTCAATAGAGTTTTAGCTTCTAGAATAACTACTTTATTACTTCTTGCAATGATTATGAACATAACATCGATGTCATTTGCAATTACAGTAAATATCCAATTCATTTCAATATGTTCATAAAAATGGAGTTAATACTGCTACTAATTACTATGGATGACTAAAATGGCATTGCATCAAAAGTTCAATGTTTAATGAAAACTATTATACTTTCATTAGATATTTAGGATTTGCCCAAGACATGAAAAAGTTGCATGGTGGAAGCATGTTAGTGAAATTATATGTAGAATATATTGCCAATCATTAATATGTCAACCATGATTCATAATCTACAGAGTTGTTACAATATATGTGCTAGACACAGGTGATCTTAATCTAACTCATAAACATATTATTTCTAAATCTAAAACTCTGTTTCAATCCAAAAACTAATCACACCTTCAAGGAATGAAAATCCTTCTATCTTAAATTAAGTCTTATTATTCAAAAAACTTGACAGAGAACACACTTGTAGAATTCAACAAGTTTCTGATACATGAAATGGAGTTTTCCACTTACTGGCTCATGAAATATAAAGGAGGGAATCCTATCCTATTCCTACAATGCTTAACACTTTATCAATTCCAATCTACCTCTCCACACTCAATCAAATGCAACATATGAATAAATTCAAGCTTAGACACTTTCTGAACATATTACAGATTCTAGGGAACTGCTTAATTTAATAGACCAAGAACAAAAATCCATTTATCAATCCATGTAATGCAAAAGATGGATTATCAGATTACTTTGGTGCTAGCACACTTCTACAATTCAAGACAAATGACAAATTTAGAAATCACACTTCAAAAAATGTAACTAATTAACCACTACAAGTTGTTGAAAGTAAACTAAATAAAACATTTACAGTTTTGGTGCACCACACTCATCATACCTCAATTCACATCTCATTCAAGCCAAAGATTGGATTATGCTAAGTACAAGATGAAGAACAACTAAATATAAGGTGATTACAAACTAGTACTGGATCACACCACACTAGTACAAGAACCATATTTACACTACAATTTTATAGTAAGCTCGCCAAATTGGACCGATGGGCCCTTGTCGATACCAACATGGAAGCTTAAAAGATATCACAAAATAATAGGCTTATAGAACGCATTGGATCAGTAAATTCTGCTTCATATTAATTCCCAACAAATAAGTCTATGACAAATATATGTTCATAAACAAATATTTCAGCATAACATTATTAGATTCTCTTTTAGTCACCTATAGGCCCTCTTTATGAGAGAAACAACTTGATACAATTGAGGTAATAGATAATGTAAAAATAAATGCATCAAGTTTAATACATGATTTTCTCATTTTGAAAATTACTTAATCCTCATGACACGAAGTGCATGAGGATGAAAGAATATTTTATAGACTCAAAATAGGTGATCTCAATCACCAACTAACTCCTCGAGCTCATCGAAAGATCCATTCAGTTAATGGTGTTTAGATTTGCAGATTTGGGTATCAGATGGCTCATTGACGCAGGTACCAGATGACCTAGAACATTCTGGTACCAGATGATTTTCTGGAACATTCTAGTACCAGATGTCTTTTAGAACATTTTGATATCGGATGAGTTGAACCGCGAGTATCAGATGAAATGGAGCATGAGTATTGGATACCTGTTTTGCTAGTACTGGATGCCATATATTTCTAGTACCGGATGCCCTGTCTTGCTAGTACCAGATGCCCTATCTTACTACAATTTCCACAAAAATACTGTTAGATGGCATGAATCATATAGATAATTGTCCTAATTATCAATAAACCATGCAAATCATAGGATTAATTGTTAATTACCTTACATACACCAAGGAACAATAAAATGGGTATATCATCATGCAAAATGAATGGATTACTAATAGATTTAGGGAAACAAAATCAATATAAGCCATAGGAGTAAGGTAATTGTGGATGTCAAAAAGGAGGCCCAACATTTCCCCCACGCCTTATCCATTGCATGTCCTTGTGAAACAATGGTCTTCAAAATTTCAAAATTGTGCCAGTTCAAATTGATTTAACCATCTATTGCTTGGGCTAAGATGTCCAACCCTGAAGTTCCATCCTTCTTAAGATCCTCGAGTTCTCTTTTGATTACTGTGCAATTTAATCTATGCCTTTTAGCCTGTGTTTCCCAGTTTCTACCCAATTAAACAACCTTCTTAAGTTTTACAACAAGATTTTCTCTCTTATCTCATAGCTTCTGATTTTGGGCTTTAAGCAATTCATTCTCCTTATTTATATGTGCATCCAAGACTTCATATTCATTCCCATATTGCCTCAACTTCTCATTTTGTTTTTGAAGTCTTTGTATCCTGATCTTCATCTGTTCTTTAGTTAGAGTGCAAAGGAGTTCTTCCCGTTTCCTAATCTTTTTCTTATCCTTGCATCCAAATGATAATTCTTTTAAAGTTTCTGCAACAATTTTCTTTGTTGCATCATCCACCTGAATAGTATCGTCCTCTACCTCTGGTGAAGCTAGAATATCAATTGGTTCCTCTTGCAACGTTGGAAGAGTAGGTATTTCTATCTGTTTAACCATACTCCTAATAGTCCTATAGGTAGGCTCTAGACTGACATAGGATTTTTCTTCTGATACCTCCAGTGTTTTAATGTCAGGCACCTCAACTTCTTCCTTAAATAGCCACATTTTCTTTGTTTTTGTTGATGGCTCAGGACTTTTTTTTCCCTTGGTTTTACTTTGGGTAGATAGTTTGATACTAGACTCCGGTCTGGTACTGAATTATTTAGGAGTCTTATTATTAATTCACATTTTGACTCTTGACTCAGGTTTTTTTGCCACTTTGATTACTCTTTTATGCTTTGGTTTGCTGCTAGTCCCAACATCTTCGACCTCACTACCCGGTTGCTTTTCTTTATTTCCATTACTTCCTAGATTTCTCTTAGATTCTTGACTCCCCTTCCCCTTTTTACCTTTTCCTACATATTTAGAGGTACCTTCAGTAGGGATTGCAATAATCTCTTCTAGGTTAAAGTCTCGGGTAATGAATTGTTTCAAGTTGCCTCCTCTTTTCTTTAATTCAGAGACAACCAATAATTTTATTAGGCCATGGTGATAGAGACTTGTCTCTACTTTCTTGGAAGCATACTTAACTCCTCAAGCCATATTACTTAGAATCATCCATAAAAAGTATGGACAATTCATTTTTAGACCTCCTTCAAAATGCAGTACTAGTAATATTACATGGTAAAGGAAGGTAATGGCATACCTACCTTCGCAGGTTAGAAATATCTACAAGCTGAAAAGCATGGTGCAATACTCCAGTTTAATCCATTGGTGAGGAATACCCTTAGTCTAATCTAGATCTGAATGCCCAGGAACTAAGAACCACTGACAGAGTTGTCGGTCAATCACCATGTGCTTAAAGTACTTTTCACCCCCCATTGGCAAGCTAGTTTCCTTTTCTATAGAAGCTTCCGTGACATGAAGTGTCAAACTCCCCAATTGGACATTCTAACCATCATAACTTTGTGCAAATGCTTGGGACATTTCATCATCGTGGCCTTGAAACTATTCTAGAAATGGTACCCATCCAACCCTTTCAAATTTTTCTCTGCATGTTTACGCATCAGTCTCTCGTAACAACATAAAAACAGGTTCATGGTGATCAACCCCCATGCCTATATTGGAAGAAATGTTCAGTTTAACACAATGAATTGGAATGTATTTGAGAGGAGGGTTTGGTACCGAAACATAGTAATATGTTTTGCAGAGTAACATAATGAAGGTAGTAAGCAAAGTGATAGAGTAATGACACTGAACAAATTAACGAATCTCTAGCAACAAAGAAAGGATAATGACGAGGGTTCATTATGTTATAACAGTTATAATGACGCTCTTCTGAATGGCGACGCCATTGAGAGGAGCGTATTTTGTAATAATGTTCAATTATGGTTATGATGGAAACAAGGTAGTACGAATAACATGCTTAAGCATGTGGGGTCGTGAGTAACATATGAGATCTGTTAGTGATTTGGCATTAAGTCTTATCCAGATTCATTATGGATCATAATTAAGAGAAATGGTCGAATGTGACTCCAATATGATGATAGGATGGTGGTCAAGAGTTTCCATAATGACTTTGATATAAGCAGTCGTACCACTAATACGTCCCCTGCCTATATTACCTTTTAAAATAAAAGTGATATACGCATAGTTTAGATCCCATTTGAAGAGAGGAACACATAAAAGAATACATCCCAAGATGATTAACTTGTATCTTATCCAAGTTTATAGTGATGAAGCTCTTCTTGCTTAGGTAGGGTGAATTACATACACTGAGGGTCCCACTTTCATGCAAACTATTTATTTTAAAGATAGATCCCTAAAGTGGATACTGTAAGGTTCTTAAGAACATCCAAGAGATATAAAGGCCATCTCATAGCTTTGATTTGATAATGATTGCTTCATAATGACACAAAAGCGTTTTGTTCAATTTTTGGTGTGCCAATTTATGTTTTCAACTCCCTTTTACCCGTCATATCCCCACTACCAGTAGGCCTGTTCAGTACCCCAATGGGTTTACCTTAGCACCATACAAGTATAGCCTCACTGCCATCATGCCTGTTTAGTACCCCGATGGGTTTACTTGTACTTCCCAACACTTCCTTTGATTATATTACTCAAAAGATTTGGAATGATGTATATTGCTCATTGAAAACTTTAGAATATAAGGAAGGCAGGTGGTATGAGAGTGTTTTAGATTTAGTAGGAAAACAATTAATTATTTGTATTTATCCCAAGAGTGACATCATCCATATTAGCCTTAAATCTAAGCTATTCAATGTATAATAGAGCATCTCATCTAATGACTAAGAGGTCCTTCTAGTTAACCCTATTAAGGTTCTCATGAAAGTCCATTGAAGTTTTACAAGAGTGGTCCACCACATGAAGTTTTTCATCAATACTGCCCAATAAAATCTTATAAAGAGAAACTTGGATAATAACTTGCTGAATCAACTAGGTTAGTATTAGACACAATGGTGTCACCACTTTTCAATGGATATTTCAATTATTAATCACTTTTTCAGAATGATGAGGTAATAAGGCAGATGCACCCATGATCATATAGAGTTGAATGTGAAAATATCTCTTTATAGGATAACAAGGTTGATACACTTAGGGGTGAGTGTAACAATGCAGGAGGAAGGTGTACATAAAAGTAAAGAATATCTTAGAACACGACTTAAATGATTCTTTGATAGAAAGAACATGAAAAAATTGGCGCATACATGCAACACCCTGTTTCCCCCAGTTTGTAAAAATAACTGGACTGGCCAGAACTGTGGCAAACTCATGAATGTGAATATGTGATGTGAATGGACCTTATGGAAAAGGTCAATAAATGTGAATAACATTATGAATTTATATTACAGGACTACTGAGAGGGGATGTGCAGAAAAAAAGACCACGATGGCGGTGGAAGGCACCTAGAAAGGTGGCGTTAACTTCCACCGAGAATTAATACCGTATTTGGACTTCACTGGCCCGGAGAACCAAAAGAAGCTTGCTGGCCCCGAATTAAATGTCTCGCAGGATGGCAGGTTGATGGCTCCTCAGGAATTAATGAGGGATGGGGAGGTGAACCGCCCATTTGTAGAGCCATCATGAATGACCAGTGCGAGGTAAATCGCGCCACATGCAACCTCGCAAGAGGATAAGGCGTGGGGTAGAAGCGATTGGGGGCAGACGCAAGGGGAAGAAGAAAACTCTGGCAATATGCAGAGTGAGTGATAGAAGAGAGGAAGGAGAGTAACCTTCGCTTCTGGTCACTGGCAGATAGAGACGCAGTCTCATAGCATCATGGTCTCAGCTCGGGGGTGGCTAGTGGTAAATCCGCTGGGAGTCACTGAGCCTACGGTTCGGTGGAAACAAGCACACGTCTCAGCAGTTGCTTAACCCCTGGTGTTATTTCTGATAAGTGTTTTGCCTCTGGCATCTTGAAATATATATGTTTATTCTGATAATTATGCCCATAAGCTGTGAAACTATGAATGATTTCATTGTAAGAATGTCTGTATGGTGTTTTGATCAATACTGGTAGATGCATGTTTATAATGGAAAGACTACGTATGGCTTATGTCTTCATAAATCGCTATTTATATGATTACCAACCTAATTCAGACCGCGTGTCTGATTCGTGGGAGAAAGGTACCCTTATATACCTCAGATAGTACCATGGGTAAAAAACTCCCCATAGAGATACCCTCCTTGAAAAGTCCATCAAGAAATGGGAAAGAGAATGTGAAGGCGCAAGGCCTTAGTAACCCTGCACGAGGAGGAACGATCCTCTTGAAAACCCGAGATGGCAGTATAAGGATAAAGTATCAAATCGACGAATGAGATCCCATCGAGAGATCTGTGGTCACTCACGACCGTCAGATCGGAGGAAGAAGATGGAGTGTTAAGTGCCTTACCCCTTTGTTTTTTGTGTCTTCATGGGCAGTGAAGAAATCGGACCGTAGATATCCAAGGTCCATGGGAGTATCTGGACCATTGATTTTCTATGTCCAGGGAGTCGTGGAAGAATGCACAGGTAGGAACCAATCTGAGCTGTCAGATCTTGGCTGGAAAACCCGACAGCCGTTGGATCTGTTAGGAGTTACCCGAGGGTTAAAACCCCAGTGTATAGGGGCAAAAGCCCCGGGATCGATCTGAACCGTTCGAAAGACGGAGGCCACGTGTCATGAGATTACCCATTTCAGCGAATTGGGAATCGCGAACTCGGGAGTCCTGGTGACGAGGGTTCAGGATTTTCCATGGTGAAAACCCCGAGATAGATCTAAACCGTCCGATTGACAGAGGCCACGTGTCATGATATTACCCATTTTGGGGAATTGGGAATCGTGAACTCAGGAGTCCTGGTGACGAGGGTTCGGGATTTTCCGTGGTGAAAACCCCAGGATAGATCTGAATCGTCTGATTGACGGAGGTCATGTGTCATGAGATTACCCATTTCAGAGAATCGAGAATCATGAAATCAGGAGTCCTAGTGACGAGGGTTCGGGATTTTCCGTGGTGAAAACCCCGAGATAGATCTGAATCGTCCGATTGACGGAGGCCATGTGTCATGAGATTACCCATTTCGGGGAATTAGGAATCGCGAACTCGGGAGTCTTGGTGATGAGGGTTTGGGATTTTCCGTGGTGAAAACCTCGGGATAGATCTGAACCATCCGATTGATGGAGGCCATGTGTCATGAGATTACCCGTTTCGGGGAATTGGGAATCGCGAACTCGGGAGTCCTGGTGACGAGGGTTTGGGATTTTCCATGGTGAAAATCCCAGGACAGATCTGGACTGTCCGATTTATGGAGGTTACATGTCGAGAGATTAATCGCATCGGGAAACTAGGGATCGAGAATTCGGGAGTCCTGTGATCGAGATTTCGGACTCTTGTGATGATAAACTCCGATGAACGGACGAGATTCTTTCAGAGGATCTCAGGGTATGTAATGACCATTAGATGTGAGGAAGAGATGTCGACTTTAAGTTGGGGTGTGAATGTGCATTTAGGTAAGTAACGAGCAGATCTGGATGGCCAGAGTCCACCCGCCCAGATCTACGACTGAGGTTTCATTCCATATCGCCCTTGCTAT
>JZKD02S2320479.1:314970-339359 GCA_000966675.3 Picea glauca
CAAGAAATAAACATGGAAATTGATTAAAATATTTCAACATATTGTTTCTATTATAAAAATAAATATAACCGATTTTTTATTTTATTTTACTTCATGAGTTAATATATTATCAAGATACCCAATGCTACAAATGGCTTGAAATGACCCTAATGTTCAAGTAGAATATGGTAGCCCAAAATAATTTTTTTTCCTCCCTTTTTTAGTATCATAAACATTATATATTCTTTCCTCCCATTGTGGTTTAGTTCTAGTGAAGTCTTTAGTTTCACTCTAAAATTTATGAGAATTTGTTCTTATTCTAATTATTATTAATTTCCTTCTTCACATTGCCTACAGAAGAAATATAATTTTGATCTTCAAGCTTAGATTTTATGATATCTTTATAGTACATTGGTTTTCTCTTATTCTCAATTTCTTCTCCACACCATTTAATTGTTATAGTAATTTTAAAGGTATCAATGTTCTGAAGAGAGACCTCATTTACCCTCTAGTGTTAGGCTAATAACTTTTATATTTAGTCCACCTTCTCTTAAGTCTTGAGTGACTTTTACTAGTATTTGAGTCGATGCTAGGAAGCCCAACAAAAAAACATGTTTTCCCATATAACAAAAACTAGATTGTGGCATGGCCCCACCACTAGGGGTTAACTTAGTAAACCTATGACACAATGTGTGTGTTCATGGGTTATTAAAAATACACCTAATTTCATTTCTACCTTCCAAAAGTTTTTGTTAATACCCCCTCCCAATACATGTTTCCAAATAAAATAGCCCATATTTTCACTAAATATTGTAAGTAACATTTTTTCACGACGCTATTATACCCCTTATTATTTCTAGTCCTAGTATATAGGTCCCAATATTTGACTTATGCATCTTACATATAATTTAAATGTTGTTTATCATATGCTACTTGAGCTTTGAGTTAGAATCGTCGAACATTTTTCTTAGGAACAAGAAGACCATTTTGTCTTTAAATCCCTCTATGAAATCTAGTGCCAATTTCGTTGCTTATTCTAAGAGTTTCATGGTTCATTGAAAATTTCCATAAGGTACATGGGCTAGAAGATATATCACCTTGCTCCTTTGTGAGATACTTCACTGCAAAAAAAATCAAAGACAAATGTCCTCACATTGGTTATTAAAGGCCATCTCTTCTTCTAACCTCTTGATGATTCTAATGAGAAAATGCAACAATAAACTAATACTTGCATTTTCAAGCTATGTAAGCATCCAAAAAATATCTTAATTCCAACCTATTGAAGATTTAAATTACAAATGAATTATAGATTACTAAAGACCCACACACTACCACATTTGGGGTCAAATTACCACATTAAATAAATGACCGATTGACTTAAAAATATCAAAATTTCCCTTTTTATGGAATCTTTGATTTTGGGAATTATTATTGTTTTATAAACATCGCTATTTCCTCATTGTTAGTGTTGGAAATATAACTGAGAGGGGGGGCAGTGAATCAGTTATGTATATAAGCTTGAAACTTTTCCTGTTTTTTTTTATTCTTTCTAGATTATTATTTAATGTGTTGCTGATAACTTAACATGTATAGACATACAATGATCAATCACACAGAATACACAGACACTGATTTTCCTGAGGAAACCCATAAAGGGTGAAAACCTCTTCTTCTTAGGATGTCAATCAAGATTCAAATTTCATATACATCACAGTCTTTGAGCTCCAACTCAAATATGAGGCTACAACCTCTGATAGCAGGTTACAACTTGCAGAGAGCACCAATTGTCAGATTTATCTAGCACCAACTAGATGGAAGCACCAACTCCCAGGTTTCTCTAGCACCCACTAGATGGAAGCACCAACTCCCATAATATCTTCTAGCACCAACTAGACTTTAGAGGACTACAATCCTCCCTAACACCACCCTACCACCCTAAATGAATCTTACAAAACTTTACTTACTTTCTCTGTCTTTGATATGTTATGTTACAACTCCATGTCTACTCTGCCTTCTTCAGCTTCTATACTTTGTTCTACTTCTTCATCGTTCAACTTCTATGCTCTACTCTTTTTCCTCTTGCGCTCAACACCCCTGCTGTTCATCTTCTCTTTTTCCTTTTATACTATGTGCTACCTCTGCATCCTCTTTATTACGCCACAAATCTCCCCTTCAGATTATGCACTGCGTCTCGTCCTACCCACATGCACCACACTCCGAGAAACACCCTATCTCTTCCCTATTCTTCATGTTTTTCACACGTCGAGTCATCTACCTGATCATCATACGAACTCTTCATCTTCTCTGGCCGTTATCCTGAGAATATTTTGCTTCTCTGTCATTCAAAATTCTTTATCTTCTCTAGAAGTTACAACCAGTCATTTTTTTGGCTTCTTTGAATTCTAAGTCCCTTCCTTCATGTGACCTTTGGTGGTGACCATACGCCTATTCAAAAAGGTGCTTCACGTTCTTGGTCTGGTGAGCAATGGCTCCCTATTTTCAGATATGACCTTGGGTGATTAACTTCACATGAACACGTGATTACGGGTGCGAGATATCTTCTCGTTAGCCCCCTATCATATGTGACCTTGAGATACATCCTTATGTAAGAAAACGATTGTGGGCACGTCCAATAGTGGTTTGGGATTAACCTCTTTTCTCCCCGCAATCTACCTCCAGCTGCCACATACCCCTTCTTCGATACCATGGTTTCAATTGCGGCCTACCCTCAGAAAATTAACTTCTGAGCAACTTATGATCCCGCAATCAGGCATGATCATCAATATCGTGGTCTCTGATAGATTCCCTTGATCAAAGGCTCTAATATATTGTCTTTTCCTTCCTTCTTACCTCCGTCTACGCGCGATCCTTAGTCTCAACGACCAAGTGACATGTGGCCCTCCAAACCAACAAACGAGATCGATTTCACCTTTCGGGCTTCGGGAGTCAAACTTCTCTTGCTCTCGCAACATTTCACCTAGAGTCCACAATCTAACGACGCATGGTCTTCTCGAATCAATGGTCACAATCCCTTCGAGTATTCGGGGTTTAGAAATCTCAACTTTCCAACCTTTCAACCTTCCTTTGATTTTTCCCATAGCTAACAATCCACTGACGCGTGTCCCTTTCGAAACAACAGTCACAATCCCTTCGAGTATTTGGGGTTCAAAAATATCAACTTTCCAACCTTTCAACCTTCCTTTTCTTTTTCCCGGAGCTAACAATCCACTGACGTGTGTCCATTTCGGATACAATCCTTTCACATCTCCTCTTCGGTTTCTCAAGTCTCAACTGGAAATCCTTGAAGTGAGATTTCTCCAAAATCTCAGATCAACTGACATGTACTCCCCTTGACGATCAATGGTCGAGATTTGTCTTCGACGATTTTCATGTTCTCCCCATCCAAAAACTTCCAAAGTTGTGTATATCGTGCCACCTGTCCTCCTCGACGATGGAAGGACCCAAAACACTTCGGGACTTTGAAACTTTGGGCAAGTGCTGGTGGTAAAGCTATTGAATTAAAACTCCTAGATTGACGTCACTTACTTACGTCACTTGATGACGTGTCATGAGCCTAGTAGCTTCCATGTGTCATTTGGATTTTTGATTTGCATGTACCTGAAATGCCGAATCAACTTGACACTTGTCATTGTCTGATTGCACCACGTGTCCTTGCTGACGTGGATCCTCATTCACTTCAGGACTTTGGGTATCTCAACTTTTCAAGTTGCCAATTCTTTCGAAGTGAGAATCCCCGAACAGTAACCTCCTCGCAACTTTTAGACCTGAACTAAATGTTGTTCGTCGATCATGTTCTTAGATAGACGAATCGATATTTCTATGATGCTACTTTTATAGATTATCCTATCCTTCTACTTTAAAATGATTTGACAGTTGACGTTTACTCCAGCTCTCCGGACTTCGAGGATTTCAGATCTCAATCTGAAACTCTCGAAGTGATTTCTTCGGAGTGTAACCTCCTCACATATTTAGACCCAAAAATAATTTTGTTTGTTGATCAAGATATTATATCAACGACTCTTGTTTATCATGTCCTTCCACTTAAATCAATCCAACGGCTGACGAAAATTCGGATGATGAAATTCTCAATCATTTTTCCCCTCTTATCCTATCCTTCCATTAATTCAATCCGATGGTTGTTGGTCCTCTAGATCGGTGATCCAATGACCACTGTCACTCTTCTTCCTGAGCTAATGATATCTCCGACTTAGAAGGTTTTCTAAGTGTTCACGGGTCTCAACCTTTGCTCCTCTTGCGAGTCCGTCTCTTGGACCTCGTCTGCACTTCTGGAAACCGCTATCTCTTCTGAGATTTTGAGGTTTGGTTCGTTGCTTTTCTTTCCATCAATGACAAACACATTCTTCCTGTAAACATGCCAACAATATCCCCCTTTGGCATTGATGGAAACCCTGAAAGGTTGCGCTCTAGACCTCCAACTGTAGCATACAGAAAACACCTTTTTCTCCCCCTTTGACATCAATGTCAAAGAAAACAAAGAGTGACTCTGTGCTCCCTCTGATCAGATATACTAGGAGCACTCTCCCTCTGATCAGATAGATTATTTTAACTTGATAACAAGGTCACGCCCAACTTCTAGTGTAGTTACTCAAACTAAGATTTTTCAAGCGGTTTAGTGAAGATATCAACAATCTGATCTTTGGATGGAATATAATGCAAAGAAACAACAGTGTTGGTTACCTGTTCCCTCAAGAAGTGATACTTGATGGGTATATGTTTGGTCTTGGATTAAAAGACAAGATTATTTGACACACTAATCACACTAGTATTATCACAATGAATTGGGATTGGTGCAGTATATTTTGCCTCCAAGTCTACAAGTGTCTGAATCATCTATAATACTTGGGTACAACAAGTGGTCGCTACAATGTATTAAGCTTCTGTAGTCGATAAGGAAATGGAACCTTTCTTCTTTCTCAACCATGCTACAAGAGAATCTCCTAAGAAGAATGCACCTCCACTTGTGATTTTCCTTTCATCCACGCAGTTAGCCCAATCAACATCTAAATAGACTAATAGTTGAAAGTTCTAATTCCTAGGATACTATAGGCCATAGTTCATTGTTCCTTTCAAGTATCTGAATATTCTTTTGACAACTAACAGATGACTCTGTTTAGGTGCAACCTGATACCTTCCTACCATTCCAACAACATGCATTATGTCTGAATTGGATGTTGTGATGTACAATAGGCTACCTATCATATACCTATATGAACTCTAATCAACATCAGGTGAGTCATCATCCTTGCTTAACTTGCATCCAATGACCATAGGTGTGCTCATAAGTGTAGAATCTTCCATTTGAAACCTTTTCAACATTACTCTTATATATTTCTCATGAGAAAGAAATATTCCTTCATACCTTTGAGTAATTTGTAGACCAAGAAAGAATGGCAGTTCCCCTATCATAGACATTTCAAATTCAGACTGCATGGAAGAATCAAACCATTGTACCAATGAAGTATTATTTCTTTCGAAGATGATGTCATCTACAAAGAACAACACAATGAGAAAATCATTACCCTCTGTTTTGATATATATATTTTTGTCAATTGTTCCTCTCTTGAACCCTTTGTCTTGAAGATACTTATCCAGTATGTAATACCAGGGACGATGAGCTTGTTTCAACCCATATAAGGATTTCTTCAGCTTGCAGACCAAGTCAGGGTTATCTGACAGTTGGAAACCCTCTGGTTGTTCCATATAGACTTATTCTTTTAGATATCCATTTAGAAAAGATGATTTGACATCCATTTGATAGAATTTAAACTGTTTATGACATGCATAGGCAAGAAACATTCTAATAGCTTCTAATCTTGCTACAGGCGCAAATGTTTCATCAAAATCCAGTCCTTCTATTTGAGTATATATCCTTTGTAGAACAATATAGCCTTATTTCTTACAATATTTCCTTGCTCATTCATCTTGTTTTTGTATACCCATTTGGATCCTATCATGTTTTTATTTGCTGGCCTAGGAACGAGTTCCCAAGTGTCATTCTTTTCAATTTGGTCTAGCTCCTCATTCATTTATTCTAACCAATTTACATCTTTATTGGCTTCATTAAAGTTGTTAGGTTACACCATGGATATGAAGGATATATGTGATTGCTCGATGTCTTTGATTATCCTTCTCCTGGTTTGTACACCTTTGTGTTTCTCACCAATTATCTGACTTTTAGGATGATTATTTTGAGTAATTCTGGAGGAAGGATTTGATGTTGATTGTTGTCCTGACTCTTCTTGTCTAGGTGTCTCTTCTCCACATGATTCATCATCTTCTTCTGACTCTGATATTGGTTTTTCTTTATCTTCATTATTCTCATCATATTTTTCATCTGGCTTAGTGATTATTCTCTGTTGATCTTTTACAGGAGCTTCTTCATCATTTCAAACATCAATACATTCTACTAATTTATGCATTCTTTTATTAAAGCATCTGTATCCTTTATTGTTTGTTGCATAACCTAAGAAGATAACTTCATCAGCTCTACTATCAAATTTTCCCAGATGATCATCATTATTCTTGATGTAGCACTTACTTCCAAATACTTTGAAGTGCTTAATTGATGCAAGTCGACCAAACCACAACTCATATGGAGTTTTATCATTGTTCGACCTTAGATGCTCTTTGTTTAGAATATGAATGACCATGTGAAAAAGCTCCACCCAGAAGGTTTGTGAAATGTCCCTTTCACTCATCATATCCCTTTCCATCTGCTGAACTGATCTGTTTTGGCATTCTACAACTCCATTTTGTTGAGGAGTACCTGGAATAATATATTCTCTTTTAATTCCATGTCTGTCACATAATTATTTGAAATATCTTGACATAAATTATCCTCCCCTATATGAGCGAATTGCCTTTAACTTCCTTCCTGTCTCATTCTCATCTAACGCCTTAAACTTTTTGAACTTCTCAAACGCATCAGATTTTTGTCTCAGAAAGGCAAGCCACGTAAGTCTGGAGAAGTCATAAATGACTAGCATAAAGTTAAGTTCTCCTCCAGTTCCTTCCTTTCGTGATGGTCCACACAGATCCATATGAACAATTTGAGGTGGTTTCTCTGAAGATGTGAAACTCTTCGATTTGAATTGAGCACGAGTCAGCTTCCCCATTTGACAGGATTCACATACATAGCTATTAGGCTTATATATTCTTGGAAGGTATTTCACAACACCTTCATTATTCAGTTTGACAACATGATCAAAATGTTAGAAAAATAGGACCGCAGAGTAATAAAATAAAACAAATGCGGAAATAAAACACAGAAGATACACAATACAAGAGAGACATAGATTTACGTGGTTCACCCAGTGTGGGCTACGTCCACTAGAGAAATTTCCAGGTCCTTTCTTTTCTTATTATCCAGCAAAATGAAGGGATACAACCTACAACAAAACCCGTTGTAACTTCCTCTTCTTTCTCTCACAGTCTCCTCTATCAAAATACAATACTTGCCAACCTACATAGCCGCAATACATTTCCCTCATAAAAGAGGGTTGCCTTCTAGGGAAAAAAATCCTAACATAATCTCTATCGTTAGATATGCAACCTTATAATGAATGGTCTAGATTTACAATGAAATTACAATATAATTTTACAAGGCAATTTTTTCTTTGGGGGCTTCGACCCCGAACCCCTGCTAGGGGCCCGCTTGCCCCCAAACCCCCCAGCTGGGGGGATAGCCCCCCCGGACCCCGTAGAGGGGGTACCCCCCCTCTACACTTCCCCGTATGGAAGAGTGTACATACTTCTGGGGTGTAAATACTTCATGGGGTACAAACACGACTGAAAGTAAAAGACCTCTAAATCAGGAAGATAATCAGGCTCCACAACCAACAGAAAATTTAGGTGTTCAAGCCTTTTGTTCCATAACCAAATTTCATCAAGTTTTCTTAAATGAAATTTCTCCTTATCTTCCTTCAGAACGTATACATTGTTTTTAGTTCTAACCCCTTTTGCAATCAGTTCTCCTGTGTTTACTGTCTTTATTTTACAATTCTTGGCAGTGAAAGTGACTTCACATCCTCTGTCACATATCTGACTAACACTAATAATATTATGCTTTAAACCATCAACAAATAATACATCTTGATATTTTCTTCTTCCATTACTTAATCTTACTAGACCTTTACCTCTGATATTTCCTGGAGCATCATTTCCAAAGTTCACACTCCCTAATTTATTTTCTTTGAGTAATAGGAACTTACCTTTGTCACTGGTCATATGACTGGATCATTCACTGTCAATATACCCGGTGTATTTTTGTCTTTGAATTGATAACACTAATCCAAACTTGTTATATTCATTCTTCTTCCAAACCTTGACGTTTTCATCTCTGTGATTTGAATCTGTCTTATAGTTTTTTAAGCGACAATCTACAACTTTATGTCCATAATTATGGAAGATGTAACATTCTGGTTCATTGAATAAAGGATCATAACGATTGTTATGTGTAATATGTGTCCTTTTCCCAACCATCACATGATTTGCAGTCTATGGTTGTTTGTTACTTGGATGTCTCATTCTTTTTTGTGGAAGATATTTATTTCTTGGCTATCTTGATTGCTCATGTCTAAATATTAAAGAACAATTTACAGCTTTGTGGCCAAAGTTAGAGGAGTAAAAACAATATCCATATAAAAAATCTTTGTACCTAGAAAATGGTTGTCTTCTTTGAGCAGGTTGATTTCTTCCATGCTTATGATTTCCTTGAGCAGAGGGTGTATTATTTATTTGTTCTACAGATTCAGTTCTGGTAGATTTTCCTTCACTCCTCCTTGGAGGCTGATTCTCTGCCTTTGTTTCTGCAGTTTTGTCATTGTCAATGGTTGTAGATTTGACAAACTTGATGGATTCTTTTTTGCTTGGCTAACCACTACCTGATCCCTCTTCATATCCTAAACCAATTTTCAACTTTGAATTTCTTTGTTGATTAATAATGGAGGCTAATCCTTCTGAGGCTTTAATACTTGTCAGATTATGATGATATAAGGCCTGGAATTTCTCTAGATATTTTCTGACAGTCACTTCTTCAACTTCCAATTTTTCACCTTTTATTTCGGCTTCCTTTAATTATTGTTTGAGGATGTCTTCAATATTAATAGATTATTCTAACTTAACCTTCAAATAAGTAATTTCTTCAGATGGTTCATTGCATGTTTTCTCATACCTGAGCAGTAACTGTTTTTTTTCTTTTTCTTTGAGTCTATCAATCTCTTCCATGGCACTGACAAGTTCTCCTTCAAGATCTACTACTGCTTCACAATCAGAGAACTCACTTTATGTATATTTAGTGTTTATATCTTCTAAATATATTAGCATGATATCATTTATTTTATCGTTAATAGAAGAGTCACTGCTTTCATCATCATTGTTTACACAAAAGGATTTTCTTCTTAAAATTATTCTCTTTATAGACCTTCTTGTGTTTGTGCTTTTCTTCATTGTCATATGTCTTATCCATTCTGTTGTGAGGACACTTAGATGCAAAATGGCATATCTTACCATAGTTGAAATATTTGAAGGGCAGTTTACGTTTGTATTTTCTTGATCCTTTCTTCAGTCTTCTCACAAAATTTGCTTCAATATCATCTATATTAGAGTCTGTGTTTTTCTCTACTTCAAAATGTTCCTCTCTTGTAGTGGATTTACCTTTGGTGATTCTCATTTCATAAGCAGTTAAGGTTCCAAGAAGTTGATCTAGTGTCAACGTTTTGAGATCAACTATTTCCTCTATAGCAGAGACCTTTGAGTTAAATCTACCAGGAAGAGATCTTAATATTTTCTGGACTAGAAAAGATTCATCTATCGTTTCACCTAGGCCTTTCATAGTGTTGACAAGTTCTTATATACGTAATAATTAATTACTGATAGTTTCATCTTCATCCATATTTAACTGCTCAAATTTCAGTCTATGAGTTTGAAGTTTTGTGTCTTTCACCTTTTCATTACCTTCATAACTACTTATCAGCTTGTCCCACATAACTTTTTCTGAATCATAGTGCATGACTTTGACAAAATCAGATTCAGCAAGTCCATTGAGGATGGCATTCATTTCTTTTGCATTAAAGCTAAAATCCATCTTATCATCTTTTGAGGCCAATACTACAGGCTTCACATATCCCGTTTCAACGACATCCCAAATATCAACACCCAAAGACATTAAATGTGTTCTCATTCTTATTTTCCAGAAGGCAAAGTTTGTTCTATCAAACATAGGGGGTCTATTAGTTGAACTTCCATCATGACTATTCATGTTCAAGCTTATGGATCTACCTTTGATCAAAGGCACTGGCTTTGATACCAATTGTTGGAAATATATATGAGAGGGGGGGGTGAATCAGTTATGTATATAAGCTTGAAAATTTTCTTCTGATTCTTTCTAGATTATTATTTAATGTGTTGGTGATAACTTAACATGTATAGACATACAATGATCAATCACACAGGATACATAGAGACACTGATTTTCCTGAGGAAACCCATAAAGGTTGAAAACCTCTTCTTCTTAGGATGTTAATCAAGCTCTAACTTTCATGGACATCACAATATTTGAGCTCCAACTCAAATATGAGGCTAAAACCTCTGATAGAAGGTTATAACTTGTAGAGAGCACCAACTATAAGGTTTATCTAGCACCAACTAGATGTAAGCACCAACTCCCAGGTTTCTCTAGCACCCACTAGATGGAAGCACCAACTTCCATAATATCTTCTAGCACCAACTAGACTTTAGAGGACTACAATCCTCCCTAACACCACCCTACCACCCTAAATGAATCTTACAAAACTTTACTTACTTTCTCTGTCTTTGATATGTTATGTTACAACTCCATGTCTACTCTGCCTTCTTAAGCTTCTATACTTTGCTCTACTTCTTCATCGTTCAACTTCTATGCTCTACTCTTTTTCCTCTTGTGCTCAACACCCCTGCTGTTCATCTTCTCTTTTTCCTTTTATACTATGTGCTACCTCTGCATCCTCTTTATTATGCAACAAATCTCCCCTTCAGATTATGCACTGCGTCTCGTCCTACCCACATGCATCACACTCTGAGAAACACCCTATCTCTTCCCTATTCTTCATGTTTTTCACACGTCGAGTCGTCTACCTGATCATCATACAAACTCTTCATCTTCTCTGGTCGTTATCCTGAGAATATTTTGCTTCTCTGTCATTCAAAATTCTTCATCTTCTCTAGAAGTTACAACCAGTCATTTGTTTGGCTTCTTTGGATTCTAAGTCCCTTCCTTCATGTGACCTTTGGTGGTGACCATACGCCTATTCAAAAAGGCGCTTCATGTTCTTGGTCTGGTGAGCACTAGCTCCCTACTTTTAGATATGACCTTGGGTGATTAACTTCACATGACCACGTGATTGTGGGTACGATCTCTCTTCCCATTAGCCCCCGATTGTATGTGACCTCAGGCTACGTTCTTGCATAAGAAAATGATTGCGGGCGCGTACAACAGTGGTATGGGATTAACCGCTTTTCTCCCGCAATCTACCTCTAGCTTCCACGTACCCCTTCTCCGATACCGTGGTTTCAATTGCGGCCTACCCTCAGAAAATTAACTTTCGAGCAACTTTTGATCCCACAATCAGGCGTGATCATCGATATCACGGTCTCTGATAGATTCCCTTGAATAAGGGCTCCAATCTATTGTCTTTTCCTACCTTCTTACCTCCATCCACGCGCGATCCTTAGTCTCAACGACAAAGTGACATGTGGCCCTCCAAACCAATGGACGAGATCAATTTCTCCTTTTGGGCTTCGAGAGTCTCAATTCTCAAACTTTGCTTGCTCCCAGAGAATTTCACTTGGAGTCCATGATCTAACGACATGTGGTCTTCTCGAATCAATGGTCACAATCCCTTTGGGTATTCAGGGTTCAGAAATATCAACTTTTCAACCTTTCAACCTTCCTTTTCTTTTTCCCAAAGATGACAATCCATTGACGTGTGTCCCTTTTGGAACAATGGTCATGATCCCTTCAGGTATTCGGTGTTCAGAAATCTTAACTTTCCAACCTTTCAACCTTCCATTTCGTTTTCGCAAAGCAAACAATCCACTGATGCATGTTCCTTTTGGATCAATGGTCATGATCCTTTCACGTCTTTGCTTTGGATTCTCAAGTCTCAACTCGAAATCCTTGAAATGAGATTTTTCCAAAATCTCAGATCAGCTGACACGTATTCCCCTTGACGATCAACGGTCGAGATTTGTCTTTGGCAATTTTCACGTTCTCCCCATCCACAAAATTTCGAAGTTGTGGATCTCATGCCACCTGTCCTCCTCGACAATGGACGGACCCAAAAGACTTCGAGACTTTGGAACTTTGGGAAAGTGCTGGTGGTAAAGCTCCCAAATTAAAACTCCCGGAGTGATGTCACTTGATGGCATGTCATGAGCCTAGGAGCTGCCATGTGTCATTCGGATTTGTGATTTTCACTTACCTAAAATGATGAATCAACTTGACACTTGTCATTGTCTGATTGCACCATGTGTCCTTGCTGACATATTCTTGCTAAAGTGGATCCTCATTCACTTCGCGACATCGGGTATCTCGACTTTTCAAGTCACCAATTCTTTCGAAGTGAGAATCCCTGAACAGTAACCTCCTCGCAACTTTTAGACCCGAACTAAATGTTGTTTTTCAATCATGTTCTTAGATTGGTAGCTCGATATTTCTATGATGCTGCTTTTCTATATTATCCTGTCCTTCCACTTTAAAATGATCTGACGGTTGATGTTTACTCCAGCTCTCTAGACTTCAGGGATTTCATATCTCAAACTAAAACTCTCAAAGTGATTTCTCCGGAGTGTAACCTCCTCACATATTTAGACCCAAAACGAATGTTGTTCATTGATCAAGATCTTAGATCAACGACTCATTCCTATCCTGTCCTTCCACTTAAATCAATTTGATGGCTGACAAAAATTCGGATTATCGAATTCTCAATCATTTTTTACCTCTTATCCTATCCTTCCATTAATTCAATTCGATGGTTGTTGGTCCTCTGGATCGATGATCCAATGGTCACTGTCGCTCTTCCTCCTAAGCTTTTGATCCCTCTGACTTAGAATGTTTTCTAAGTGTTCATGGGTCTCAACCTTTTCTCCTCTTACGAGTTCGTCTCTTGGACCTCGTCTGCACTTATGGAAACTGCTATCTCTTCAGAGATTTCAAGGTTTGGTTCACTTCTTTTCTTGCCATCAATGAAAAGCACATTCTTCCTGTAAACATGCCAACAATCTCCCCCTTTGCAATTGATGGCAACCCTGAAAGGTTGTGCTCTAGACGTCCAACTGTAGCATACAGACAACACCTTTTTCTCCCCCTTTGGCATCAATGTAAAAGAAACCACAGAGTGACTCTGTGCTCCCTCTGATAAGATATAATAGGATCACTCTCCCCCTAATCAGATAGATTATTTTAACTTGATAACAGGGTCACACCCAACTTCTGGCGTAGTTACTCAAACTGAGATTTTGTAAGCGGTTTAGTGAAGATATCAACAATCTGATCTTTTGATGGAATATAATTACCTTTTCCCTCAAGAATTGATACTTTATGGGTATATGCTTTGTCTTGGAGTAAAATACAAGATTCTTTGACACACTAATCGCACTAGTATTATCTCAATGAATTGGGATCAGTGCAATATATTTTACTTCCAATTCTGCAAGTGTCTGAATTATTCATAATACTTGGGTACAACAAGTGGTCGCTGCAATGTATTGAGCTTATGTAGTCAATAAGGAAATGGAACCTTGCTTCTTTCTCAACCATGCTACAAGAGAATCTCCTAAGAAGAATGCACCTCCACTTGTTCTTTTCCTTTCATCCACGCAGTTAGCCCAATCAACATCTGAATAGACTAATAGTTGAAAGTTCTGATTCCTAGGATACCATAGGCCATAGTTCATTGTTCCTTTCAAGTATGACCTTGGGCAATTAACTTCACATGACCACGTGATTGCAAGAGCGAGCTCTCTTCTTGTTAGCCCCCTATCGTATGTGACCTCAAGCTACGTCCTTGCGTAAGCGAATGATTGCAGGCATGCCCAAAAGTGGTTTGGGATTAATTTCTTTTCTCCCCGCAATCTACCTCCAACTGCCACGTACCCCTTCTTTGATACTGTGGTTTCAATTGTGTCCTACCGTCAGAAAATTAACTTTCGAGCAACTTCTGATCCCACAATCAGGCGTGATCGTTGATATCACGGTCTCTAATAGATTCCCTCGATCAAAGGCTCCAATATATTGTCTTTTCTAGCCTTCTTACCTTCGTCCATGTGCGATCCTTAGTCTCAATGACCAAGTGACATGTGGCTCTTCAAACCAAATGACGAGATCGATTTCACCTTTCGGGCTTCGGGAGTCTCAATTCTCAAACTTCGCTTTCTCCCGGAGCATTTCACTCAAAGTCCACGATCTAACAACATGTGGTCTTATCGAATCAACGGTCACAATCCCTTCAGGTATTCGGGGTTCAGAAATCTCTACTTTCCAACCTTTCAACCTTCCTTTTCTTTTTTCTGGAGCTGACAATCCACTGACACATGTCCCTTTCGGAACAATGATCACTATCCCTTCGGGTATTCGGGGTTCGAAAATCTCAAATTTCCAACCTTTCAACCTTCCTTTTCTTTTTCCCAGAGTTGACAATCCACTGACGCGTGTCCCTTTCGGATCAACGGTCACGATCCTTTCACGTCTCCGCTTTGGATTCTCAAGTCTCAACTGGAGATACTTGAAGTGAGATTTCTTTGAAATCTCATATCAACTGACGCATACTCCCCTTGATGATCAATGGTCGAGATTTGTCTTCGACGATTTTCATGTTCTTCCCATCCACAAACTTCTGAAGTTGTGGATCTCACGCCACCTGTCCTCCTCGATGATGGACGGACCCAAAACACTTTGAGACTTCAGAACTTTGGGCAAGTGCTGGTGGTAAAGCTCCCGAATTAAAACTCTCGGAGTGACTTCACTTACTTACGTCACTTGATGACGTGTCATGAGCCTAGTATCTGCCACGTGTCATTCGGATTTGTGATTTGCACTTACCTAAAATGATGAATCAACTTGACAGTTGTCATTGTCTTATTACACCATGTGTCCTTGATGACGTAGTCTTGCTGACGTGGATCCTCATTCATTTCGGGACTTCGGGTATCTTGACTTTTCAAGTCACCAATTCTTTCGAAGTGAGAATCCCTGAACAGTAACCTCATCGCAACTTTGAGACCTGAACTAAATGTTGTTCTTCGATCATGTTCTTAGATTGGCAGCTCGATCTTTCTGCGATACTTCTTTTCTATCTTATCATGTCCTTCCACTTTAAAATGATCTGACGGTTGACATTGACTCTGGCTCTCCAGCTCTCCAGACTTCGGGGATTTTAGATCTCAAACTAAAACTCTCGAAGTTATTTCTCCGGAGTGTAACCTCCTCACATATTTAGACCCGAAAATAATGTTGTTCGTTGATCAATATCTTATATCAATGACTCTTTCCTATTCTATCCTTCCACTTAAATCAATCCGACGACTGACGAAAATTCAGATGATCGAATTCTCAATCGTTTTCCCCCTCTTATCCTATCCTTCCATTAATTCAATCTGAAAGTTGTTGGTCCTCTGGATCAGTGATCCAACGACCATTGTCACTCTTGCTCCCGAGATTCTGATCTCTTCGACTTAGAATGTTTTCTAAGTGTTCACGGGTCTCAACCTTTAATCCTCTTGCGAGTTCATCTCTTGGACCTCGTATGCACTTCTGGAAACCGTTATCTCTTCTGATCTTTCGAGGTTTGGTTCACTGATTTTCTTGCCATCAATGACAAGCACATTCTTCTTGTAAACATGCCAACAATATCCCCCTTTGGCATTGATGGAAACCCTAAAAGGTTGCGCTCTAGATCTCCAACTGTAGCATACAGACAACACCTTTTTCTCCCCCTTTGACATCAATATCAAAGAAAATAGAGAGTGACTCTGTGATCCCTCTAATCAGATATACTAGGAGCACTCTCCCCCTGATCAGATAGATTATTTTAACTTGATAACAGGGTCATGCCCAACTTCTGGCGTAGTTACTCAAACTGAGATTTTGCAAGTGGTTTAGTGAATATATCAACAATCTGATCTTTGGATGGAATATAATGCAAAGAAACAACAATGTTGCTTACCTGTTCCCTCAAGAAGTGATACTTGATGGGTATATGCTTGGTCTTGGAGTAAAATACAAGATTCTTTGACACACTAATTGCACTAGTATTATCACAATGAATTGGGATCGGTGCAGTATATTTTACCTCCAAGTCTACAAGTGTTTGAATCATCCATAATACTTGGGTACAACAAGTGGCTGCTGCAATGTATTCAACTTTTGTAGTTGATAAGGAAATGGAACCTTGCTTCTTTCTCAACCATGCTACAAGAAAATCTCCTAAGAAGAATGCACCTCCACTTGTTCTTTTCCTTTCATGCACGCAATTAGCCCAATCAACATCTAAATAGACTAATAGTTGAAATTTTTGATTCCTAGGGTACCGTAGGCCATAGTTTATTGTTCCTTTCAAGTATCTGAATATTCTTTTGGCAGCTAACATATGACTCTGTTTAGGTGCAACCTGATACCTTCCTACCATTCCAACAACATGCATTATGTCTAGATGGGATGATGTGATGTACAATAGGTTGTCTATCATAGACCTATATGAACTCTGATCAACATCAGGTGAGTCATCATCCTTGCTTAATTTGCATCCAATGACCATAGGTGTGCTCATAGGTGTAGAATATTCCATTTGAAATCTTTTCAACATTTCTCTTAGATATTTCTCTAGAGAAATAAATATTCCTTCAGACCTCTGAGTAATTTGCAGACCAAGAAAGAATGACAGTTCCCCTCTCATAGACATTTCAAATTCAGACTGCATGGCAGAAGAAAACCATTGTACCAATGAAGCATTATTGCTTTCGAAGATGATGTCATATACATAAAACAACACAATGAGAAAATCATTACCCTTTGTTTTGATATATATATTTTTGTCAATTGTTTCTCTCTTGAACCCTTTGTCTTGAAGATACTTATCCAGCCTATAATACCAGGCACGAGGAGCTTGTTTCAACCCATATAACAATTTCTTCATCTTACAAACCAAGTCAGGGTTATCTGATAGTTGGAAACCCTCTGGTTGTTCCATATATACTTCTTCTTTTAGATATCCGTTTAGAAAATATGACTTGACATCCATTTGATAGACTTTAAATTGTTTATGACACACATAGGCAAGAAAAATTCTAATAGCTTCTAATATTGCTATAGGCGCAAATGTTTCATTAAAATCCAGTCCTTCTATTTGAGAATATCCTTTGCAGACCAATCTAGACTTATTTCTTACAATATTTCCTTTCTCATTCATCTTGTTTTTGTATACACATTTGGATCCTATCACGTTTTTATTTGTTGGCCTAGGAACGAGTTCCCATGTGTCATTCTTTTCAATCTGGTCCAGTTCCTCATTAATTTATTCTAACCAATTTACGTCTTTACTGGATTAATTAAATTTGTTAGGTTCCACCATGGATATGAAGGCTATATGTGATTTCTCAGTCTCTTTGATTATCCTTCTCCAATTTTTTACACCTTTGTGTTTCTCACCAATTATCTGACTTTTAGGATGATTCCTTTGAGTAATTATGGAGGAAGGATTTGATGTTGATTGTTGTCCTGACTCTTCTTGTCTGGGTGTCTCTTCTCCACATGATTCATCATCTTCTTGTGAATTTGAAATTGGATGTTCTTTATCTTCATTATTCTCATCATCTTTTTCATGTAGCTTAGTGCTTATTCTCTATTGATCTTTTACAACAACTTCTTCATCAATTCGAACATCAATACAGTCTACTAATTTATGTATTCTTTTGTTAAATCATCTGTATCCTTTACTGTTCATTGCATATCCTAAGAAGATACATTCATCATCTCTGTACTATCAAATTGTCCCAGATGATCATCATTATTCTTGATGTAGCACTTACTTCCAAATACTTTGAAGTGCTTGATTGATGTAGGTCGAACAAACCACAACTCATATGGAGTTTTATCATTGTTCGGCCTTAGATGCTTTTTGTTTAGAATATGAACGACCGTGTGAACAACCTCCACCCAGAAGGTTTGTGAAATGTCCCTTTCACTCATCATATCCCTTGCCATTTGCTGAATTGATCTATTTTGGCATTCTACAACTCCATTTTGTTGAGGAGTACCTGGAATAATATATTCTCTTTTAATTCCATGTCTGTCACATAATTATTTGAAATCTCTTGACATAAATTATCCTCCCCTGTCTGAGAGAATTGTCTTTAACTTCCTTCCTGTCTGATTCTCAGCTAACGCCTTAAACTTTTTGAACTTCTCAAACGCATCAGATTTTTGTCTCAGAAAGGCAACCCACGTAAGTTTGGAGAAGTCATCAATGACTAGCATAAAGTTACGTTCTCCTCCAATTCCTTCCTTTCACGATGGTCCACACAAATCCATATGAACAATTTGAGGTGGTTTCTCTGAAGATGTGAAACTCTTCGATTTGATTTGAGCACGAGTCAGCTTCCCCATTTGACAGGATTCACATACATAGTTATTAGGCTTAGATATTCTTGGAAGGTCTTTCACAACACCTTCATTATTTAGTTTGAGAACATGATCAAAATTCAGGTGTCCAAGCCTTCTGTTCCATAACCAACTTTCATCAAGTTTTCTTAAATGACATTTCTCCTTATCTTCCTTCAGAACATATACATTGTTTTCAGTTCTAACCCCTTTTGCAATCAACTCTCATGTGTTTACTGTCTTTATTTTACAATTCTTGGCAGTGAAAGTGACTTCACATCCTCTGTCACATATCTAACCGACACTAATAATATTATTCTTTAAACCATCAACAAATAATACATCTTGATATTTTCTTCTTCCATTACTTAAGCTTACAATACCTTTACCTCTGATCTTTCCTGGAGCATCATTTCCAAAGGTCATACTCCCTGATTTATTTTCTATGAGTAATAGGAACTTACTTTTGTCACCTATCATATGACTGGATCATCCGTTGTCAATATACCCAATGTCTTTTTCTCTTTGAGCTGATAACACTAATCCACACTTGTTATATTCATTATTCTTCCAAACCTTGACATTTTTAGCTCTGTGATTTGAATTTGGATTATAGTTTTTTAAGCAACAGTCTGCAACTTTATGTCCATAATTATGGCAGATATAACATTCTGGTTCATTTAATAAAGGATCATAACGATTTTTATGTGTAATATGTGTCCTTTTCCCAGCCATCACATGATTTGCAGTCTATGGTTGTTTTTTGATTGGCTGTATCATTCTTTGTTCTAGCAGATATTTATTTCTTGACTGTCTTGATTGCTCATGTCTAAATCTTAAAGAACAATTTACAACTTTGTGGCCAAAGTTAGAGAAGTAAAAACAATATCCATGGAAAAAATATTTGTACCTGGAAAATGGTTGTCTTCTTTGAGCATGTTGATTTCTTCCATGCTGATGATTTCCTTGAGAAGAGGGTGTATTATTTCTTTGTTCTACATATTTAGTTCTAGTAGCTTTTCCTTCACTCCTCCTTGGTGGTTGATTCTCTTCCTTTGTTTTTGTAGGTTTGTTGTTGTCAATGGTTGTAGATTTGACAAACTTGATGGATTCTTTGTTGCTTGGTTGACCACTACTTGATCCCTCTTCATAACCCAAACCAATTTTCAACTTTGAATTTCTTTGCTGATTCATAATGGAGGCTAATCCTTCTAAGGCTTTAATACTTGTTAGATTATGATGATATAAGGACTGGGATTTCTCTAGATCATTTCTGACAGTCACTCCTTCAGCTTCCAATTTTTCATCTTTTGTTTGGGCTTCCTTTAATTGTTGTTTGAGGATGTCTTAAATATTCTTAGCTTCTTCTAACTTAACCTTCAACAGAGTAATTTCTTCAGATGGTTCATTGCATGTTTTCTCATACCTGAGTAGTAACTGTTTTTGTTTTCTTTTCTTTTCTTCGAGTCTATCAATCTCTTCCATGGCACTGACAAGTTCTCCTTCAAGATCTACTACTGTGTCACATTTAGCGAACTCACTTTTAGTATATTCAATTTTTATATCTTCTAAGTCTATTAGCATGATATCATTTATTTTATCGTCAATAGAAGAGTCACTTCTTTCATCATCTGAGGGATCATCATCATTGTTTACACAAAGGATTTTCTTCTTAAAATTATTCTCTTTATAGGCCTTCTCATGTTTGTGATTCTGTTCATCGTCATATGCCTGATCCTTTCTTTTGTGAGGACACTTAGATGAAAAATGACCTATCTTACCACAGTTGAAACATTTGAAGGGAAGTTTACCTTTGTATTTTCCTAATCCTTTCTTCAGTCTTATCACAAAATTTGCTTCAATCTCATCTATATCGGAGTCTTTGTTTTTATCTACTTTAAAAGAGTCCTCTCTTGTAGTGGATTTACCTTTGGTGATTATCATTTCATAAGCAGTTAGGGTTCCAAGAAGTTGATCTAGTGTCAAGGTTTTGGGATCAACTATTTCCTCTATAGCAGAGACCTTTGAGTTAAATCTATCAGGAAGAGATCTTAATATTTTTTGGACTAGGAAATATTCATCTATCGTTTCACCTAGGCCTTTCATAGTGTTGACAAGTTCTTCTATACGTAAGAAGTACTTACTGATAGTTTCATATTCATCCATATTTAACTGCTCAAATTTCAGTCTGTGAGTCTGAAGTTTTGCGTCTTTCACCTTTTCATTACCTTCATAACTACTTATCAACTTGTCCCACATAAATTTTTCTGAATCACAGTGCATGACTTTGACAAAATTAGCTTTAGCAAGTCCACTGAGGATGACATTCATTGCTTTGGAATTAAAGCTAAAATCCTTCTTATCATCTTTTGAGGCCAAGACTACAGGCTTCACATATCCTGTTTCAACGACATCCCAAACATCAACACCCAAAGACATTAAATGTGTTCTCATTCTTATTTTCCAGAAAGCAAAATTTGTTCCATCAAACAAAGGGGGTCTATTAGTTGAAATTCCATCATGACTATTCATGTTCAAGATTATGGATCTACCTTTGATCAAAGGCATCAACTCTGATACCAATTGTTGGAAATATAACTAAGAGGGGGGGGGGGTGAATCAATTATGTATATAAGATTGAAACTTTTCCTGTTTTTTTTTATTCTTTCTAGATTATTATTTAATGTGTTGCTAATAACTTAACATGTATAGACATACAATGATCAATCACATAGAATACACAGAGACATTGATTTTCCTGATGAAACCCATAAAGGGTGAAAACCTCTTCTTCTTATGATGTCAATCAAGCTCTAAATTTCATGTACATCACAGTCTTTGAGCTCCAACTCAAATATGAGGCTACAATCTCTGATAGCAAGCTACAAATTGCAGAGAGAACCAACTCTTAGATTTATCTAGCACCAACTATATGGAAGCACCAACTCACAGGTTTCTCTAGCACCCACTAGATGGAAGCACCAATTCCCAAAATATATTCTAGCACCAACTAGACTTTAAAGGACTACAATCCTCCCTAGCACCACCCTAAATGAATCTTACAAAAATTTACTTACTTGCTCTGTCTATGATATGGTCTGTTACAGCTCCATGTCTCCTCTTCCTTCTTCAGCTTCTATACTCTGATCTGCTTCTTCATAGTTCAACTTCTATGCTCTTCTCTTTTTCCTCCTGCACTCAACCCCCCTGCTTTTCAACTTCTCTTCTGCCTTTTATACTATGTGTTGCCTATGCATCCTCTTTACTGTGCCACATATCTCCCCTTCAGATTATGCATTACATCTCTTCCTACCCACATGCATAAAACTCCAAGAGACACCTTGTCTCGTCTCTATTCTTCATGTCTTTCACATGTCGAGTTGTCTACCTGATCATCATAAGAACTCTTCATCTTCTCTGGCCGTTATCCTGAGAATATTTTTCTTCTTTGTCAGTTGAAATTCTTCATCTTCTCTGGCAGTTACAATGATTCATTTTTTTGGATTATTTAGATTCTAATTCCCTTCCTTAATGTGAGCTCTGGTGGTGATCATGCGCCTATTCAAAAAGGCACTTCATGTTCTTGGTCTGGCGAGCACTATCTCCCTATTTTACGATATGACCTTGGGCGATTAACTTCACATGACGACATGATTGCGGGCACGATATTTCTTCTCATTAGCCCCCTTTCATATGTGACCTCGAGCTACATCCTTGAATAAGTGAACGATTGTGGGCACGTCTAACGATGGTTTGGGATTAACCCCTTCCCCCCCCTCAATATACCTCCAACCACCACGTACCCCTTCTTTGATACCATGGTTTCAATTGCGACCTGCCCTTGGGAAATTAACTTCTGAGAAAATTTTGATCCTGCAATCAGGCGTGATCTTCGATCTCACGGTCTCTGACAGATTCCCTCGATCAACGGATCTAATTTATTGTCTTTTCCTGCCTTCTTACCTCTGTCCACGCATGATCCTTAGTCTCAATGACCAAGTGACATGTGGCTGTCCAAACCAATGGACGAGATCGATTTTTCCTTTCAGGCTTCAGGAGTCTCAATTCTCAAACTCTGCTTGCTCCCAAAGAATTTCACCTGGATTCCATGATCTAACGATGCATGGTCTTCTTGAATCAACGATCACAATCCCTTCATGTATTCGGTGTTCGGAAATCCCAACTTTCCAACCTTTCAACTTTCCTTTTCTTTTTCTCAGAGCTGACAATCCACTGACATGTGTCCCTTTCGGATCAATGGTCACGATCCCTTCGGGTATTTGGAGTTCATAAATCTAAACTTTCCAACCTTTCAACCTTCCTTTTCTTTTTCCCATAGATGAAAATCCACTAACGCGTGTCCCTTTCAGATCAACGGTCATGATCCTTTCGCGTCTCCAGACTTCAAAATTTTCAAGTATCAACTGGAAATCCTTAAAGTGAGATTTCTCCGAAATCTCAGATCAACTAACACGTACTCCCCTTGATGATCAACGGTCGAGATTTGTCTTCGGCAATTTTCACATTCTCCCCGTCCACAAACTTATGAAGTTGTGGATCTCGCGCCACATGTTCTCCTCGACGATGGAAGACCCCAAACCACTTCGAGACTTTAGAACTTTGGGAAAGTGTTGGTGGTAAATATCCCGAAGTAAAACTCCCGGAGTGATGTCACTTGATGACATGTCATGAGCCTAGTAGCTACCACATGTCATTCAGATTTTTGATTTTCATGTACCTGAAATGTTGAATCAACTTGACACTTGTCATTGTCTGATTGTGCCATGTGTCCTTGCTGACATATTCTTGCTGACATGAATCCTCATTCACTTCGGGACTTCGGCCTTCAGGACTTCGGGTATCTCGACTTTTCAAGTCGCCAATTCTTCCGAAGTGAGAATCCATGAACAATAACCCCCTCACAGTGTTTAGACCCGAACTAAATGTTGTTCATTGATAATGTTCTTCGATTGATGGCTTGATCTTTCTACGATGCTACTTTTCTAGATTATCTTTTCCTTCCACTTTAAAATGATTTGTTGGTTGACATTTACTACGGCTCTCTGGACTTCGGGGATTTCAGATCTCAAATTGAAACTCTTGTAGTGATTTATCTGGAGCGTAACCTCCTCACACATTTAGACCTGAAACAAATTTTGTTCGTTGATCAAGATCTTATATCAATGGCTCTTTCTTATCCTATCCTTACACTTAAATCAATTCGACGACTGACGAAAATTCAGATGATCGAATTCTCAATCGTTTTTCCCCGCTTGTCCTATCCTTCCATTAATTCAATCCAATGATTGTTGGTCCTCTGGATCGATGATCCAACAACCACTATCTCTCTTCCTCCTGATATTATGATCTCTTCGATTTAGAAGGTTTTCTAAGTGTTCATGGGTCTATACCTTTTCTCCTCCTGTGAGTTCGTCTCTTGGACCTCGTCTGCACTTCTAGAAACCACTATCTCTTCTAAGCTTTCAAGGTTTGGTTCGTTGTCGTTCTTGCCATCAATGACAAGCACATTATTCCTGTAAATGTACCAATAGTTATTGTTGATATATCTATGTTACTAATTCCTATATATCAATGTTTTCTTGTAGAGAAACAAAAAATGGACAATTTGTACAAAGAATCGATGATTTTTATGTCACAATTTTGACATTAAAATGTTGATATTTCAACGTTATATCTCCCTCTCTCTCTCTCTCTCTCTCTCTCTCTCTCTCTCTCT
>JZKD02S2320479.1:339409-389943 GCA_000966675.3 Picea glauca
ACTACCTTCACCAAAATACTTGATAAATTAATGTTGAAGAGAAAATGTGTACAAATCATATTTAAATTACTTATCATACTTCTAAGATACCAAATAAAATCATCATTTAGCTTTAACAAATTGATATATTTCAATAATTAGCATATGTTAAGTAATAGATTGAAATTTAGATTGGTGTAGCTACTCCATTTTTTAGGATTGAGAGGGGATTAAGGCATGATTGTTTTATTTCTCCTTTGTTGTTTGTTACTATAGTAGAAGGGATTAGTAGGGCCATGAACAAATCCCTTAGGGATAACATTTTCAAGGGAATCAAAGTAGAAAACACTTTTTCAATGCCTCGCCTTCTTTTTGTTGTTGACATTTTGATTTTATATGATGGATATAGGAGGGATGTTGATAGAATCAAAGAAATTATAGATATATTTTGTTTGTCTATAAGTATGTAGATAAATGTGGACAAATGTACCATATTATTTTATGTTATTTTTTATGACGAACAAGGTTATTTGTCCCATCAATTCTCTTATCAACAGTCTCATGTGGAACGAAGAATGAAATATCTTGGTTTTATGTTCAATCCAAATGATTTTCAAAAACAATATTGGCAATGGTTGATCACACAAGTGGAGAAAAAAAATAAACTTGAGGTGTAATCATTGGTTGTTTAGAGGAGATTGTTTGGTCCCGATCAAAGTAGTTTTAGAGGCCATTATAATATGTTGGATGTCCTTATCCTGAATTCCTAAAGGATTTATAGAGGAAACTAGAAGGTTGTGTTACATATTTATTTGGTCAAGTCATAAATATAGGAAAGATGTTCCACTAGTCAATTGGAATATATTAGCAATGCTAAATGCACAAGGGGGATGCAGTCCCAAGAATATATTTTTATTCTCTAAGGATTTGGTTAAAAAGAGTGGATGTAGATTGATTCAGAGTAATGGATTATGGCATCATATGGTCAAATATAAATATATTTCCCTTGAAAATGTGGAAGGATGGATAAGTAATCCTATCAAGAGTTTAAATAATGTGTCCATCATTTAGAAAGAAATGGTTTTAACTTTCCCCTTGGTAGGAAAGTGGCTTGTATAGTGTGTAGGTAGGGGAACACATGTGCAAAGTGGGTTGGACCCTTGTATAAGATGTGGAGATGATTACATGATTCCTCATCATATTTCTCTGCCTTTGATATCTTAAGGAATATGATTTTTTTCTTAGACAATTGACATGAATAGAACTGCAATATGGCATAAAAAATGGCTTTCTTGGAGTGAACTTGGTCTTAGAGAGTAAGATGTATCTATTTGGGACAAGTCTATTGAAAAACTTAGACACAATTTTGTAACTTTAAAGGATGATTAATATCTATTGGTCTCGTCACTAAATCCATCAAGCACTTATACTCCAAGGGAGGATTACAAGGCCCTTTCCATAGAGGGGGATGTAGCACCAAAACAATGGTGGTGGAAAAATGTATGGGGATTCAAATACCACTACAAGGAGAACACCCTTTTGTAGATTTTAACCTTGTACACTCAATTTCTACAAATAAATTCATAATAAAAAATATATATATACATTGGTGCACACAAAGGCGCACACACACAGATTACACAAATATTTTACCCTAGAAACCAAAACCAGGAAAACCAACAACATGTTTAGAGTCACTCCTCTAATCTTTTATTCATCATCTTCTTCATTGTTTACAATAAAATATATATGGGATCTCATGGAATCCAAAAACTCTAATACATTGACTTGAATTAGTCAAGAACCCTAATTCCTTAACCAGAATCACAAAATCGTCGGTGAAAAGCACATGTCGAAAAATCACCAAAACAAACAAATTTTTTTTTTTTCGGGGGCTCCACCCCCTAACTCCCACATAGGGAGGTTCCCACCCCCCTATGACCCCTCCGATAGGGGGGATCCACCCCCCTGTGACCCCCTTACATTCCTGACACAACACAACATGTGGAGTTAGTTGTGAAAACAATATAATACCCTAGATTCTCCCACTTGTTTATTTATTTGCATACAAGGGGTTACATGATTAGATAATCAAAAATCCAGGGCAACAATGCCCATTGTTTCTCTACACCAAGAGAACTCATTAATGCTCACACACTTTTTTAATGGTGTCCACCTTCATCAAAAACACCTTATTGTCTTCAACCATGTCTCTCACAGAGTGATACTGAACATCAATATGATTTTTCTTTGAATGATAAGATGTGTTCTTCGTCAGGAAGATTGTACTCTCACTATCACAATATAACCTTACAACTTTTTTTACCAACCAAATACATGAAAACAATATCTGTAACCATACTTGTCACACCACTGGAGAGATTAGGTGGATGGAAAAAACATCTACCGTCTCCAATGACATGAAGCACTGTAGATTTTCAACTCAGCAACAAGACCACACCAGATTACTTGGCCCATACTATGCCTAACACTAAGATTAGTTTATCACTTAATAGTTTATGTTATCATTTGTACTTAGAACATCTAGGAAGTAATGAAACACATTCATACACATTTAAAACAAATATTCAAAGTGGGTTGCCGAACTGACCTAATTACTTCTTTTACTACAAAGATAACAATGTGTCGAGTTTGCAGCTTGTGCCACACCAAATATATTTATACAAGGATATTTTTCTAAAGTTTACTCAATAATAACATGTGTGAAACACAATAAATAAACCTCGTCATGTCACCTTATGAAACCCTTTGTTACCATATTTAGAAGACTAAACGATCCAATTCTCCTCCATGCTTCATTTTTATGATACATGCTACCCCTACCTTAGTTTGTGCGACCTGTAACACCCAAATTCATCACCCAACTCTGCTCGTCCATCGGTTGCCTTGTCTTCAAGAAAACTTTCCCTCTTCTGCTCTTCGTTGCAGACTCCACAAGGTGTCACAAGTCACCCATGTAACATCCCCCAGCTCAACCGAGGGAAATTATGGTGCGAAAAACTCTTAAAAATGAAATTTCTGTTAATTCTTTTAATTCTTTTACAGCTAACTGATTTCTTGTAGTTTTCAACTACAAATTAAAACCATAAATAACTATTGCCTATTACCATTTAATTACATGCATCTATAGCAAGGTAAATAGACATGAATGCATCTAATAAAATTCATTACAACAACATATAAATCATTCTCAAATACATAGATTTCATGCACAACATTTATACACATATAAATAACACATTAATAGGGTAAAACACTTATCTTTTAAATATGTTATGCAACCAAATGCTTGGGACGAAATTTCCACCCAACCATAAGATTATTTTTACAAATATTAAAAACAAATCACCCTCGAGCTGAGGCTAGTAATCCAAAAAAGAGGGTGACCTCTCACAGTCCACTCACAACTCGTATAACTCTTAACCCATTGATATCTTCCTACAACTATCCTAATTTTCCACCATCTCTCTTCCTCTTGAACTGCACAACCCAAGGAATGTATCCCTTCATTGGTCTCATTCCCTCGGGTGTCCCATTCATTTATCAAGGTAGCTATGGCATAGGTAGTCAGGAATCTCTCAGCTGGGAACTCAAGGGAACCTAGTGCTAGGAAAACTACCAACAAAACAACAACAAACACTTGTTATTACAGTGCAACTCGCCCATGAGTTCACTCTTCAATTCTAAAAACTTGGCTCTTCATTTATCCATCTCTAATTCATTCCAGTACACTCCAACATTCTCTAGAATTATCCCTCCATGGATGCACCATCTCCAAGCTCTCTTTCTTGCTCTCTCCTTTCTCCTCATGCACACAAACTCAATGTGTAAAAATTGTTGTCCCAACCCATATGAATTTCCTCCCCTTGGATTGTATTTATTGATTCACACTCTTCCCCAAGATGATTTAACTCAACCTCCATGTGGCCAATAAATTTTGGATGTGACCACTCACACACACCCTCTTACATGTATTCAATGATTGGATTTGGGAAACACTCAATTAGAAATTAGAAGGTTCATATACAAATAGCAATTTTAGGATATTGGGATGGATTAATATTCATGGGTAATTCCCCCTTGGACCCCTCTTGGACATTATCCTAGACCCTCCCCTATATTGTGGATTAATTCACCCCCCATCTCTGTCCATGTCCCCTTAACAGCTGACATCATATTTTATTATAGTACAATTCACATTTTACATTGCTTTGGTTTTAACCACATATTATATCTACACAAGCATTAATTAAAATGGGGATTATAGTGGGGATGTTACATTCCCCCTCCCTTACAATTGTGCACCATCCTCGGTGCACTCTATGTCAATATACATATATGCAAATTTACATCAGAATACTTAGAAATACAAATTCTGCAATTTAACAACTACAACTACAACAACAACTCCAACCATAATCTCATGTTCCTTTCAACTTCTCGACCCAAGGAATGGACCATTCGTTTATCAGAGTTAACCCAAGGGATTTACCATCCGTTTATCATAACAAACCCAAGGAATGATCCATTCTTTTATCAGGGTCCCCGATAGAGTTTGCTAGGACTCTGAGATGTGGTTTCAGGACTCTAGCTGCTCAAAATGGAGTCTTTCTTTATGTTTTCCTTCAAAATTGTCAAAAATTTGTGGTTATTCCTCCCCCATGTAGCATATTTAGGACTGTAATAGGTCCATTGAACCTTTACCAACCCTATGGATTTTTTCTCGAGCACTTTGAATTTTCAGTCTAGGATGCGTACTAGTTCCACCCGAAAATCCCCTTCGTGCTCCACCTGGATTACATTCCAATCAATTATGTGGTTAGGGTCAGACATATATTGCTTTAATAACAATACATTAAATACATTATGCACTCTCATGGATGTAGACAATGCTAGCATGTATGCAATTAGCCCTATCTTTTCTAATATTTCAAAAGGCCCACAATATCTCGTTGCCAACTTTGGGAAACTTCCTAATCTTATCGAAATTCACTTTTAAAAACACATGTTTGCCCAATTTAAAATCTCTAAATACTCTATTATTGTATGCATAAATTTTCTTCCTATCTTGGGAAACCTTTAAATTCTAGTTTATCTTTTCCATATGTTCTTCCATTTCCTTTAACAAAGCTACCCATCTTTTATTCCTCTTTGATGGGTAGCTTTGATTTCATGGCACCAATTCACCGTATTCATGCTATTTCTAGTGAGTATTCATCGTCAATGAGGTTTGTTCCTTTCCGTACTTCATATTTCAACGACCCTTGGACCCTACCTTCCCTGACTATGTCGTACAAAGGTCAATCAAACATTGAGATGGAAATGCCACTGTCAGCAACAAAGGTTGTGTATTAGTCTATTCTTGATGCTACTGCTGACCCAAATTCTTCTTCCTCGCGGACGGATGAGGTGTATCCTGTTCTAGAGCCTGTATGGACCACTCAATGAACTTATTCACATGATTTCCTCGACCATACTTTACCTTCATATGAATCCATCTTAGAGGACATGTCTTGTCCTGATAGGCCTTGGGACGATATGCATCATCAATCCTATTTCCTCCCAGAGCTTGTTAGGATCGAACAAGATGAATTTAGATCTACCTTGAGTGAGATGGTCAGTCATTCCATGGTTCCATTAGATACACATGGTATTTATAATGAGGTAAACATGGAGAATATTTCTCCTACCATCATGATCGACATCTCTCATATCCTTGGTAAGATTGAGAACGCATATATTGGTGCATATTTTTCTCCTGAAGAAATTCATATCTACACTGGTCTCTTCAAAGAATTCCATGATTTTTTCACTTGGTCATATGAAGAGATGCTAGGGATCGACCCCAACATTGTCTAACATGAGATTAAAACCTATTCAGATGCTAAATCTGTTCGAAAACATCTTAGAGTTGTTAATCCTAGGAAGGCCCCTATTGTTAAGGCAGAGGTAGAGAATCTACTTAATGATGGTTTCATCTACCCATTTCCCTTGATTGAATGAGTTTCCAACCCTGTTTCCGTAAATAAAAAGAAAGGAACCATCTGCATATGTATCGATTTTCAAGACATGAATAAGGCTTGTACTTGTTAGCCTCTTTCTCATATACAATCATTAAGTCTTAGTATACCACCTTTGTATATTTTACATTCTAGGATATAGTTGCTATCCTAAGTGTGTTTCTATATTCCTATATGTCCTCCTCCTACCTTATCTCTTGATGAGGTGTCGATGTGAGAACAATTGAGGTGGTTTAATTATTGTATTATATATTTGTATCATTAAGATGAATACAATATTGAGAATTATGGCTTGAGGCCTTTTCCGCCAATCTTCTTATCCTAATATTCTTATGCTCAATTTATTCAATTGGTATTAGAGCTCTTATGATCTTGAGGACCTGGTAGCATCATGATAGTTTTCCACTGAAGATCTTTGTGTTAAAATGCTGAGATGAGCATGTGAAAAAAAGAGAAGTCGAGCAAAAGAGGCACTGCAAGACAAGGACAATGAATTCTTGAGATCTACAATTGGAGGCCTATCGATGTGGTGTTGGAGATCTGTAGAAACAAATTTTCTCCTTCTATGTTGTTTTCTTTAGGCAATTTGGTGAATGCGCTCTCGATTCTTGGGCATGAGATCGCGTGGTGTCAGAAACCCCAGTCCTTCTACAAGGTTTGCAATGCCATAAGAATCCAAGAGTTCACTGGAAAACCCTACAATTTTATCCATGACATATGGAAATTTGATTGGAAGTTGTAATTAAAGGAAGATATGAAGGTTCACGCATAGCAGGAATACACACCCACTAGGCAACACAGTGTGCATCCGTTCAATGAAAAATAAAGGTAAATGATTTTTTTTTAAGGTTTTATTCCACATACAATCATTCTGTTGAATATTCTCCTATATCCAGTAGAGGCGTATAGAATCAAATCAATTCCCACAAGATTGTACACTATGACAATGTCTCTATGGATGGGTATTCTGGAAATAGTGTATTGTAGTGAATAGAGCACCCAAAGATAACTTTCTAACTCCTTTCATTCATCATATTCTTGACGAGTGCACAAGAAGAGAAGTATTTTCTTTTATGGACATATTTCAGGGTATAATCAAATTTAGATCAAACTCGAGGATCAACATAAGATGGTGTTTATTTGTCCTTGGGGTACTTTTGTATATCGGAAAATGCCTTTCGGCCTTAAAAGCGTCGGAGCAACCTTCCAATGTGCCATGGCCTTTTCTTTTCACGATATTAAGAATATTGTCAAAGCTTACCTAGATGATCTCGCTGCTCACTCTCACAAGAGAGTAGATCATTCCACTCACCTTCAATTAGTATTTGAGATATTTTGTTACTATCTCATTCACTTGAACCCTCACAAGTGCATCTTCTGCGTTATATTTGGCTGTCTTTTAGGATTCTTAGTATCTAAGCATGGGATCATGGGCGATCCTATGAAGGTTGAGGCAATACTTCGATTTCCTCCCCCGTGCAACATTAAACAACTTCAAGGTTTGCAAGGGAAGGATAATTTCTTGCGTCAATTCATAATGAACAATGCAAATTTAACTAAAGATTTCATGCATCTTTTGAAGAAGGACACTCCATTTATATGGGAATAACGAGCCAAAGAATCCTTCGATGCTCTTAAGAAAGATTTGGTATTTCTGCCTTTGCTAAATAAAGCCTCCATAATAAAATAAAGACTATTTTCTTTATATCACCACGTCTGAAGGGACAGTTGGTATGGTTCTAGTTCAAGAGGGTGATGAGCTCCATGTAAGGCCTTTCTATTTCAGGGCCTCGAAAAAAAATTCAATATTTCCTACTGAAATAACTTCAAATGAGTTCATAGTTTTCTTTCATGATTTTCTTATACCAGGAATAAACAACAACAACATAATAACAATAAAAATAAACAACAACAACATAATAACAATAAAAACATAACAACAACAACAACAACATAATGATAACATACCAGCTAGTAAAATACATACCTCCACCTGCATGTTGGTTGATTGAGCCTCTGGTTCACTTGTTCTTTTGCTTGCACAAACTACCCACCTGAATATTAACCTCCCAATCAACTAGGAATAACCTCTCCATCTCCCTAGCTCGAGGAGTCCTTGCAGTTTCCTCGCCCATGAGCCCAAATTTCCCAGCAACAATAGTTCCCTATGAGAGTTCCCAAAACAATCTGCTCTTCCAATTTCCTCCTCTCTTTCATAATTTCTTCCTACTTCTTCTTCCCCCAATTTTCCCCCAAAAAATAGATCCCCCTTCCAAGTCCTCCCCCTCTTCCTTATCCTCCTCTCTCAAATCCCCCTCATTAATTCCCCAACAACCTTATTCCCCCATTAATTTCCCAACAGCCTTATCCCCCCAATAATTACTTCACCTACCTTTTAATAATAAAATAATAAAAGACTCATTTAATTTATTTTAATCATTAATTAAATTTAAATTAAAAACTATGATAAATAATTAATCAAATTGGGTTGTTGCATACACCCACCCTTCAAGAAACTTTGTCCTGAATTTAGAGTAATTTACAATACAAGGGTAATGACACATGATTCATACATCCACATCAAATAAACAATATCATCAATTTAAAACACTTATACATACTAGTGTACATGTGCAAAGCATGCATGTGTAGCTAGCACATACATGACTTGCACATGTAATAATGAAAATAATTATCACACGTAAAGTAATTCTTGTATGTGTCCAATCCAATCAAAAAGCCCATTCATTTCATAAAATATAGTAAACCATTTAAAATGTTCACAAAATACCACAATTATAATAATTTAGCACAAGCATCATTTAATTAGATAATTGTTGTTCAGTCAAGCAATTATAAATATACATATATACATATTTTTCAAAAGGAGGAAATCAAGAAATTATTCTATAAGGTGAAACCCCACACACTATCAAGTACTTCTAGTCATCCTTCCTCCCTAATCTACTTCTATCTTCCATCCCTATCCATCCTCTACTGGACTATCTTGGAGCGTCAACTATATTGACCTAACTTCAGATAGAACCTGTAAGAAGAAGTGTCAACTTTCTTGACCAAGCTTCCCCAACATGAAATTGGCAGTCATCATCACACATCTAGGGGAATGTGAGATAAAACCATCCTCCCATGATTCCAGGTTTCAGATGAGACATGGTGGGAAATGCCTTCACCCCTCCTAATATAACTAGGGTCAACACACTACCATGGACCATATAGTGGAACTGTGTTGCTGGGAATTTTTTCATCATATATTCAGTTTTAGGTAGTCTCGCCACCTGAAAAACCTGCACTTGTCCACATATCATAGAAATGCATTTGAACCAATATTAATTTCACATACAAATATTCATACCATATTGTTTCTCGTTCGATGTTCACGACATTAAACTTTTATCATCATTATCCTTTGTCTATTTCATAGCCCATTGACCTGAAGATTGGTCTATAACCCAAAATCATACATATCCATGAATTATTATCATGTAAATGCATTTAATCATATCATCAATTCGGTATCCACGTACCAACAACTTTAAATGTTAAAATTTTCAAGTTAGAAATAGATTGCATAATATCCATCATAATTCAAATAACGTTAAACATTAATAGAATTGACATTCAGATAGGTTCATATGTATTAAAAGTTCAAGTGTATCATTAATAGTTTCACAGTAAATAGAAAACAAATATGATTAGCCCTTAAGTAATTCTAGTTGTCTAAGTCAAAAGGTAGCATTACATACACCCAACCTTCGGGAAACATATTCCCGAGGTGGTCAAAAAAAGTGAGGGATGATCTCGTCGTAAGGTCTTTGCATCCTCCCAAGTAGCATATCTTGGGCTATATTTGTCCCATTGGACCTTAACTTGGTCTACCAGACGATTCTTGAGCTGTCAGACCCTATGGTCCAATACATGTAACAGTTCGACCATGAGGGTTCCCGCATTTGATACCTGCAATTCCTTCCAATTTAGTTTATGAGATTTGTGAGCAACATAATGACGTAGAATAAATACATGAAAAAAATTATGAGTTTTGTGCAAGTGGGGTGGTAGTATGAGATGATAGACAACGGGTCCAATACTCTCTTGGATTTTGAACGGTCGTATAAATCGAGGAGACAACTTTGTCCCCCTCCCGACCCAAATGGTACTCTTATTAGGCCTGATATGAATGAAAACTTAATCTCCCACTTTATAAATTTGGTCTATCCTATGTGCACCAACATAAATTTTCTGTCTATCATCTACTTCCTTTAGTCGTTGCCTAATCTGAATCACTTGTTCCTCCATCACTTGAATCAATTCTGGCCCAACTATCACTAGATCTTCTAACCTTTCCCAACTCAACGATGTCCAACATGGAATTCCATAGAGAGCTTCATAGGGTGGCATTCCAATGGAGCTATGAAAACTATTATTGTAGGTGAACTCTACCAAAGGTAATTACTTCTCCCAATGGGTTTGATTATCCATAACATACATCCTAAGCATGTCTTCCATAACCTAATTTAATCTCTTAGTTTTCCCATCTTTTTCGGGATGATATGTTGTGCTTAAGTTCAGCTGAGTTCCCAACGCTAAATGAATACTTGTCCAAAAACCTATATGTGAATCGGGAGTCTCTATCTGAAATGATATTCTTGGGTAACCCATGCACACATATGACCTCACTTATAAACATGCGTGCCACATCAGGGGCATCATAAGTGTCTCTAACTGGGATAAAATGAGCACTCTTGGTCAACTTCTCAACTATTACAATAATGGCATTGTGTCTATGCGATGTGAGCGGAAATCCCACAAAAAAATCCATAGAAATGACTTCCCACTTGGACACAGGGACATCATTCAGTTATAGGAGGCCTGCTGGGTGGTGGTGGTCATCCTTCACTTGTTGACACTCTAGGAACTTAGTGACGAAATGGACTACATCACGCTTCATTCCTACCCAAAATAAAATCTTCTTCATGTATGTGTACATTTTCTTCACACCGAGATTTGCATAATAAAGTGCTCTATGTGATTCCTTGAGTATGATGCTTCGAATATCCCCACCTTTGGGGATGTACATCCTTCCCCGATATCTTAATAATCCATATACTTCCAAGCTATATTCTTCATACTTTGGATCTAATTTCCTCCCATTCTAGAGGGTTGAAGTAACCTTTAAATACAAAATATCTCCAAGAAGTTGCCCCAACACACACTCCCTCAGATTAACTTTTAAGGGTATTGTTATCCCCTAGCCTAGGGATAACTAAGGAGATTATGTCTCGAGGACCACATGTGCTAGACATGGAGTACCAAGATCCATATTGACTTAAGCCTGGCCCTGGAGGGTCCATATTTATTCTTCATCACCTCCATCTTGTCAGTGGCAACAACATCCATCCCATCATCCTAGTCCTTCAACAATAGTGGGTCATGCTCCATGAGGTAATGAGTTCAAGTATCATGGTATGTGTCACTTTGATTCTCAAAACATTTGAATATGTGCATTTAATTTTTTTTTCTTCATGATGTGTGCTTGGACTTTATGCCTTTCCACTTGTCCATACGTGGGGGGGTGACATAATTCCCTAGCAAGTTGGTTCCCTTTGGAGTGAGTTTCTACCGGTTGGGTTCATGAAAGTCCATTGCCCATTCCCACCATACTTATCACTTTCCATCATATTCCCTATCATCCATCCCCTACATTGGTTCGGGCGCTGGGTTTTCCAAGCTAGCAAAGGGTTGTATCTTACCTTGTGGGAAGAAGGGGATAAAGGCCCAGAGGGTAAAAGTAGCTGGAAAAATATAAAATATGAAAGAACAAAACCTTCAAATTCTTCACCCAGGGATCCCTGAGAAAGTAGTAAAAATATTCTCAACAAGAAATGGAGGGACCCATAAAATAAATAAAATCAAGACCTAGTTGGAGGGTAGGGGTCTCATCGCGAGCAAACCTATTCGGTCCATGGGCATGTAGTGGTATGAAACTACCATTCAACTAGTTACCACATCAGGGTAGTGGCTCTTGGTGGCATAGCCAAGATAAAGGGGTTCTCATCACGATCAAACCTTCTCATCTCCATGAAATGCTTGTGGGTAACACTGTCACCACTGGTCACCATGCTAGGGAAATGTCCCCCTGCTATTATCTTAAAATAAAAAGAAGTAAGATAAAAAGTTAAAAGGAATTGAATGGGATTGGAAACATTTGCATCCATGACAAGGTGCAACTCACTCTCTTCAGAGGCACCCACAGGTAAGCCATACATTTCCCTGTCATCATTACACCCATTGCACAAACATCCCCATACCACCCCATCCACTTACATAACCTAGATTGGTCTTCACCTGGAAACATCCCAAATCCAATGAGAATTATCCCAATAGGACCTCCTAAAGCCCTCTCCAAACTTGGATTTTATAATAGCATAATGTCTTTGAGCACTTGTTTGAGAAAGGGGGGGTTTTATGCACATGTTTAGATAACTTGATTGTTAGACGTGATTAACATTGCTATGATCCCTGTGACTTACGATCCCATGGAGGGAATACTTGTTGTTGCTGCAATTCCATGCCCAACGAACAGGTACACATGGGGAGATGATTAGTTCAGATCTCCATAGGGTTGAAATCCCGCCACATGGATGCTAAGACCCCAACTAGGGGCAGGCATATACAAGAGGCTTGCATTTGAGAGAGAGGAGGACATTCCACTAGAGACATCCTCCCAGTCTTGGACCCAGGGGGGTATTTTCCTCCCACTATGATGTTGGCCTTGGAAGGCCCATGAAATCACCTCTATGACCCTTGACGTTACCCAACGTTGGATGGACACGATGGAGGCAGTTGTGTGCTAAGTGGCACATGTGGCATGATCCAGAGGCCTAATGTTTTTCTCTTGTTTTTCTCCTAGAGGAAAACATTTCACCTAGGAGACCAAAGTCACCTTAGAAGGGCATAAAATCACCTCTATTTCTTGATTTAGAGTTTAATTTGTCAATTTTATGTAAAAAACTAGATATTTCATGTAAACTGGCCATGTCGGCCTTTTTGACCTAATTTTATAATTAAAGTTCATTGTAACTGTATAAATAAGGGGTTTTTCCCTTTTATTTTTTCATAATATTTCACTCACACAAGTGAGGCCTGCAATTTGTGCCCTACTTAAGGGTTATTGGCTTAAATTTTAGGCATACTTCTTGGAGGAGGCTCAATTTGGTGTTTCTTGGCATTTTTCTTGGTGGAAAGTCTTCAACTAGGCTAATTGCTAGATTATTCTTGATGAATGTAAGTGAATTTCTGCAATCCTTCTTTTCTTTGAATGGTTATGGTACATTTACTTTTCATTTCTTCCAAGATTATGAAATTTCTAGTTTAAAACCCTAGGAGAACAAGCACATGTTATTGTCCTTGTCTTAACAAATTGTCACCTACTAGATTTTGCTCTAAAACCTACCTTGTGAATCATTGTACTAGATCCCTACCATTGCAAAACTATAATATCATTTGTTTCATCAAGCCATTGTTTTTTGCAAGCTTGAGCTAAAGAAGAAGGAAAACCGCTAGGGCCTAGGGTTACCTACTTCCTAGTAGACGTTTTCCTTCTAAGGCTTGTTGATTGAGGGCATGGGTTACCAACACCTCAATCACCATCCTTCCTTGTCCTTGGCTCTTACATGTTCATTTGTTCCTTCAATTTGTTGCTGCAAAGTGACTCCATTAGCCCTAAAGGCACTAATTTAGACCTTGAATTTGATTGATTGATGAAACCAACCCTTAAATATTTTACCCCAATCAAACTACTAACCTTTCCTAACCCTATATTAGACTAATTCACTAACATTCTTGCTGTTGTTACAAAAGTAAGCTACAACCATTTATTAAAGAAGTAAAAGCACTTAAAATCAATTGCAAAAGTTGATTTTTACACTACCTGATTAGCTTCCGACAAGTGCTAGTACATTGCTATTATTGGGTTATTATTTTTTGTCATTGTGAAGCTCTTTTAAGGTATTTCTTGTGAATCTATTATCTTGTATACATTGATGTTATAAAATTAGGTTTGCTTCATCTTGCATCAACTTATTTCTTTTATTGGAAAGTCCAAGGTTTTATGAAGCACTAACATCAAACTGTACTTGCAAAAGATATTTTTTTCTTGTTGTTTTGTCCTAGGAAGGTACATCTAAGCACATCATTGCTTCATTGAATAAAACTTTGGGAATTTCTGATCCATGTGAATTGTGAGAGGGGATACCTTTTATTGAAACTTTAACCTTTTCCTTCTCAAACCCCCAGGTCACCAGGGACGTCTCCCCTGGGTTATCATCCTTAAATAGAAAGAGGTATCTGATTAAGGTGACAGTGATAAGATAACCTCCTATTATGCCAATTCTCCTTCACTTAGCCTTTCCCTTCGGGACAAGTACAAATTGTGCGATAACATTTTGGTGCTGTTGTCGGGGAAGACTAAGTCAATTCTCCTCAAAGACGACACTTTTCGGTAAGAATTTCCTTAAAACCTTTACTTTTCAAGGCTTACCTGACGATTCCACTGAGGGTGATCCCCTCATCCCTTTGATAGTTTCAAGTAAACTATTTGAGACTTCAAAAATGATGACCTGTAGTGGATGTCAGTACACACTTTCTACTCCTATGGTTCCTATTGCCCCTGTGGAACCTCCTAAATGGTCTCACAAAGAACTTTTTGGCCCTTTGGACCTAGCTAACACCCAAGGAGGATTACGTGATCTCCCCAAAAAGGCTCATTCTTGGATATCTAGATTCTCGGGAGAAGTAGGGTCTTATGGAAACTCACACTGGACCAAGTTGTACAAGGGATATGAATTCCACTAATCAGGAGAAGAACAGCCTGACACCTTCATGAGGCTCTTTGCAAGCTCACTACTAGGAGTTCCAGGGTTTGGATTAATGGCCTCCCTAATGGGAGCATCAAAACTATTGAATATTTAGAACAAGCTTTCAAGAACAAATGGTGTAAAAAGGAAAGTATGGCTTCATTTTACTCTCGATACCTCGAAGTTTGCAAAGGAACCAATGAAAACATTAGGGATTTCAACGATAGGTTCAATATCCTCATTAGAAAAATTCAACCCAACTTTCACCCAAAAAACACTATCCTCCAACATTACCTGAATCCCTTAGAAGGAACTTTGCAGTTCACCCTCAAGGATCAATTACCTGCAAGCCTGGAAGAAGCATAAGAGGTTTCCTACCAAATTGAAGAAAACCTTAGATTGAACAATTCCATCCATCATATTAACCTCTTGAACGATAATGACATCTGGGAACCAAATGATGAGAGCATGATAGAATCGAAGCATGACCTCCCATAGATCCTCGAGGTAGAATATAATGCTTACCCTAGAAAATGGAGCACATGTTTCTCAAACATGAAAGATGATTCCTTATTTTCTCAACAGAATGAACCTCCTGAGGATGTGGAACCCACTCAAAACATATTTAGAAACCTTGAGGTTGAGGATGTTGAATACTCCCTGCCACATATTTATGAGAATGACAATTTTGAAGAAGAATCCCCTTTTGTCTACCAAGTAGGGAGCATGGGAATGAAATATGGGGAACCTGCACCTTTTTACATTAACCTCCAAGTCAATGATTCCCTCCTCCATAATTGCGTGTTTGACCCAGATACTCCTAGTAATATTATAACTGAAAGGGTCATGCACCAACTAGGTCTAAGCATATCATATCCAAATACACCAGGAGGCTTTACACAAGGAATTATTAAGGACTTGAGTGTTGCTTTCCATGTTTTCCCTGATGTTCCTTTTACTATTGGTGTGTTAGTAATAGATGCTCTAAGAAATTAGGGGATCATACTCCATAAGGACCTTATATAAAACTTAACCAGAAGTTTCCAAAACCAAGGGTCCGAAGCTATCATACCTCACCCTGAAGGATGATTCTTTACCCTTCATAAAGAACCCATCACAGGATGCGTTATTGAGACCCCTGATGAACCTGATGATCAAATCCTTTGTGTTGACAATGGGATTGAAAATTGGTTCGTCCAAGGGGAAATTTTAGAAGATAAACCTACCAAGACACCTGAAGGAATATGGAATTTAGAATTTGATGGAGCTCAATCGAGTTTTGGATCAGGGGTAGGTATTTTATTGAAATCTCCATCCAAGGAGAACTTATATTATTCCTATAGACTTGAATATCACTATACAAACAACGTTTCCGAATACGAAGCTTTGATCCTAGGTCTCAACTTGGAAATCGACAAAGGTGTCACACACTTACGAGTTATAGGGGACTCAGAATTGATAGTATCATAAGTATTGCTAGACTTTATTGCCAAGAATGAGAGATTAAAAAGGTATCGTGACTTTTCAAGATCTATTGCAAAATATTTTTAAATGGTGTCGATCAAAGAAGTTCCCCAAGAAGAAAACTATGTAGAAGATGCATTGGTTGTTTCCACTTCCACTTTACAACCCTGTGATGGTCCACTCCAAAACCTGTGAAAAATGGAAGTATTTTTTAGACCATCGATCCCTTACAACCTGGAACATTGACAAGTCTTTGAAGATGATGACCAAATCATTAGATTTATGGAAAATAATAGATAATTCATCGATTCCCAGGTAAACTTCCTGGTTGATTCCATGAACCTAGATGTGGTTAAACTGCAAAATAACACTTTTCCAAAAGGATGTGTCCCTTTATAACACCTCTTTGACAGCCACGATGTTTTCAAAGGAAATAAATCTAACAAACAAACATATGAAGCCCTAGAGTTCAAAATCGACACAGAGATGGATCCAAGAATGGTCAAAATAGGGAAAGGGACTACTGAAAAGGAAAGGATAGAGATACTAGACCTCATAAGAGAATTCAAAGATACCTTTTCTTGGAATTACGATGAACTAAAGGCTTATAGGGGTGATGTTATCCAACATGTTATACCTTTGACAGAAGGAGCCAAACCTTTCTAAAAAAAGATAAGACATATAAACCCAAAGTTGGAAAACTGGATACAAAAGGAACTCCAAAATATGGTCGATGCTGGTATCATAGCTCCCATAAGATATTCATCATGGATGTCAAATTTGGTAGTTTTCCGAAAGAAAAGTGGTGATATTCGCTTGTGCGTATATTTCTAAAACCTTAACCAACTATCCTTGAAAGACAACTAACCCCTCCCAAATATGGAACATTTGTTACAGAGGGTTACTGGGGCAGGGATGATATCCATGTTGGATGGATTTTCTAGATACAACCAAGTCTTACTCAAAAGAGAATACCAACTTAAAACGACATTTACCACACAATGGGGAACATTTATGTACTTGAGAATGCCTTTTGGCCTTATGAATGTCGGTGCCACCTTTTGGAGAGAGATGGAATTTTTCTTTATGGATCTCATTCAGAAAATCATAGAAATTTACCAAGATGATCTCACAGTGGTATCAAAGGAGAGGAAAGACCACATATCACACCTTAGAATTGTTTTTGAGAGATGTATGAAGTATGGTATCTCCTTGAACCCTAAGAAGTCTGTCTTCGGGATAGATAAAGGGAAACTTTTGGGACACATAGCCTTGGAAGGGGGAATTTCTATAGACCCTGAAAGGATCCAATATATCAAGGATGTATGTCCCCCAGCTAACAAAAAATCCCTACAATCCTTTTTCGGAAAAATAAATTTCATTCGAAGATTTGTCCCAAACTTTGTTGAAAGAATAAAACCCATGAGTGCATTACTAAAAAAGGATACGGTGTTTAGGTGGGATGATAAGGACATTAAATCCTTTGAAGACATAAAATATGTTATCTCCCAAGATCCAGTCCTGATCAGCCTTGATTATTCATGATATTTCATAATATTCTCTTTTGCTTCCCAATACACCATTGCAGGTGTCTTGTTGCAGAAATACGTTGACAACCATGAAAACCCCATCACCTTCATGAGTAAAGTCCTTAGGGATCCAGAGATTAACTATTCGATTACTAAGAAACAAGCTTACGCCTTAGTGAAATCCCTTAAGAAATTTAGAAATTACGTGGATTATAATAATATCAAGGCTTATGTCCCTTACCTGGAAGTAAAGGATGTCTTATCGCAACAAGATTGTATTGGTACTAGGGGAAAGTGGGTCTCCAAGATCCAAGAGTATGACTTAGAGATAAAACCCACCAAGAATATAAAGGGATAGGGCTTAGCCCAGATGCTAACTGAAAGAACCCAATAGGCCATAAAAATGGGAGAAAGCTAACAAATAAATGTGGTAGTCAGTGAGTTAGAACATGATGAATGGTATTTCGACATAATATACTACCTTAAGAATTTATCATGCCCAGATCACCTAGTAGACTACAAAAGAAGGGCTTTGAGACTTAACGCTATGAAATACTATTTGAATGAGAATAGCCTTGGTTGGAGAGACCCTGATGGAGTTCTCCTTAGATGTGTGAAACAAGAAGAAACTAATAAACTATTGAAGGAATTACACTCTAGACATTGTGGTGGACATTTTGTGGCCCGTACCACTGCACATAAGATCCTAAGAGCTGGATATAATTGGCCAACACTTGTTGATGAAAATATATGAAATTATCTTACTCAAGCATTTTCAGATCTTGCTTGGCTAAGGCAAGATAGACAGGAATATCACCCTATGTTTATAGCCTCAAAATTTGTTTCCTAATCCACAAGTGTTGGTTACAAGGGCTTAGGCTGATTTTTTTATAAATAAAAGATTGCTGAAAAATTCAATATTTTATATAATTTTCTGAATATAACACATACAAAATTAAATGCGGAGACAAAAGAAAAAATACCAATTTATCATTTAACACAGATGAGATAGAATAACAATCGCTTGTTTCATTCCAATAAATCAAAAGAATCCTTCTCTTTACAAAATTCCCTAAGGAAGTTTGGACCAAAGTCAAACTTAGATGTCCCCGATGAAAACCATACAAAAGGACTTATGACAAAAAGTAAAAAAATGAACTTTAAAAGTTGCATCGGCTTTCCACAAATTGCTTCCCACTCAACTATGCACAATATCCTTTATCAGTCATGAAATTTAATTCATAAACAGACAAGTCTACATAGACTATCAAAGATAGATCAACACCTCCAAAAAACAAGTGTCTGAATAATGTAATTCAGCCCTGAATCTTGTTTTCTATAATAGGCCCCTGCTGTCATAAAAGAGAATTAGTCTTTCAATGAATTAATGAAAATTGAACTATCTCAATAAAACTCAAGAGAAGACCTTAGTATGCTTTCTCCTTCTATTCTCCTCTTTCTCCTCCTCCTCCTTTTTCCTTTAAGAAATCAAATCTAGTTGAAGTAGTTAAACTACCTCTTTTAGTTAAGTTAACTAAAACTCAACTAACTTTTAGTTTAGGGGAAGAATTAATATAATAATAAGGGTCTTTAATAAATAATAACTAGTAGTTGGGACCCCTTGTGGCTCCCTTTAGTTTCTTAACAAACATACACACAACTAGTCAATCAATCAAACACATCCTTCGTTGTGGCTCCCATCATCATTCTCATAATTTGAAAATTAATATCAATGATATTTAAACCATATCAAAAAATATAATATCCAAAAATAGTGTGTTGTCCAAAAACTTCAACCGTCAACTGTTCTCAACAATCAATAAATAAATACACTCAAAACCCATATTTTCCATTTTGGTAGGCAATTTTACCTTTGTTGTTGTTGTCTCCCTTTGATTTCTATGAATTATCCTTAGGATGTGTGGACCCTTTAGGCCTGATCTCACTGATAACATGAAAGAAATCATTTCTCAAGTGCATGCAGGATGAAACAGATTTGGTGGAATCACTTGAGGGAGAGGAGGGGGAAGCAACAACTTTTCCTTTATCAGGTGCATGATGGGCTTCGGTTTTGAGCCTATTGCTTGAATGGGAAGATTGTATAGGTGAGTGAGCAGGGGAAACTTGGACAATTGGGTTAACCGGTGGAGGAGGATCAGGTAGAGACAAATTGGGCTAGCCACGATGTTGGGAGATTGTTGGATGGACAATATATTTCCATCTGTCATTTTCAAGTACTTCAAGTTGTAATGAGACATGAGGGGGAACTGGGATTCTAGGGACATGTTGGGGTTGGAAGGGAGGCCTTTCTGGCCTAGGTTGGACTACCCCTTGTCCAATCCAGTTGAAAACCCCAGCTTGGAAAAGTTGGTTCAACTCTTGTGGATCTGCATCAAAATGTATTAAAAACCTTTTCCTTCTAGGGCCCCTGTTCCAATTTCCTCTTCCCCTGTTGTTCCGTCCATGGCTTCCTCTATTGAAGAATCTCATTCATATATGCACCATTTATTAGCAACCAACTTCTTCAACAAACCATACATGACATCTCTTTAAATATGAAACAAATTTTGGCTCATAAACACATCAGACTCATGCAATCCAATCCATAAAAATCGTTTAATACTTGTCATGAGTAAGGGGTGAATAAGGGTTTTGGGATATATGAGGGGTTTTATTGAGCGAAAAGTGATAAAATTAAAGGGGGCAGATCATGATTACTGCTCAACAAATCATCAACAATCAATTGTGTTGTAATAACAAAAACATATCAACTGTAACTCATCTTTGTTTCATCCTTCAATTGCTATAATATATAGTTTTCATTTAATTATAATTTAATTTTAAGAACAGGGCGTGCAAAGTGAATCTGGGAATGTGAGGGGGTTTATAATGTGCGAAAAAGTGATAGAATGCAAGAGAAGTTGACAGATATTGTTCATCAAACAAATTAAGTAATCAATAATCATGACTTTGTACTAAAATCAATCCAAAAATACCAACACCATACCAAGAATTATTGTGTATCAAACTGGTCCATGTTTCAACACTTAAATTTCCCAAAATTTCTCAATTCTATGCAATTATACTCATAATCGAAAAAACCTTCCATTTCAACAATCCTGTTACGAAAACACTGATCTTTTATTTATTTTCCTTCCTTTCTAAAAAAACACATAGCAATATGTTGGACCTCTATCCTATAATGCATCACTATAATTAAAACATCCACTGTCTTCCAATTTACAAACGTTGCCCAATTAAAATATGCACATGTCCCTTTTTTTAATACGAACATACTTCCAAAACATGCCCGATTACACATAGTCTTCATCATGTCAACCAATAAGATTTTGCAACGAAGCCACAGTCAACATAAAACCTGAGCCTCATCATTGTCGATATAACCATTTATAATATGCACAATGATTAAATAATATATGCAAGGTGAACATAACCAATTACACACAATCACCATTTCCACAAATAGCTATAACCCTAATCGGGCTTAGCAAGACCACAGGTGCTTCCAATTTGCAATTAATACCATGTTGTAAGAACACTGTGAATGGAGTCATAACGAAAATATAACAGCCCTCAATGGTATATAATTACCCATTCCCAATTTGCAACTCTTCAACCAATTTGATCATAGAAAGACGATATATGGACTCAACGAAAAAAACTCCATCACTATTCCACTAATAAACCAAATTTGACAACTAAGAAAATACCCGAAGGAGCAAGAACAATTGGATATTAAAATCGTGCTCTATCGAAAGCCAATAGAAGAAGACAATCAAGAGTGTGGTCATTTAACAATAGCAGAGAGAACTGGAGGTATTCAGAGACATATCAACCACATGTAAAATACCTTTCGATACAGACACAATAGTAAGCCACATGGTCTCCTTATTACTCACAACCTGGGTAATGGAACCAAAAGTTAGCCACCAAGGAAAGCAACAATGGTTAGGGTAGAAAAAGCCAGTGCACATAGTGTGTTTTATGCTTGCAGAGGAGAGGCTAAGTTAATTGAACTATGACAGTTATTCAAAGAACACACAGATATATAACCTCTTTGTTCACTTCCTTAAGAGCCGAACCATTTGACAACAATACCAATGAGGATGCATAACACCAAGGCATAACTTATATCAACCCACAACCATACAGTAATCATTAACATTATGGCCACCCTAAGACTGTACCTTGGGGTATTTTGGTGAAAGGACAATGAGAATGAGCCCACGACCATGACTCTGGTCTGAAAAAAATACACAACAACTGAATCAAAATCCGAATGCGACTGGATAGGTATACACTCATGATTGTGAGGGAACAACTGGAAATAATACACAGAGCGAAACCATCCACCATTAAGACAGAGAAATATATAACCCATTAACTTATTATCCACAAATACCCACCATGATTTTAAACTGACAAAGCAACCAGTGAATGCGAAACTTAAACAAAAACAATTATTTTTCTTGCAATCCAAAACAATTATAGTTATCACGGAGAGAAATATCACATATTTACACAGTTGAAAATCTCAGGAACACACAAACCCAAGCATTATTGAGCCATTTCTTGTTCATACACAGAGCATAATTCATGGATGGAGTGAAAAAGAAACATACATGTAACAAAGAGATTAAAAGGGTGAGATGGCCGAGATTTCTTCTTCCCAAGAGCCTGAAATGCGGATCTTAACCACCAACAAACTGAAAATGCAACAAGAAACAATTCTAGGGTGAGGGTCGATGGGGAGAGTATGAAATGACGTGCATTTACTGCACGTCGCTTCCATCTCCTATCCTATTCAATTCAAAGTACAAGACAACCAAACATTCACCATATCATTTAACCATGTATTCAATGCCCAAACAATTGAAATTTACGACGATATTCCTTGCCCAATGCGCCACCCAAACATCACACATTAGCCTTTTCCAAGTTCTATGCTATATCATATGTATTGCAATATTATATGCACCAAAAATAAATCAAATGAAAATCACATAGCCACTAACCAACCATATAATAGGTAGGACTAACACTAACATATTTTACTTTTCCATTTGCATATAATCCTTAACATAGCTCAAACATAGATTCTTTCCCTTTTGGATTTTTTCATAAGTTTTCTTTCTTTATTTTGGTTATGTTATCGCTAACATATTTCTTGTATATATGTGGCCAGGTAGTCGATCACGATGATTTGTGACATGGTTAAATCATAGAAACTGTAAAGACATGCCCATCATAACATAAAAAATATTTTTTGAATTTCATAAACATCCCATAAAATGAATCATCCACTTGTTACTATGTCAAAATGAAACCAAGACTGCATTGTCAACCATGTAGTACTGTGTAAGAAGCATCAAAACAACAACAAAAAAATGTGTGATATGTCTATCTTTGAGCCTTCAGTCTACAAGGGGGTCCCACCTACTAGTATTATATTATTAGCATAGTTTAAATAATAGTGATTTAGCAATACTTTGCGGGCGAAATTCCTCATTTCGATTTTAATGGTCAACAAACTTGCAAATCCACAGGGAAATTTGTTTCCAATAGAATAGAAACTCGGAGTGTCTGGTTTCACAAACCAAGTAACATCAGATCAAGAAGATATAAATCAGAATGATTATGGAACAGGGGGAAGTGAGCAGATTTAATGGAAAAAAGACCGGGAATTTGGGAATAACTCATGGAAAGTGTTAAGTATGAGGGGGTTTATCCCTATAAGAATAATCATTCAAGTATAATTCTCTCTTGACTTCAAGGAGAATTTTTTTATGACCTCACTCTTTTGAATCTCAAAATGGATGAAGAAATGGAAAGCAGAAGCGGGATGTAACCAACTATATCATAAAACAATAGTGAAAGAAGATAACAAATTCAATGATGCCTTCAGAGGGAACATCATAACAACCATGTAATATTGATTTTTATTGATAAACAATACTTTGTAGGAGTGTCGATGTGGCAGAACTGATCCAACATTTTAGTTTTGAAAAAAATTGAAGTAAAAAGAATAAAAGCAAGAAATGTCATAACAGAAATGAAACAACAAAATTGGAGTGAGCAGAAATTAAATGACAGAGATGAAAACTACTAATGTAAAAGTTGAAATGAAATGACAGAAATGAAAACAATAGAAATGAAGACTACTAAAATGAAATCAGAATTGAAACCTACTAAAATACAGAACAATCCAAGAAATGTTAACTCTTCAAGCTGGTTCCACGTAATGTTTTATGTGATAACCGTTAATGTTGTAGGAAAACAATCTCTCTTGTAAGTCCTTTAGAATGTAATAATTTTCACCCAGGACAAAAGAAATACTGAAAGGACCTAGACATAATTTTTGAAACTTTGAATGTCTTCCCCTATCAGCATGAGTTGAATCCCACATCAATACTTTCTCATTGATTTTAAATTTGACAGTTTTGACACTCTTGTTGAAACACTTTTTAGCAGTCTATTGTCTTCTTTTTATATTACCCAAGGCACCATCCTTTGTGAAATATCAAAAGAATTTAATTCTTTGACCTGTAGCATTAATCTTAAGGAAGAAAGTTCTAGTTCAGTAGGAAGAATGGCTTCTTGACCATAAACAAGATGGAAAGGAGTGAAACCAGTGCTCACCTTGGTGGTAGTTCGATATCCCCAAAGGGCGTAAGTGAGGAGAGTGTGCCATTGACGAGGCTTATCTTCAATGAGCCTTGTGACAATTCTCACCAGATTCTTGTTGGTAGACTCGGCCTGCCCATTTCCTTGGGGGTAATAAGATGATGAGGTAAAGTGTTTAACCCCCAACTTAGCTAAAAATTGGGTTGACTTAGAAGAAAAAAAAGTGGGACCATTGTCTGTAATAATTTCCAAAGGAATACCAAATCTGGAAAAAATATGATTTTCAAGGAAATAAATCACCTGATCATCTGTCGAATGTTTAAGCGAGGCAACTTTAGCCCATTTTGTAAAATAGTCTATGGCTGTCAAGATAAAGACTTGTTATGTTGAAGATGGAGGATTAATAGGACCAATAAAGTCCAATACCCACTTCGAAAAAGGAAAGTCTTGGAGGACAGCTTGTAACGACATTTCTGGCACTTGTCACAAGATCTCGAAAAAACATAAAAATCACGAAAAATCAAAGGCCAATAGTATCATTTTTTGATAATCTTAAAAGAAGTGGTTTTAGCAAAAAAATGACCTCCTACATGAATAACAAAATTTGGAGAACCATGAGTTTCTTGCAACAGTTTCTGTGCTTCCTCATTTTTTACACAGTGAAGCAATATACCATCAACAAATATTCTAAACAATAATTCTCCTATAATGACGTATCTAGCATATTCAAGACGAAACCTTCTTCTTTGATGAGTGTCTAAGTTATCTGGACATCTTTGATTTTGCAAATAGTAAACCAAATTCTTATACCAAGGATGTTCAGATACAGGAAGGATTTGATTATCAATGTAGAACAATGTTGATAGAGAACTATCTTGTTAATCACTTTCTTCACTAGTTTTAGTATGTTGAGCTCAGTGAAGGGCTAAGCTGCATCCCTTGATGGTGGTAGAAGTCACGATAGTTAAATCATGCTCCTGGATCTTGGCAAGCCAATGTGCAAGCTTCCCTGAAAGATAATTTTGTGAGAGAAAAAACTTAACAGTGGGTAAAGGGAATTTTACCAACGTATTCTTACCTAAGATGAAGTGGCAAAAATTTTCAACATGCAAAAACATGTTTTTCAATAAAAGAATATTTAAACTCATCATCAGACAAGATTTGACTCATGTAAGCCACTAGTTTTTCGTTACCTTGGTCATCATTTTGCATGAGGATATCAGAAAATGCTTCCTCCATGGCATTAGTATATATCATAAATTCCTTCTCAAAATCCGGCTTCGCCAGAACCAGTGAGAAACTTATTGCTTTATTGATCCCTACAAAATCATTTTCAACATCATCTGTACAAGAAAAGGAACAATCTTGATTAAGCAGATTATGAATTGGCTTAACCATTACAACAAAATCAGGAAAAAACCTACAGACAAAGTTGATAACCCCCATAAAATATTGAACCTCATTCTTGGAAGTGGGAGTAGGCAGATTTAAGATAACAACAATCCTTTCAGGATCAATACTTATTTCTGAATAAGAGACAATGTGTCCAAGGATCTTGCCCTTGGTAACGCCAAAAATAGACTTAGAAGGATTTAGAGAAATTCCAAATTTCCTACATCGCATGAGAACTCTTTTAAGATGACCAAAATGATCTAGTCGATTTTTTGAGTAAACAGTTAAGTCATCAAGATAGATTTGAATAATATTTCTGATCAAATCATTAAAATCTATTTTCACAGCTCCTTGAAAAGTGGCACCTACATTGGATAAGCCAAAAAGAATACGTTCATAAGAAAAAGTGCCCCAATGAGTAATAAAAGTAGTTTTATATTTATCTGCCCTTTTTACCTTGATTTAATTGTAACTAGAGAAACCGTCAAGTAAGGACATCATATGTGACCCTGCAACTTGCTGCAAAATCATTTCCATACTAGGGAGAGGAAAGTGAAATTTTATACTAGCCTGATTCAATGCACGAAAAATCTATGCATAATCTGATTTGACCAGTTGTTTTCCGAACAAGAACCAAATTAGAAACCCATTCCAAATACTTAACCGGAAAGATAATCCCAACCTTCAAGATTTTTTCCAACTCCTTTCGAATAGTTGCTTCCAGTGCAGGGTTAATAGGTTTTTGTTTTTTCCTAACTAGTTTTATGCCTTCCTTGATAGGTATGACATGTTGTCTAAGAGCAGGATGAAAACCACGAAGATCCTCATAAGACCAAGCAAAAACATCTTGAAATTCACCAAGCAGTCTAGTGAATTTCAATTTATCTTTATCATAACATTGGGTGCCTATTTTAACATTCTTTGGAGACTCGGGTGTTCCAATGTTCAAGGAAATGGTTTCACCCACTTTCCTTTTCGACTCCTCTTATTTATGTTTATATTTGTTTCCTACATCACTCAATGAAAATGAACTTTCTAGAGGATTCAAGCCTTTAGGAATCTTGTTATCTTCCATTGATATAATTTCCTTAGGCTTATAAGGTTCATTTTGAATGAAAGCACAGATTATCTCATCACTAGGGAAGACCTGCCATGATTATATATTGTCAGGGATATGTGGATGATACAAAGATTGAAAAGTACAATCAGGTCTTTGTGGCATAATTTTTCGATTAGGAGAGGTTGCAAAAAAAAATAACCGATCAACCATTGATTTCAATTCCCTTTTAACATGAGTGATGTTGAAAGATAGTAGGTTCGAGATAAGTGCCCAAATATTTTGGGTATAACGTTTCATCAACTTGTTTCTATGAGATTATATCTTACATACAAGGTTCACAACAAGCTCAGAATCCCCAAAAACGTCAAGGTGGCCACAACCCAGATTATAGGCATTTTCAATTCCTAACAGTAACACTTTGAATTCAGTGACATTGTTGTGCAAGGAAACTCTAACCTATAGGAAAAGTTATGAATTTTTCCCACAGGAGAGTACATGATAATACTATCTATGTTTCCTTCATTGGAGCATGAACCGTGAAAGTGCATATACCACATCCCGTTGTCTAAGTCGATTTGTTCCAAGGTAGTGTTTTCCTCCTCGACAAAGATGGAGTAAACTCCTAGGTCCTCCTTAATACAATTCACATTAGGTTGTGGGACACTTTCTATGAAAGATGAAATTATCCCCTCTCTGAGGACTATAATGTTTTTACCATTTCGAGGAACAGATAAGTGTGTCCCATCGAGTGAGAGGTATCCACCCATCAAATCTTGCCAATCTCTTCCTAAGATGATTGAGTAGTTACTCACTGGCATATCGATTACTTGAATATTAAGGGTGGTCCTTATTTTAGGGTGCGCGTACAAAACCAAGGTCACGTCCTTGATTTCACCTATGGTCATTTGTTGTAGACTATTATAAGAGAGCATGCTTCTGGAATTTTCATTTGTACAAGACAAGCCTATCTCTTCCATAATAATATTCGACATTACACTTGGGCCCGAACTGTCATCAATGAGGCAACAATGGGAAATCTTATCCATAATCTTTACAGAAATATAAAACAGGTTTTTTTTTTACAGGGTATATAAAGTTATGTACACATACTTTATTTACAGACGAATCCTCTTCATCTACCTCTTTAGAGGGGTTATCTACAACATAATCTTTCCTTCCATCAATTTTGTTAGATGCTTCTGTTGTTCAGGGATGGAAACCATGTCCAGAAGGGTTGCATCTTCTTTTATGTTGGCCAACTGATTTAGAATGTTGTATTTGGAAGAGGGGAGAGGGGAGGTAGTTCCTTGACTATCAAGAGACTTAGGAACNCAAAGGAACCAATGAAAACATTAGGGATTTCAACGATAGGTTCAATATCCTCATTAGAAAAATTCAACCCAACTTTCACCCAAAAAACACTATCCTCCAACATTACCTGAATCCCTTAGAAGGAACTTTGCAGTTCACCCTCAAGGATCAATTACCTGCAAGCCTGGAAGAAGCATAAGAGGTTTCCTACCAAATTGAAGAAAACCTTAGATTGAACAATTCCATCCATCATATTAACCTCTTGAACGATAATGACATCTGGGAACCAAATGATGAGAGCATGATAGAATCGAAGCATGACCTCCCATAGATCCTCGAGGTAGAATATAATGCTTACCCTAGAAAATGGAGCACATGTTTCTCAAACATGAAAGATGATTCCTTATTTTCTCAACAGAATGAACCTCCTGAGGATGTGGAACCCACTCAAAACATATTTAGAAACCTTGAGGTTGAGGATGTTGAATACTCCCTGCCACATATTTATGAGAATGACAATTTTGAAGAAGAATCCCCTTTTGTCTACCAAGTAGGGAGCATGGGAATGAAATATGGGGAACCTGCACCTTTTTACATTAACCTCCAAGTCAATGATTCCCTCCTCCATAATTGCGTGTTTGACCCAGATACTCCTAGTAATATTATAACTGAAAGGGTCATGCACCAACTAGGTCTAAGCATATCATATCCAAATACACCAGGAGGCTTTACACAAGGAATTATTAAGGACTTGAGTGTTGCTTTCCATGTTTTCCCTGATGTTCCTTTTACTATTGGTGTGTTAGTAATAGATGCTCTAAGAAATTAGGGGATCATACTCCATAAGGACCTTATATAAAACTTAACCAGAAGTTTCCAAAACCAAGGGTCCGAAGCTATCATACCTCACCCTGAAGGATGATTCTTTACCCTTCATAAAGAACCCATCACAGGATGCGTTATTGAGACCCCTGATGAACCTGATGATCAAATCCTTTGTGTTGACAATGGGATTGAAAATTGGTTCGTCCAAGGGGAAATTTTAGAAGATAAACCTACCAAGACACCTGAAGGAATATGGAATTTAGAATTTGATGGAGCTCAATCGAGTTTTGGATCAGGGGTAGGTATTTTATTGAAATCTCCATCCAAGGAGAACTTATATTATTCCTATAGACTTGAATATCACTATACAAACAACGTTTCCGAATACGAAGCTTTGATCCTAGGTCTCAACTTGGAAATCGACAAAGGTGTCACACACTTACGAGTTATAGGGGACTCAGAATTGATAGTATCATAAGTATTGCTAGACTTTATTGCCAAGAATGAGAGATTAAAAAGGTATCGTGACTTTTCAAGATCTATTGCAAAATATTTTTAAATGGTGTCGATCAAAGAAGTTCCCCAAGAAGAAAACTATGTAGAAGATGCATTGGTTGTTTCCACTTCCACTTTACAACCCTGTGATGGTCCACTCCAAAACCTGTGAAAAATGGAAGTATTTTTTAGACCATCGATCCCTTACAACCTGGAACATTGACAAGTCTTTGAAGATGATGACCAAATCATTAGATTTATGGAAAATAATAGATAATTCATCGATTCCCAGGTAAACTTCCTGGTTGATTCCATGAACCTAGATGTGGTTAAACTGCAAAATAACACTTTTCCAAAAGGATGTGTCCCTTTATAACACCTCTTTGACAGCCACGATGTTTTCAAAGGAAATAAATCTAACAAACAAACATATGAAGCCCTAGAGTTCAAAATCGACACAGAGATGGATCCAAGAATGGTCAAAATAGGGAAAGGGACTACTGAAAAGGAAAGGATAGAGATACTAGACCTCATAAGAGAATTCAAAGATACCTTTTCTTGGAATTACGATGAACTAAAGGCTTATAGGGGTGATGTTATCCAACATGTTATACCTTTGACAGAAGGAGCCAAACCTTTCTAAAAAAAGATAAGACATATAAACCCAAAGTTGGAAAACTGGATACAAAAGGAACTCCAAAATATGGTCGATGCTGGTATCATAGCTCCCATAAGATATTCATCATGGATGTCAAATTTGGTAGTTTTCCGAAAGAAAAGTGGTGATATTCGCTTGTGCGTATATTTCTAAAACCTTAACCAACTATCCTTGAAAGACAACTAACCCCTCCCAAATATGGAACATTTGTTACAGAGGGTTACTGGGGCAGGGATGATATCCATGTTGGATGGATTTTCTAGATACAACCAAGTCTTACTCAAAAGAGAATACCAACTTAAAACGACATTTACCACACAATGGGGAACATTTATGTACTTGAGAATGCCTTTTGGCCTTATGAATGTCGGTGCCACCTTTTGGAGAGAGATGGAATTTTTCTTTATGGATCTCATTCAGAAAATCATAGAAATTTACCAAGATGATCTCACAGTGGTATCAAAGGAGAGGAAAGACCACATATCACACCTTAGAATTGTTTTTGAGAGATGTATGAAGTATGGTATCTCCTTGAACCCTAAGAAGTCTGTCTTCGGGATAGATAAAGGGAAACTTTTGGGACACATAGCCTTGGAAGGGGGAATTTCTATAGACCCTGAAAGGATCCAATATATCAAGGATGTATGTCCCCCAGCTAACAAAAAATCCCTACAATCCTTTTTCGGAAAAATAAATTTCATTCGAAGATTTGTCCCAAACTTTGTTGAAAGAATAAAACCCATGAGTGCATTACTAAAAAAGGATACGGTGTTTAGGTGGGATGATAAGGACATTAAATCCTTTGAAGACATAAAATATGTTATCTCCCAAGATCCAGTCCTGATCAGCCTTGATTATTCATGATATTTCATAATATTCTCTTTTGCTTCCCAATACACCATTGCAGGTGTCTTGTTGCAGAAATACGTTGACAACCATGAAAACCCCATCACCTTCATGAGTAAAGTCCTTAGGGATCCAGAGATTAACTATTCGATTACTAAGAAACAAGCTTACGCCTTAGTGAAATCCCTTAAGAAATTTAGAAATTACGTGGATTATAATAATATCAAGGCTTATGTCCCTTACCTGGAAGTAAAGGATGTCTTATCGCAACAAGATTGTATTGGTACTAGGGGAAAGTGGGTCTCCAAGATCCAAGAGTATGACTTAGAGATAAAACCCACCAAGAATATAAAGGGATAGGGCTTAGCCCAGATGCTAACTGAAAGAACCCAATAGGCCATAAAAATGGGAGAAAGCTAACAAATAAATGTGGTAGTCAGTGAGTTAGAACATGATGAATGGTATTTCGACATAATATACTACCTTAAGAATTTATCATGCCCAGATCACCTAGTAGACTACAAAAGAAGGGCTTTGAGACTTAACGCTATGAAATACTATTTGAATGAGAATAGCCTTGGTTGGAGAGACCCTGATGGAGTTCTCCTTAGATGTGTGAAACAAGAAGAAACTAATAAACTATTGAAGGAATTACACTCTAGACATTGTGGTGGACATTTTGTGGCCCGTACCACTGCACATAAGATCCTAAGAGCTGGATATAATTGGCCAACACTTGTTGATGAAAATATATGAAATTATCTTACTCAAGCATTTTCAGATCTTGCTTGGCTAAGGCAAGATAGACAGGAATATCACCCTATGTTTATAGCCTCAAAATTTGTTTCCTAATCCACAAGTGTTGGTTACAAGGGCTTAGGCTGATTTTTTTATAAATAAAAGATTGCTGAAAAATTCAATATTTTATATAATTTTCTGAATATAACACATACAAAATTAAATGCGGAGACAAAAGAAAAAATACCAATTTATCATTTAACACAGATGAGATAGAATAACAATCGCTTGTTTCATTCCAATAAATCAAAAGAATCCTTCTCTTTACAAAATTCCCTAAGGAAGTTTGGACCAAAGTCAAACTTAGATGTCCCCGATGAAAACCATACAAAAGGACTTATGACAAAAAGTAAAAAAATGAACTTTAAAAGTTGCATCGGCTTTCCACAAATTGCTTCCCACTCAACTATGCACAATATCCTTTATCAGTCATGAAATTTAATTCATAAACAGACAAGTCTACATAGACTATCAAAGATAGATCAACACCTCCAAAAAACAAGTGTCTGAATAATGTAATTCAGCCCTGAATCTTGTTTTCTATAATAGGCCCCTGCTGTCATAAAAGAGAATTAGTCTTTCAATGAATTAATGAAAATTGAACTATCTCAATAAAACTCAAGAGAAGACCTTAGTATGCTTTCTCCTTCTATTCTCCTCTTTCTCCTCCTCCTCCTTTTTCCTTTAAGAAATCAAATCTAGTTGAAGTAGTTAAACTACCTCTTTTAGTTAAGTTAACTAAAACTCAACTAACTTTTAGTTTAGGGGAAGAATTAATATAATAATAAGGGTCTTTAATAAATAATAACTAGTAGTTGGGACCCCTTGTGGCTCCCTTTAGTTTCTTAACAAACATACACACAACTAGTCAATCAATCAAACACATCCTTCGTTGTGGCTCCCATCATCATTCTCATAATTTGAAAATTAATATCAATGATATTTAAACCATATCAAAAAATATAATATCCAAAAATAGTGTGTTGTCCAAAAACTTCAACCGTCAACTGTTCTCAACAATCAATAAATAAATACACTCAAAACCCATATTTTCCATTTTGGTAGGCAATTTTACCTTTGTTGTTGTTGTCTCCCTTTGATTTCTATGAATTATCCTTAGGATGTGTGGACCCTTTAGGCCTGATCTCACTGATAACATGAAAGAAATCATTTCTCAAGTGCATGCAGGATGAAACAGATTTGGTGGAATCACTTGAGGGAGAGGAGGGGGAAGCAACAACTTTTCCTTTATCAGGTGCATGATGGGCTTCGGTTTTGAGCCTATTGCTTGAATGGGAAGATTGTATAGGTGAGTGAGCAGGGGAAACTTGGACAATTGGGTTAACCGGTGGAGGAGGATCAGGTAGAGACAAATTGGGCTAGCCACGATGTTGGGAGATTGTTGGATGGACAATATATTTCCATCTGTCATTTTCAAGTACTTCAAGTTGTAATGAGACATGAGGGGGAACTGGGATTCTAGGGACATGTTGGGGTTGGAAGGGAGGCCTTTCTGGCCTAGGTTGGACTACCCCTTGTCCAATCCAGTTGAAAACCCCAGCTTGGAAAAGTTGGTTCAACTCTTGTGGATCTGCATCAAAATGTATTAAAAACCTTTTCCTTCTAGGGCCCCTGTTCCAATTTCCTCTTCCCCTGTTGTTCCGTCCATGGCTTCCTCTATTGAAGAATCTCATTCATATATGCACCATTTATTAGCAACCAACTTCTTCAACAAACCATACATGACATCTCTTTAAATATGAAACAAATTTTGGCTCATAAACACATCAGACTCATGCAATCCAATCCATAAAAATCGTTTAATACTTGTCATGAGTAAGGGGTGAATAAGGGTTCTGGGATATATGAGGGGTTGTATTGAGCGAAAAGTGATAAAATTGAAGAGGGGAGATCATGATTACTTCTCAACAAATCATCAACAATCAACTGTGTTGTAATAACAAAAACATATCAACTGTAACTCATCTTTGTTTCATCCTTCAATTGCTATAATATAGAGTTTTCATTTAATAATTTAATTTTAAGAACTGGGCGTGCAAAGTGAATCTGGGAATGTGAGGGGGTTTATAATGTGCGAAAAAGTGATAGAATGCAAGAGAAATTAACAGATATTGTTCATCAAACAAATTAAGTAATCAATAATCATGACTTTGTACTAAAATCAATCCCAAAATACCAACACCATACCAAGAATTATTGTGTATCAAAATGGTCCATGTTTCAACACTTAAATTTCCCAAAATTTCTCAATTCTGTGCAATTATACTCATAATTGAAAAAACCTTCCATTTCAACAATCCTGTTACGAAAACACTGATCTTTTATTTATTTTCCTTCCTTTCTAAAAAAACACACAAGAATATGTTGGACCGCTATTCTATAATGCATCACTATAATAAAAGCATCCACTGTCTTCCAATTTACAAACGTTGCCCAATTAAAATATGCACAGGTCCCTTTTTTTAATACTAACATACTTCCAAAACATGCCTGATTACACATAGTCTTCGTCATGTCAACCAATAAGATTTTGCAACGAAGCCATAGTCAACATAAAACCTGAGCCTCATCACTGTCGATATAACCATTTATAATATGCACAATGATTCAATAATATATGCAAGGTGAACATAACCAATTACACACAGTCACCATTTCCACAAATAGCTATGACCCTAATCAGGCTTAGCAAGACCACAGGCGCTTCCAATTTGCAATTAATACCATGCTGTAAGAACACTGTGAATGGAGTCATAACGAAAATATAACAACCCTCAACGGTATATAATTACTCATTCCCAATTTGCAACTCTTCAACCAATTTGATCATAGAAAGACGATATATGGACTCAACGAAAAAAACTCCATCACTATTCCACTAATAAACCAAATTTGACAACCAAGAAAATACTCGAAGGAGCAAGAACAGTTAGATATTAAAATCGTGATCTATCGAAAGCCAATAGAAGGAGACAATCAAGAGTGTGCTCATTTAACAATAGCACAGAGAACTGGAGGTATTCAGAGACATATAAACCACATGTAAAATACCTTTCTATACAGACACAATAGTAAGCCACAGGGTCTCCTTATTACTCACAACCTGGGTAATGGAACCAAAAGTTAGCCACCAAGGAAAGCAACAATGGTTAGGGTAGAAAAAGCCAGTGCACATAGTGTGTTTTATGATTGCAAAGGAGAGGCTAAGTTAATTGAACTCTGACAGTTATTCAAAGAACACACAGATATATAACCTCTTTGTTCACTTCCTTAAGAGTCGAACCATTTGACAACAATACCAATGAGGACTCATAACACCAAGGCATAACTTATATCAACCCACAACCATACAGTAATCATTAACATTATGGCCACCCTAAGACTGTACCTTGGGGTATTTTGGTGAAAGGACAATGAGAATGAGCCCACGACCATGACTCTGGTCTGAAAAAAATACACAACAACTGAATCAAAATCCGAATGCGACTGGATAGGTATACACTCATGATTGTGAGGGAACAACTGGAAATAATACACAGAGCGAAACCATCCACCATTAAGACAGAGAAATATATAACCCATTAACTTATTATCCACAAATACCCACCATGATTTTAAACTGACAAAGCAACCAGTGAATGCGAAACTTAAACAAAAACAATTATTTTTCTTGCAATCCAAAACAATTATAGTTATCACGGAGAGAAATATCACATATTTACACAGTTGAAAATCTCAGGAACACACAAACCCAAGCATTATTGAGCCATTTCTTGTTCATACACAGAGCATAATTCATGGATGGAGTGAAAAAGAAACATACATGTAACAAAGAGATTAAAAGGGTGAGATGGCCGAGATTTCTTCTTCCCAAGAGCCTGAAATGCGGATCTTAACCACCAACAAACTGAAAATGCAACAAGAAACAATTCTAGGGTGAGGGTCGATGGGGAGAGTATGAAATGACGTGCATTTACTGCACGTCGCTTCCATCTCCTATCCTATTCAATTCAAAGTACAAGACAACCAAACATTCACCATATCATTTAACCATGTATTCAATGCCCAAACAATTGAAATTTACGACGATATTCCTTGCCCAATGCGCCACCCAAACATCACACATTAGCCTTTTCCAAGTTCTATGCTATATCATATGTATTGCAATATTATATGCACCAAAAATAAATCAAATGAAAATCACATAGCCACTAACCAACCATATAATAGGTAGGACTAACACTAACATATTTTACTTTTCCATTTGCATATAATCCTTAACATAGCTCAAACATAGATTCTTTCCCTTTTGGATTTTTTCATAAGTTTTCTTTCTTTATTTTGGTTATGTTATCGCTAACATATTTCTTGTATATATGTGGCCAGGTAGTCGATCACGATGATTTGTGACATGGTTAAATCATAGAAACTGTAAAGACATGCCCATCATAACATAAAAAATATTTTTTGAATTTCATAAACATCCCATAAAATGAATCATCCACTTGTTACTATGTCAAAATGAAACCAAGACTGCATTGTCAACCATGTAGTACTGTGTAAGAAGCATCAAAACAACAACAAAAAAATGTGTGATATGTCTATCTTTGAGCCTTCAGTCTACAAGGGGGTCCCACCTACTAGTATTATATTATTAGCATAGTTTAAATAATAGTGATTTAGCAATACTTTGCGGGCGAAATTCCTCATTTCGATTTTAATGGTCAACAAACTTGCAAATCCACAGGGAAATTTGTTTCCAATAGAATAGAAACTCGGAGTGTCTGGTTTCACAAACCAAGTAACATCAGATCAAGAAGATATAAATCAGAATGATTATGGAACAGGGGGAAGTGAGCAGATTTAATGGAAAAAAGACCGGGAATTTGGGAATAACTCATGGAAAGTGTTAAGTATGAGGGGGTTTATCCCTATAAGAATAATCATTCAAGTATAATTCTCTCTTGACTTCAAGGAGAATTTTTTTATGACCTCACTCTTTTGAATCTCAAAATGGATGAAGAAATGGAAAGCAGAAGCGGGATGTAACCAACTATATCATAAAACAATAGTGAAAGAAGATAACAAATTCAATGATGCCTTCAGAGGGAACATCATAACAACCATGTAATATTGATTTTTATTGATAAACAATACTTTGTAGGAGTGTCGATGTGGCAGAACTGATCCAACATTTTAGTTTTGAAAAAAATTGAAGTAAAAAGAATAAAAGCAAGAAATGTCATAACAGAAATGAAACAACAAAATTGGAGTGAGCAGAAATTAAATGACAGAGATGAAAACTACTAATGTAAAAGTTGAAATGAAATGACAGAAATGAAAACAATAGAAATGAAGACTACTAAAATGAAATCAGAATTGAAACCTACTAAAATACAGAACAATCCAAGAAATGTTAACTCTTCAAGCTGGTTCCACGTAATGTTTTATGTGATAACCGTTAATGTTGTAGGAAAACAATCTCTCTTGTAAGTCCTTTAGAATGTAATAATTTTCACCCAGGACAAAAGAAATACTGAAAGGACCTAGACATAATTTTTGAAACTTTGAATGTCTTCCCCTATCAGCATGAGTTGAATCCCACATCAATACTTTCTCATTGATTTTAAATTTGACAGTTTTGACACTCTTGTTGAAACACTTTTTAGCAGTCTATTGTCTTCTTTTTATATTACCCAAGGCACCATCCTTTGTGAAATATCAAAAGAATTTAATTCTTTGACCTGTAGCATTAATCTTAAGGAAGAAAGTTCTAGTTCAGTAGGAAGAATGGCTTCTTGACCATAAACAAGATGGAAAGGAGTGAAACCAGTGCTCACCTTGGTGGTAGTTCGATATCCCCAAAGGGCGTAAGTGAGGAGAGTGTGCCATTGACGAGGCTTATCTTCAATGAGCCTTGTGACAATTCTCACCAGATTCTTGTTGGTAGACTCGGCCTGCCCATTTCCTTGGGGGTAATAAGATGATGAGGTAAAGTGTTTAACCCCCAACTTAGCTAAAAATTGGGTTGACTTAGAAGAAAAAAAAGTGGGACCATTGTCTGTAATAATTTCCAAAGGAATACCAAATCTGGAAAAAATATGATTTTCAAGGAAATAAATCACCTGATCATCTGTCGAATGTTTAAGCGAGGCAACTTTAGCCCATTTTGTAAAATAGTCTATGGCTGTCAAGATAAAGACTTGTTATGTTGAAGATGGAGGATTAATAGGACCAATAAAGTCCAATACCCACTTCGAAAAAGGAAAGTCTTGGAGGACAGCTTGTAACGACATTTCTGGCACTTGTCACAAGATCTCGAAAAAACATAAAAATCACGAAAAATCAAAGGCCAATAGTATCATTTTTTGATAATCTTAAAAGAAGTGGTTTTAGCAAAAAAATGACCTCCTACATGAATAACAAAATTTGGAGAACCATGAGTTTCTTGCAACAGTTTCTGTGCTTCCTCATTTTTTACACAGCGAAGCAATATACCATCAATAAATATTCTAAACAATAATTCTCCTATAATGGCGTATCTAGCAGATTCGAGATGAAACCTTCTTCTTTGATGAGTGTCTAAGTTATCTGGACATCTTTGATTTTGCAAATAGTAATCCAAATTATTATACCAAGGATGTTCAGACACAGGAAGGATTTGATTATCAATGTAGAACAATGTTGATAGAGAACTATCTTGTTAATCACTTTCTTCACTAGTTTTAGTATGTTGAGCTCAGTGAAGGGCTAAGCCACATCCCTTGATGGTGGTAGAAGTCACGATAGTTAAATCATGCTCCTGGATCTTGGCAAGCCAATGTGCAAGCTTCCCTGAAAGATAATTCTGTGAGAGAAAAAACTTAACAGTGGGTAAAGGGACTTTTACCAACGTATGCTTACCTAAGATGAAGTGGCAAAAAATTTCAACAGATTTAACAAGAGAAAAAACATGTTTTTCAATAAAAGAATATTTAAACTCATCATCAGACAAGATTTGACTCATGTAAGCCACTAGTTTTTCGTTACCTTGGACATCATTTTGCATGAGGATATCAGAAAATGCTTCCTCCGTGGCATTAGTATATATCATAAATTCCTTCTCAAAATTCGGCTTCGCCAGAACCAGTGCGAAACTGATTGCTTTATTGATCCCTACAAAATCATTTTCAACATCATCTGTCCAAGAAAAGGAACAATCTTGATTAAGTAGATTATGAATTGGCTTGACCATTACAGCAAAATCAGGAAAAAACCTACAAACAAAGTTAATAACACCCATAAAAGCTTGAACCTCATTCTTGGAAGTGGGAGTAGGCAGATTTAAGATAACAACAATCCTTTCAGGATCAATACTTATTTCTGAATAAGAGACAATGTGTCCAAGTATCTTTCCCTTGGTAACGCCGAAAATAGACTTAGAAGGATTTAGATAAATTCCAAATTTCCTACATCGCATGAGAACTCTTTTAAGATGACCAAAATGATCCGGTCGATTTTCTGAGTAAACAGTTAAGTCATTAAGATAGATTTGAATAATATTTCTGATCAAATCATTAAAATCTATTTTCATAACTCCTTGAAAAGTGGCACCTACATTGGATAAGCCAAAAAGAATACGTTCATAAGAAAAAGTGCCCCAACGAGTAATAAAAGTGGTTTTATATTTATCTGCCCTTTTTACCTTGATTTGATTGTAACTAGAGAAATCGTCAAGTAAGGACATCATATGTGACCCTGCAACTTGCTGCAAAATCATTTTCATACTAGGGAGAGGAAAGTGAAATTTTATACTAGCTTGATTCAATGCACGAAAAATCTACGCATAATCTGATTTGACCAGTTGTTTTCCGAACAAGAACCAAATTAGAAACCCATTCCAAATACTTAACCGGAAAGATAATCCCAACCTTCAAGATTTTTTCCAACTCCTTTCGAATAGTTGCTTCCAGTGCAGGGTTAATAGGTTTTTGTTTTTTCCTAACTAGTTTTATGCCTTCCTTGATAGGTATGACATGTTGTCTAAGAGCAGGATGAAAACCACGAAGATCCTCATAAGACCAAGCAAAAACATCTTGAAATTCACCAAGCAGTCTAGTGAATTTCAATTTATCTTTATCATAACATTGGGTGCCTATTTTAACATTCTTTGGAGACTCGGGTGTTCCAATGTTCAAGGAAATGGTTTCACCCACTTTCCTTTTCGACTCCTCTTATTTATGTTTATATTTGTTTCCTACATCACTCAATGAAAATGAACTTTCTAGAGGATTCAAGCCTTTAGGAATCTTGTTATCTTCCATTGATATAATTTCCTTAGGCTTATAAGGTTCATTTTGAATGAAAGCACAGATTATCTCATCACTAGGGAAGACCTGCCATGATTATATATTGTCAGGGATATGTGGATGATACAAAGATTGAAAAGTACAATCAGGTCTTTGTGGCATAATTTTTCGATTAGGAGAGGTTGCAAAAAAAAATAACCGATCAACCATTGATTTCAATTCCCTTTTAACATGAGTGATGTTGAAAGATAGTAGGTTCGAGATAAGTGCCCAAATATTTTGGGTATAACGTTTCATCAACTTGTTTCTATGAGATTATATCTTACATACAAGGTTCACAACAAGCTCAGAATCCCCAAAAACGTCAAGGTGGCCACAACCCAGATTATAGGCATTTTCAATTCCTAACAGTAACACTTTGAATTCAGTGACATTGTTGTGCAAGGAAACTCTAACCTATAGGAAAAGTTATGAATTTTTCCCACAGGAGAGTACATGATAATACTATCTATGTTTCCTTCATTGGAGCATGAACCGTGAAAGTGCATATACCACATCCCGTTGTCTAAGTCGATTTGTTCCAAGGTAGTGTTTTCCTCCTCGACAAAGATGGAGTAAACTCCTAGGTCCTCCTTAATACAATTCACATTAGGTTGTGGGACACTTTCTATGAAAGATGAAATTATCCCCTCTCTGAGGACTATAATGTTTTTACCATTTCGAGGAACAGATAAGTGTGTCCCATCGAGTGAGAGGTATCCACCCATCAAATCTTGCCAATCTCTTCCTAAGATGATTGAGTAGTTACTCACTGGCATATCGATTACTTGAATATTAAGGGTGGTCCTTATTTTAGGGTGCGCGTACAAAACCAAGGTCACGTCCTTGATTTCACCTATGGTCATTTGTTGTAGACTATTATAAGAGAGCATGCTTCTGGAATTTTCATTTGTACAAGACAAGCCTATCTCTTCCATAATAATATTCGACATTACACTTGGGCCCGAACTGTCATCAATGAGGCAACAATGGGAAATCTTATCCATAATCTTTACAGAAATATAAAACAGGTTTTTTTTTTACAGGGTATATAAAGTTATGTACACATACTTTATTTACAGACGAATCCTCTTCATCTACCTCTTTAGAGGGGTTATCTACAACATAATCTTTCCTTCCATCAATTTTGTTAGATGCTTCTGTTGTTCAGGGATGGAAACCATGTCCAGAAGGGTTGCATCTTCTTTTATGTTGGCCAACTGATTTAGAATGTTGTATTTGGAAGAGGGGAGAGGGGAGGTAGTTCCTTGACTATCAAGAGACTTAGGAACCTGAACAATAGAAGTTGGTGAGGATAATATTGGGCTAGAAGAAGTGTGGGGAGGATCATATTTTATTTTGGGATCATAGGATTTATTCCTAGTATTTATGATCATGACATCTTTTAGCTCTGCAAAATCTAGGACAACAATGGTAGTTTCAGGTCTCTTTCCAAATATTTCGTATCTATCACTCTTCCTTACCTCACATGTACTTTCCTCATGGTGTTCCTCGCAAAATTTACACCAACTACGAGGCGTGATAGATTTAGGCTAAAAATTATTTTCATTTGGACTTTTGAAGGGGGGTGCAAGAGAATATGAAGCTCCGGGGGTAAGAGAGGAGACATTTCCTTTTCATGCATATGCTATCATACGATTATTCATGTCTTGTACAAGCTATAAGAGGGTGAACATGTCTGTTTGTTTAACTGAGTCTCCTTTAGGAAGATCTATTCTTTCAAGTTGTTCTTCATACTCTAAACAAGTATGTAGAGCGGAACCGAGGTTATCAATGGCCTTTTATTCAAGCCTGTGACGATAGGGGGAAGGTAATTCATTGTAATAATGCATGAAATTGACTTGGTTATGAGGTTGGATGAGTTCAGGGATTTGATTGTATAACTTGGTGAAGCGCAAGTTGAAGGAATTGATAGTCTCATCATCCTTATAAGTGATGTTATTGTATTCCTGTAACTTCTCGGCTGGGATTTTGTATTGTCCATAGGTATATTTGAACCAATAGAATAATTCCTCCCAATTAGATAAAATCTTAGGAGGGAGATCAAATAAATCGAGTCCATCCTTCCCTTCAAGGGAATTGACAAATAAGCGCATACAAGTATCGTTGTCATTAGCTCCTATGTTGTGAAAGGCATTAGAAAATGCCACCAAGTGTTCATTCATAGCGATAGTGTTATTCCTTGAAAACCTAGGGAGATGCTCTTTGAATTTAGGAAGTGGAAAAGTAGCAGGTGCCAAGTTAAGAGGGGAGGAAACATGCCACATGGTGGTTGTAGAATCTTCTTCAAACTGAAAGAGCCTGTACTTTTTAATGACTTTGGTGGGTTTTTTGGTATATTAGATAGGGACTTGGTGACTATACAAGCTACCAATCACTGACAAAGCTGAAGGTTGAGAAGAAGCACCTCCAGTGCCACCAAAGCCACCATTAGATTCCATCTTGTGGATGATAGGCGAGGGAGAGAAAAACGAACTGGAACATTCAGACAAGATACTCCTTAGAGCACTTTGTTGGGTTGACAACACAATGTTCCTTCTTCCTATTTCAGTGATAGGATTAATTTTCAGTGATAAACCTCTTCTTCTCCTAGAAAAATGAAGGTCTAAGGACATGAAAAGAAGATCAAAATTGAAGGGAGAAGAAAACTCTGGTTGATTCCTGTATTTTTCTAGCCTCCCAACATTCGTGGGCACTTATGTCTTATTCAATTGTTTCCCATGAGCGATTAAGCTCAATCCAGGTTCTAGCAGTATCTAAGATGGTATTAAACAAGTTTAAATCAATGTTGGTCTGATCTTGAAGGCCATGCTCAATATTAGGTTTCCTTGCAACATGTACGGTCATTAAGAAATGAAACAATCAAAGAATCAAAATCAGAAAAGTGGATATATTCAATGATAATCAAGCATAAAAAAATCAACCAGAGAGATATGGAAGATATCCCCAGTATGGTTGCTAAATAAATGTTGAGGAAAAGATATGGAATTATCTTACTCAAGCATTTTCAGATCTTTCTTGGACATGGAAATATAGACGGGAATATCACCCTATGTTTATAGCCTGAAAATTTGTTTCCTAATCCACAAGTATTGGTTACAAGGGCTTAGGCTGATTTTTTTATAAATAAAAGATTGCTGGAAAATTCAATATTTAATATAATTTTTTGAATATAATAGATGCAAAATTAAATGCGGAGACAAAATAAAAAATACCAAGTTACAATTTAACACAGATGAGACAGAATAACAATTGCTTATTTCATTCCAATAAATCAAAAGAATCCTTCTCTTTACAAAATTCCCTGAGGAATTTTGGACCAAAGTCAAACTTAACTATCCCCGATGAAAACCATTCAAAAGGACTTCTGATGAAAAGTAAAAAATTGAACTTTAAAAGTTGGATCAACTTGCTACAGATTGCTTCCCACTTGACTTTGCACAATATCCTTTATCAGTCATGAAATTTAATTCACAAGCAAACAAGTCTACACAGACTATCAAAGATAGATCAACACCTCTAAAAAACAAGTGTCTAAATGATGTAATTCAACCTTGAATCTTGTTGTCTACAATAGGACCCTACTGTCATAAAAGAAAATTAGTCTTTCAATGAATTAATGAATGAATGAAAACTGAACTATCTCAATAAAACTCAAGAGCAGACATTAGTATGATTTCTCCTTCTATTCTTCTCTTGTTCCTCCTTCTCCTTTTGCCTTTAAGCAATCAAAATTAGTTGAAGTAGTTAAACTACCTCTTTTAGTTAAGTTAACTAAAACTCAACTAACTTTTAGTTTAGGGGAAGAATTAATATAATAATAATTAGCGGATTCAATAAATAATAACTAGTAGGTGGGACCCCTTGTGACTCCCTTTAGTTTCTTAACAAACATAAACACAACTAGTCAATCAATCAACACATCCCTCATTGTGGCTCCCATCATCATTCTCATAATTTGGAAATTATTATCAATGATATTTAAACCATATCAAAAAATATCCAAAAATAGTGTGGTGTCCAAAAACTTCAGCAGTCAATTGTTCTCAACAATCAATAAATAAATACACTCAAAATCCATATTTTCCATTTTGGGAGGAAAATTTCCCTTTGTTGTTGTTGTCTCCCTTTGATTTCTCTAAATTAGCCTTAGGTTGTGGAGCCTTTAGGCTTGATCTCATTGATAACATGAGAGAAATCATCTCTCAAGTGCACGCAGGATGAAACAGATTCGGCGGAATCACTTGAGGGAGAGGAGGGGGAAGCAACAACTTTTCCTTTATCAGGTGCATGATGGGCTTTAGTTTTGATCTTCTTTCTTGCATGGGAATACTGTACAGGTGAGTGAGCAGGGGAAACTTGGAAAATTGGGTTAACCAGTGGAGGAGGAGTAGGTAGAGACAAATTGGGCCAACCACGATGTTGGGAGACTTCTGGATGGAAAATCTTTTGTCATCCGTCATTTCCAGGTACTTCAGGTTGTAATGAGACATGAGGGGGAACTGGGATGCCAGAGACATGTTGGGGTTGGAAGGGAGGCCTTTCTGGCCTAGGTTGTACTACCCCTTGTCCAATCCAGTTGAAAAACCCATCTTGGCAAAGTTGGTTCAACTCTCGTGGATCTACATTAAAATGTATCGAAAACCTTGGCCTTCTAGGGCCCCTTTTCCAATTTCCTCTTCCCCTGTTGTTCCGGCCATAGCTTCCTCTGCTAAAGAATCTCATTCTTGTATGAAACATTTATTAGCAACTAGATTCTTCAACAAACCATACATGACATCTCTTTAAATATGAAACAAAGTTTGGCTCAACAACACATCAGACTCATGCAATCCAATCCATAAAAATCGTTTAATACTTGTCATGAGAAGGGGGTGAATAAGGGTTCTGGGATATATGAGGGGTTGTATTGAGTGAAAAGTGATAAAATGAAAGGGGTAGATCATGATTACTTCTCAACAAATCATCAACAATCAACTATGTTGTAATAACAAAAACATATCAACTGTAACTCATCTTTGTATCATCCTTCAATTGCTATAATACAAAGTTTTCATTTAATTATAATTTAATTTTAAGAATAAGGTGTGCAAAGTGAATCTGAGAATGTGAGGGGGTTTATAATGTGAGGAAAAGTGATAGAATGGCAGGGAAATTAACATATATTGTTCATAAAACAAATTAAGTAATCAATAATCATAAATCTGTACTAAAATCAATCCAAAAATAACAACACCATACCAAAAATTACTATGTATCAAACTGTTCGTTGTTCCAATATTTAAATTTCCCAAAATTTCACAATTTTGTGCAATCATACTCATAATAGAAACAACCTTCCATTTCAATAGTCCTGGTAAGAAAACCCTGATCTTTTATTTCTTTCCCTTTCTTTTAAAAAAACACACACACAACAATATGTTCGACCTCTATCCTATAATGCATCACTATAATAAAAACATCCACTATCTTCCAATTTACAATCGTTGCCCAATTAAAATATGCACATGTCCCTTTTTTAATACGAAAAGACTTCCAAAACATGCCCGATTACACACAATGTTCATCATGTCAAACAAGAAGATTTTTCAATGAAATCATAGTCAACATAAAACCCAAGCCTCATCACTATCGATATAACCATTTATAATATGCATGATGATTCAATAATATATGCAAGATGAACATAACCAACTATACACAGTCACCATTTCCACAAATAACTATAACCCTGATTGGGCTTAGCAAAACCATAGGCACTTCCAATTTGAAATTAAGACCACACTGTAAGAACGCAATGAATAGAGTCATAACAAAAATACAACAACCCTCGATGGTCTATAATTAATCTTTCCCAATTTGCAACTCTTCAACCAATTTTATCATAGAAAGACGAGATAGGGACTCAATGAAAAAAACTCCATCACCATTCCACTCATAAACCAAATTTGAAAACAAAGAAGATACCCGAAGGAGCAAGAACAGTTGGAGATTAAAATCATGCTCTGTCGAAAACCAATACAAGGAGACAATCAAGAGCGTGCTCATTTAACAATAGCACAGAGAACATGAGGTATTCAAATACATATCACCCACATGTAAAATACATTTCGATACAGACACAATAGTAAGCCACATGGTCTCCTTATTACTCCCAGCCTGGGCAATGGAAGCAAAAGTTGGCCACCGAGGAAAGAAACGATAGTTAGGGTGGAAGAATCTAGTGTACATAGTGTGTTTTATGCTTGCAGAGGAGACACTAAGTTAACTGAAATTTGACAGTTATTCAAAGAACACACAGATATATAACCTCTCTATTCACTTCCTTAAGAGCCAAACCATTTGAAAAAAATACCAGTGAGGACGCATAATGTCGAGGCATAACTTATATCACCCCACAACCATACAATAATCATTAACTTTATGGCCGCCCTAAGACTGAACCTTGGGGTATTTTGGTGAAAGGACAATGAGAATGATCCCACGACCATGACTATGGTCTGAAGAAAATACACAGCAATTGAATGTCAATCTGAATGCATCTGGATAGGGTTACACTCATGATTGTGAGGGAAGAACTGGAAATAATACACAGAGAGAAACCCTCCACCATTAATACAAAGCGATATATAACCCATTCACTTATTATCCAAAGAGACCCACCATGATTTTAAACCGATAGATAAGCCAGTGAATGCGCAACTTAAACAAAACCCATTATTTTTCTTGCAATCCAAAACAATTATAGTTATCACAGAGAGAATTATCACATATTTACACAGTTGAAACTCTCAACACACAAACCCAAGCATTATTGACCCATTGTTTGTTCATACACAAAGCATAATTCATGGATGGAGTGAAAAAGAACCATACATGTAACAAAGAGCTTAAAAGGGCGAGTTGTTCAAGCTTTTTTCTTCCCAAGAGCCTGAAATGTAGAGCTTAACCACCAACAGACCGAAAATGCAACAATGAAAAATGCTAGGGTGACGACCGATGGGGGCAGTATGGAATGACGTGCATTTACTGCACGTCACTTCCATATCCTATCCTATTCAATTTGAAGTACAAGACATCCAAAAATTCACCATATCATTTAACCATGTATTCAATGCCAAACAATTGAAATTTGTGACGATATTCATTGCCCAATGCGCCACCCAACCATCACATGTTAACATTTTCCAAGTTGTACGTGATATCATATGTATTGCAATGTTATATGCACCCAAAATAAGTCAAATGAAAATCACATAGCCACTAACCAACCATATAATATTTAGGACTAACACTAACATATTTTACTTTTCCGTTTGCATATAATCCTTAACATAGCTCAAACATAGATCCTTTCCCTTTTGTATTTTTTCATAAGTTTTCTTTCTTTGTTTTGGTTATGTTATCACTAACATATTTCTTTTATATATGTGGCCAGGTAGTTGATCACGATGATTTGTGACATGGTTAAATCATAGCAACTGTAAATACATGCCCATCATAACATAAAAATAATGCTTTGAATTGCAGAAACATCCCATAAAATGCATCATCCACCTGTTACTATGTCAAAACAAAACCAAGACTGCATTGTCAACCATGTAGTACTATGTAAGAAGACTAAAAGAAACAACAAAAAAAATGTGTGATATGTCTATATTTGAGCCTCCAATCTACAAGGGGGTCCCACCTACTAGTATTATATTATTAGCATAGTTTAAATAATAGGGCTTTAGCAATACTTTGCGGTTATAATTCCTCGTTGCGATTTTAATCATCAAAAAAACTATTTGTTGATACTCATTGATATGTCTGATCATGTCAGCCTTGCCAATACTTTAATGGTAAGCCAAAACTCCTGACACAACCCTTGAAACCTCATGTGGTAGTATAAGCTCCTTTTCAATAGTGGGGATTAGAATTTATTGGGGAATTTAAAGACAATTCAAGTAGAGGCTATTGATGGATTTTGACAGCCACAGACTATTTTACCAGGTGGGTTGAGTCTATTCCCACAAAGAAAGCCACTGACGAGGTGGTCATGAAATTTTTGGAGGAAAGAATCATAACAAGATTTGGGGTCCCATCCAAGATTACCATGGAAAATGCCAAAGCCTTCAATTCTCTTGCATTAGCAGATTTTTGTTTCAAGTATGGTATTATTCTATCATTCCTCCCATTATTATCCACAAGGGAATAGATTGGTATAATCGAGCAATACGAACCTTGTGAACATCATCAAGAAGGTTGTGGGAGAGAAAAAGAGGTCTTGGGATAACAAAATTAAATATGCCTTGTGGGAAAATCAAATAACAACAAAGACCTCAACAGGAAGGACCCCTTTTGAACTAGTGTATGGGTTAGAATCCAAACTTCCTGTGAGTCTCCAAATCCCTATCCTCCATTTTTCTTAGCAATACACCACTGATGGAGAAGCAATCCAAGGGACAATTAACCAGTTAATACAGTTGGATGAATCTAGAAGGATCGCCCTAAGCCAAATGGCAAGAAACTAGGAAAAGATCAAGAGAACCTTTGATCATAAGGAAAATGAGAGAGATTTCACCGAAGGTGATCTAGTGTTGTTATGGATAAAAGAAGGGAGAAACCTGGTATGCACAAGAAGTTGGATGGACTATGGACAAGTCCCTACAAGATCATGAGTCATGCAGGAACAAACTCTTTCAATCTAGGAACCATCGAAGGAGAGGCTTTGAAGTTACATGTGAATGGTATACACATCAAGCATTACTACCTGCCAACAGCATGACAGGTAACTGGAGGTAAGTAGGTAGGCATTTTCATTCATTGTATATACCATCTGCATTTCATGCTAGAGTAGTTGTATTTCCATTTGTATATATGCTTGCTTGCTTTCATTCTCTTGTACCATATATGAGCCAGGGGTGATATCACCACCCCAAATGATTATTAATGATTATTGTTGATATCTAGCATGTCACAGGTCATACCAGAGATGATGAGGTTCTCATGTGCTCCATGGTGAGCACATGTCCCCGAGTTGGAGCCAAATGTTATCCCCTAGCCTAGGAATAACTAAGGAGATTATGTATCGAGGCCCACAGGTCCTAGACATGGAGTATCGAGAGCCATATTGATGTAAGTCTGGCCCTAGAGGGCCCATATTTCTTCTTCAATGCCTCCATCATGTCAAAAGAAACACCATCCATCCCATCGGCCTAGTCCTTTAGTAGCAGTGGGTCTTGCTCCATGAGGTAATGAGTTTGGGTATCATGGTATGTGTCACTCTGATTCTCAAAACATTTGAATATGTGCATTTAATTCTTTTTTCTTCATGATGTGTGCTTGGAATTTATGCCTATCCACTTGTCCATACATGGGGGTGGGTGACAAAATTCCCTAAAAAGTTGGTTCCCTTTGGAGTGAGTTACCACCAGGTGGTTTAATGAAATTCCATCATCCATGCCCACCATATTTATCACTTTCCATCATCTTCCCTCTCATCCATCCCCTACATTGGTTTGGGCACTAGGTTTGCCAAGCTAGAAAAGGGTTTTACCTTACCTTGTGGGAAGAAGGGGCTAAAGGCCCAGAGGGTAAAAGTAGCTGGAAAAATATAAAATCCAAAAGAACAAAACCTTCAGATGCTTCACCCAGGGATCCCTAAAAAAGCAGTAAAAATATTCTCAGCAAGAAATGGAGGGACCCATAAAATAAATAAACTCAAGACCTAGTTGGAGGGTAGGGGGTCTCATCATGAGCCAGCCTACTAGGTCCATGAGAATGTAGTGGTATGAAAATACCATTTAGCTGGTTACCACACCATGGTAGTGGCTCTTGGTGGCATAAACAAGAGAAAGGGGGTCTCATCATGAGCCAACCTTTTCATCTTCGTGAAATGCTTGTGGGTAACACTATCACCACTAGTCACCACACCAGGGAAATGTCCCCTAGATATTATCTTGAAAGAAAAAAAAATAAGATAAAAAGGCAAAAGGAATTGAATGGGCTTGGAAAAATTTGCATCCATGATAAGGTGCAAATCACCCTCCCGGAGGCACCCATAGGTAAGCCATACATTTCCCTGTCATCATTGCACCCATTTCCCAAACATACCCATACCTCCTCATCCACTTACATAACCTGGATTGGTCTTCACCTGGAAACATCCCACATCCAATGAGAATTAGTCCAATAGGACCTCCTGAAACCCTCTCAAAACTTGGATTGTAGAATAACATAACATCTTTGAGCACTTGTCTGGAAA
>JZKD02S2320479.1:405147-415403 GCA_000966675.3 Picea glauca
TAATTAAACATTAATTAATATTTTTCATATTAAGCCCTAAAACAAAAATTACAAACCCCAATCAAACTCAAGCTCAAAAACCAAGGGTGGGGGTTTAGGAGAGGTTTACTTGGTGGCGACACATGTTTATATAATTCTCAAGGTGACCAATTAACTTTATCATCACTGCATATGGGATACATCCCTCATGTGGTCATGGCAATCTTCAAAATCTCTCCTAGGTCCTGTGGACCATCCTGGAAGAGAGGAAGATGATCACACACCAACAAATCTTGGTATTACACCAAGATCTACCTGATCAAGGATCAGGTTTCCCTAGAACATATCTATGTTCTTATCCACCAAGGTAAAAGACCAAGGATCAACCCATGCTTTGGGCATGGGTACCCTGGAACACATCCAGGGGCCCTAGACATATATAGGGACTTAAACTACTTGGTCCCAGACCAAGAATGAAAGTATATACTAGAGGCTCTCTCAAGGGTCTTTACTGCTTGGTCCCAGACCAAGAACCCTAGTTATCTACTGGGGGCCCTCACAAGGGTATTTTTCCATGGCTCTAACTGCTTGGTCCTAGACCAAGAACCCCAGGAGTGTACTGGGGGCCCTAGTCCACAACTAGGGTCTTAAGCCATCCTCCAAAGAGAATGGATCTTGCAGCTGCATTAAATTCAACATCTTCAAACCTTGAAGCTACCCCAACATCTGTCAAGATATGATCGACTACGTATACATCATCAGGCTAAAAACTACCTTATTATTGATGGGACTTTGTATCGTCGAGGGGTAGATAATATTTTACGTCATTTCTTGACTCACGAGAAAGTTGAGGTTGTTCTCAATGAATTTCACAGTGGGGATTGTGGTGGTCATGTATCCGGTCTTGCAAAAACCCAAAATATATTGCGAGTCGATTATTTTTGGCCATCAATTTTTAAATATTGTGTTGAAGCGGTCAAGAAGTGTCACCCTTGCCATGTGTTCGCTCGGAAAATGCACTCACACCCAACCGCTATTCAAACAGTCATCATTGTCGGTCCCTTCACCAAGTGGTGGGTATATTTTATGGACTATAACCCATCCTAGACTGGGGGGCACAAACATATTATCATGGTCATGGATTACTTTACTAAATGGGAACAGGCTATGCCTACCATCAAATTTGATGGTAATACTACAACATTCTTCGTATTCAACCATATTATAGCCCGGTTCAGAATACCAAGAGATATTGTCACTGATCATGGAAGTCACTTTCATAATGAAATGATGAAAGAGTTAGCATCAAAACTAGGGTTTAAGCATGGTCATTCTTCCCCTTAATATCCCTGGGAAAATGGACAAGTAGAGGTAGTGAATAAATCTCTCAAGACCATCTTGCAAAAAAATGTCATCCAGAGTAAATATGACTAGCATTTGATTCTTTACCCTGCACTTTGGGAATACCTAACCATGGTAAATAATTCCACTATTTTCTCTCCTTTTCAGATGGTACATGTCATGGAGTTGATTCTTCTGATTGAATGTGAAATCACTTCCCCTAAGTTGGAAATTGAGCTCCTACCTGACACATCCAATCTTGAAGAATGCCTCATACACTTGGAGCGCCTCGATGAGAAGTTTTGAGATGCCTATACGGATATCGAAGCGAATAAATGACATGTTAAGGTTCAGTATGATAAGTCTATCTAATCTCGGTAGTATGCTAAGGGTGAATTGGTTCTCCTTTATGACCAAGCCAAATAACCACTGGGTGCAGGCAAGTTCAATCCCATATGGCATGGTCCTTATATAATGTGACATGTCTTAGAGAAAGGAGCCTACGAATTAGAATATTATGAAGGGAATATGCTAGATGAGCCCAGAAATGGGCTCTACCTTAAAAGGTATTATGCTTCATCCCTCAAGCTTGGGAGTGACCTTTGTATACTAGTGTATCTTAGTGTATATATATATTTTTCTTTGTGTCATCATCTTGTTTATCAAGTTTTCCATTGGTTGAAAAATGTCAACGTAGTTTTCAGTTTACTTAGGATTCACGGACAGTGCCAGTCGTCATACACGGAACATGGCTTCCATCGATTGGGTCATTTACTCACCCGAGGGGCAACTGTTGTCTTCAGGTGGCATTCGTCTAGAGCCATCAACAAATAATGTGGTTGAGTATAGCGTTGTTATAAATATATTATGTGACACCATTTCACATGGTGTTCGATCTTTATAGGTTCTCCTGGACTCCCAGTTAGTCGTATGTCAGTTGAATGACAATTACCATGTGTGAGATCCTACTCTACTCCAACAATTTTTACGGTATGACTTTTGGAACGATGCTTTGATTTTCTTACTTATAATCAAATAGCTAGAAGTTCTAATCATGTATCCGATGCATATGCTAATTATCTTTTAGATTGGAATTTGTCACATAACTAAGCAAATAAAACACATTCATGCATTGTAACATTGTAACATGTATAAGTAAAGTTGAACACAAAAGTTTTTATATTTCATCCTTTCGAGTTCAGAAAATATGGTATCATAATACAAAATGGGGCTCACACCCTCAAAATACATATATGGTCGAGGGATAATATGACCATGGTATCTACACTTGTGGCTACATATGAATATCATGATTGCACACAACGAAATTTGAAAGATGCCAGAAGAGTTGCACCCACGCATGGGGTACACCCACCACCTACCGCTGCATCACCTCTGGAAAATCCTCCACTTGAACCATAGGAATCATGTGCATCAATCGAGACAAGTTCCCCTGCACATTTTGTATCACTCTCTCTGTGTCCCCAACAACTTTCTCATCTCCTCAACCCTCTGTCGATGTCGTGGCAATCCCCTTGGTCGTTGAGGACCTACATCTGTGTAACAAAGAAATTGTTAATACTTGATACCATACAAAAATATTTGTGTTTTCAATTGCTAATACTTGATACCATACACAAATATTTGCGTTTTTTATTCTTATTGAAAAACAAAAAAAAATGAAATATATAAAAACATTTCTTACCAATATCACAGTAGGAAGAACCTGGTGGAAAAGGCATGTCAGGATCCCCTCTGTATTGGATCCCTCCATAAGGATAGTCATCAATAGCTATGAACTATCGGTGCCATTAGAAAAAGAACTCATCATTGTAGGGGATTGGCACCCTACCACGTCCTAGCCACCTCATCACCTCGGTCCACCATGACATGGTTGGATTGCAATTTCCATGTTGAGAAATATCCACTCTAGGGCTCAAATCTGGAACCCTCTCAAAGAAAAAACTAGAAAGTATGGATGCAAATCCAAAATTTCTCATTTTCCCTTGTTTGCAATCTGTCAACTGGCTCTTCATATTAGCTAGCAGTGAGGTACACCAATCATAAAAATTTGGTCTTAAACACTCTACTTCATAGAACATGAGTGGCCTTGATTCCTAGTGCAACGAGGTCGACCCCAAAATTTATGTAAGTAAAAGCATGACAATATTTAAGCTCAGGTTCTTGATCACCCTGATAGGGACTTGGCTCCCTACTTTATCTGTTCCTACAACATAGTGGGTGGAAATGTACTCCTCCATAGTCATACAACCCCCAGCCCCTCAGGCCTTAATATTCACTACCTCACCTCGATGAGAATATCATGTGATGAATTATATATCGTCCACTTCAATCCTCAATGGTTTCCCATCGAGGTTGAAGGACTCTGTCTTCGGATCCTAGTAGTTTACTAGCAACAGGAGTAACCTCACCTAAGCCCTCATTCCCTTGAGAGACCAAAATTTATAAAGGCCACATCATTTTAAATCTTGTTGGGCCCTTTCATCTCTTCCCACTATTGCATCTATCTCCTCATGCTCCCTTTCCCTCCATTCAATCACCATCCTGCAAAAGAGAAACCATTTTTTGAGATAAAATCCTTTAAAAAAACATTTCACGGACTTGTACACAGGATAACTTGATAAAAGTCACGTATAGGTCTGCATATACACGTGCAAGATTTTCTTTGCTAGCATATATGGGGTTGGATACATGACCCGATGATCTGTCAGCTGCGTATACACTAGTTTCCATCTTATGCCCTCTAATACTAAAAAAATGGGGCCTAAAATTGAAATTTAAACCATTGAAATTAAAGAAGAGGGGATGGGAAATTACTTGGTCCAAATGGTTGTTGATTCCATTGATCATAGCTCCCACAATCGACACTTGAAGATCGTGGGAAAAAGGGCCTAAAATGCACTATGTGGGTGAAAAAACTCAAATGGTATGGTAAAATGGTCTTTTTTTACTATTAGTATAATTTTTTTACCCACTTCATATAGTTTTTTCTTTTTGAGCTTATGGATTAATAACACGGTGGAAAGACTTGGTTTTTGGTGGTTTTGTCCAAGATTTTTTGCGGTTTCCAACGTCATGCCACTCATTCATTCCTTCGATAGGTATATTCTTTCACCAGAATATAGGATAGGTTTTCACTCGGTTTTGCATTCTTGCATCATTCTATGACCGTGATCCATACACCCTAGGTACAAACCCATTTATTAGCAACATAGAACCGTCTAAATGCTACTAGAAGTATCGCTAGTAAGTGGTAGAGACTTACCAAAGATGGGTGCCCTAGTTAGAACCTTCATATCATTTGGTTCCCATGCAAAAGTTATTCCATAGGACTAGGAGTTCCTTATAGTCCTGATATGAATTTGTGTTCGAAACCCATTTTCTTACTCACAAGCATTCTAATCGTTACCTATGGGACTCCCCCCGAGTCTTGGTTAAGCTCTTTTCCGACTCTTGAAAAAAAATGAAAATATTACCGAGTGAACTTGTCTCTTTCACACTCACTAAATGGATTTGAAAGGACGTCTATTTGGTATAAGTTTAACCCTTTTCCAGAACAAGTAGACTACTTATGGAAAAGGAATACTCTAGTCACCATTGGCTAGAAGAGTTCTCCTCGATATTATTTTATACTTTTTCGGGCCTAGGGGACTAAATCTATGAAAAAGGGCATTTTTGGCGTTAAGTCGTAATTGAATTCCATCATCCTGCTTGCATGATTGATCCTATTGTCGGTTTCCTCTTTCTCTTTATAAGCCTCTTACCTCAACAATTTGTATCACTAGCCAAGTAGTGCCTTCTATATATCCTTTGCAGCTTGACACCTTGTTTCCTTAGAGGAAACATCCCCCCGAGTGTCCATGCTTCGCATGCACTTCCTTGCATTGAGAATAGGTATGTTCCACTGCTTGGAACTAGTTGCTTACTCGTGACACTCATTTCCTCTCCTGTATCATAGCATTTCTTTGCTTATGAAAAAATATGAGCGGGAAAATAATATTATCTCATATCAATAGCATTTGTGTCACCTTTGAACATAGCACAAAGTTTTGAGTCCACTTTCATCCAAATTTTGGGTTTATCATGACTTTAGGAAGTTGAGCTCGTTACTTAGAGTTTACTCCTCCAATTAGTTATTCTTCCAATCCCTATGGAGAGTTTGTTGATGCCTCCTACATCACAAAGTTTTATCATCAAGTCTATGCTTCTTGAGTTATCCACATGTCTCAAGATCTTTTTCAAAGGAAGTCTATAAGCTTGTGTCATCCATTTCTTAGAACTCTTGAATTTTCATGTCGGTCATACCCTTAGTATATCTCAGAGTCACATGAAGTTGTAGTCCTACCATGCACCCTGGTCCTACTTTTATTATGGGTAGGTAACCTTGAACCCAAAAGTTGGCATTTCCTCATTGGTCATTGACTAGGGGGTTTCCTTTTTGTTTGTAGACAAGAAATATATTCACACATTGGGATTCATGCATTGTCTTAGATTCCATTAGCCTTATTTGTGGTTTCCTCACCTTTGTTGATAATTTTCCTTATTGGTTGTTATTCAGAGGGTCTATTTCCTACACTACTTGCATCTGATGCATGCGAGAGACACACATGGTGATTGGTTCGTGAACATGATATTCATTTGAGGTCCTCCTAATCATCAAGATATTGGTTTGTACCTTATACTAATGATGAGAGATGCCCTAATGTTCTCCTTTCAACTGGTCTCTTTCCATCGACTTCAGCTCATTTATTCTGGAAATGAGACCTAGAGTCCTATGAGTACCTATAGGCTTCCAGTAATCAGTGCCATTTTCTCCCACCATCAACATTTGGGAATACATCAATGTCTCCTGATCGATGTATTCTTCAAGTGTTAGACCTCAATACCCTTATTCACACTTGTAGAATGTACTCGGTGCCTTGATACCTACTTTCATTATCGATGGGTTGTCTCATGTTTGTTAATGTCATACCTTAATGAACGGTAATCAAATGAAGTCTCATTATGTTCGACGTCAACTCCTCTATTAACATGATGTAGACTTGCACCTTCAGCGGATAGTGTAGAAGACCTCTGGCTTATAGTAGCAACATTCGTCATATGTTGTTGTCTTTCATTGGACTGGTACCTATATGACTTGAGTGATAATGGGAGATCAGATTGTACTCCATTGTATACATATATCTTCACATTGATTTTGAGACTGGATTCCACTATGCCTTGTTTGTGACTATGACAACCTGTGGCATATGTCTGCTTTGAATTTCCTATTCATGGCCATGAACAACTATTTGATATATTTTCAAATGGATCTGTAGTGTAATTCAGATTGGCAACCATGTGTATAAAGTCACTATGGATTGTAATATTCTCATGAGAAACCAGTACTTTCAGCCGAGTCTTCATTAATCCACTTATGGGAATTATAATATATTTCGGCCATCACAGATAGTCCTATGACCTCAGACATTCGGGGGCATCTATTACAACAAATTTCGCCTCATTCCATACAACTTGATTGGATGGCCTTCCATTTCCCTATGCAAACTTGAAGTTCCCTGTTTGTGCCTTCCAAAGCCAAGAAAACATATCTTTCCACATATACGCACCCTATCAGTTATACAACAAGTGTATACGTATGTTGCTCAACTAAAACCCACGTACATCAGGTTTGGTGCTCAAAATAAAAAATTATGTCGGGTTTTCATGTCATTTCACGAGATCCACGATCCTTGACCTTCCATATACCGGAAACTCTCTGACTTGGACATTCAGTTCCATTTGAAGGCTATAAATTGAGCCATATCCAAGTCTTGAGATAATTCGACAATTCAACTTTGAGAGCAAAGACACTCTGAAAAAATTTCACTTCATATTGAATCTACATCCCTTTGTCCTTGAAAGTCTGAAATCATTGTTCAACCTCCAATATCTTCCTTCTTTGTGATGGAGAACATCATTGAATCCTTTATATGAGTTTGGATTTGGTGGAGGCCCAACTGGAGGGATTTAGTTTCTCAGTTCTAATATGTGTCGTTATAGAAGTTTGTCACCTATGTACTTCTATTGATTATTTAATAGAAATACTCTTTTATCTTCCAATTGATATCTTGCAAATATTTGAATTATTATTCCATGAGCATAATTGTCATGTATGTTAATGGATTATGATAATCTATATGCTACTAATATATATTATCACCACATGATTGCGTATCTTGGTTATTGAGGACAAGTTGCAGGATAAATCTTTGGGTCACGTGCTCAACGATGGTATTCTTCAAACGTTCAGATGAGTTAGGATCTTAGCCTTGTCTTGTTAGAATTTCATTTATATAACATACTTGGGATTAGAGTTGATTTTTGTGTGTCATTCCGTATGTTTTGGTTTACCCCTTTCCATAGAGAGATTTTCCTCGTAACACAACCCAAGGAATGTACCCCTTCACTTATCTCAGTCCCTTGAGTGTCCCATTTGTTTATCAGGATCTCTTTGGCACAAGTAAAAAGGAATCTCTCTACTAGGAACTCTAGGGAACTCACTGTTAGGAAAACTACCAACAACTAACATAAATCACTTGTTGTTATAGTGAAAATCACACATGAGTTCGCTCTTCAGGCCTGACAACCTATCTCTTCAATATTCTGCTCCAAAAATGCTCCAACATGCTCTAGAATTTGCTCTCCATGGTTTCTCCAGCTCCAAGCTCTCTTTCTTTCTCTCTACTTTCTATTCATGCCCAAAACTTGACTATACAAAACTGTTGTAGCAACCCATACAAATTCCTCTCCTTTGGCTTGATTTCTTGACTCACACACTTTCCAAGTTGATTGTACTCAACCCCCATGCTCCCAATAACTATGGGATGTGACTTCAATGATTGTCTTTTGGGACACTCAATCATAAAATAGAGTGTAATATAAAATAATGATAAAATTCAGGAATGTGGGTGAATTAATAGACATGGGTAATTCCCCCTTGGACCCATCTTAGACATTCTCCTAGAACCTCCCCTCTCTTGTGGATTAATTCAGCCCCGGTCTCTGTCCATATCCCCTTAGCAACATGCATCACTTTTTTATTATTAAAACTTAGAAAACATTTCGCATACACATCGCTTGGCCATAGCCACATATTATATCTACGTTAAGCATTAATTAAAATGGGGATTATAGTGGGGACATTACAAAGAGGGTTGAATATAAAAACATTTTCTCTTATAATGTCTGGTGTACAGTCACATTAAGTCAGAATTTCAAAATATTTGTTACAATGCCAACCTTCCTAACATTTTATCAAAACTATGGTGATTGAGGAATGCTTTTATTAAGCCTATTTCAGCCCAAAAATAGGATTATAAATGAAACCAACTAATTCCTTACCTTTATTTAGGTATGATAAACCAAATTTGGTCTCAGTATATGCTAACCATTGTCATCATCATAAATAAAAAAAACCAAGAAGAACAAAAAAAACAAAAAAAAATCAATTAATTGAAATCCAAATTTGATCTTCCATCCAACATCTCCTTTAAGGTTGTTTGATCGTCTTTCAATTCTCATGGCTTTCCTAAACTTTTTACTGTAAGAAAAATAAGTAATATAAAAAATATAAATCACATTCAATATTAAATATAAACTACTTTTAATTATTATAATATTAACTTATCTATATAATTTATCAAATATAGGTACCATCAACCGTATGTATGGTATATAAAGTTAAGTAGTATTATAATCTTCATTTGCTTCTAATTAATAATCATTCATATATATAAATCATAATTAGCTAATTATAAGATGATCATAATATTATATAATGATGAACATAAAATTACAGACTATATTAAATTTAAATTTAACTAAATTATATAGTTTTCTAAAATCAAACTTTTAACATCATGTGTAAACTTTATAAATTTAAACAATTAATTAAATTCAATATATTGAAATTAGTAATAATTTTATTATAATATAATAATTAACATTTTAAATAAAATAAATATTTTATTTCGATGATATACTATAATAATTTGATTCAAAATTATATGTTAAAAAACAAATATTTAAAAATTGTTGATTAAAAAAACAAATGCTACCATTCTAAAGAACTTCTAAACAATATCATTCATCATAGACATATGAGAATAGGAATATTTTAAACCAAAATTCACTTTATAATAAACCAAAATTCACTTTATAATAATTATAATAATATGAGAATTTGATTAATTTTAAATATTTACTTTTTCCAAATTTAAATCGAGGAGAAAACATATATTGTTTACCATTCAACCTATACAACTTAATTAACATTATTAAAATTATAAAAAATTCATTTAATATCATGGCATAAAATTTATAAAAAAACATATTAAAATGAATCTTAAAATCTTACATCCTCCCAAATATCTCAATGCAACATAATTCTTGATGGATGTCACAATGTGACATAATCATTGAAAAATGTAGTAATTTGATATAAGTCAATTAATATGAACATATTTATTGCAACATAACCATAGTCAAATATGGGAAACCATACTCAATAAATATGTTGCAATAAATATGTTCATCTTGGTTGACTTATATCAAATTACTACATTTCTTAATGATTGTGTCATATTGTGACATCCATCAAGGGTTATGTTGCATTAAGATATTTGTCAAGGTTTATGTTCGATTGCAACATTCCCCAGTGTCTATGTCACATTGTGGCATTCATATTCATCGAATTATGTCAAATTGCTACCTTCCCCATTGGTTATGTCACATTCTGACATTTCTTAAGCTTGGTTACGTTTCCCTGCGACATTCCTCAAGGGCTATGTTTCATTGTTATGTTCATGAATGGTTATGATGCATTGTGATATTCATCTTAGTAGATTTATGTGGAATTACTACATTCCTCAATG
>JZKD02S2320479.1:415413-427621 GCA_000966675.3 Picea glauca
AATCCCCCTCATTAATTCCCCAACAACCTTATTCCCCCATTAATTTCTCAACAGCCTTATCCCCCCAATAATTACTTCACCTACCTTTTAATAATAAAATAATAAAAGACTCATTTAATTTATTTTAATAATTAATTAAATTAAAATTAAAAACTATGATAAATAATTAATCAAATTGGGTTGTTACATACACCCACCCTTCAAGAAAATTTGTCCCGAATTTAGAGTAATTTACAATACAAGGGTAATGACACATGATTCATACATCCACATCAAATAAACAATATCATCAATTTAAAACACTTATACATACTAGTGTACATGTGCAAAGCATGCATGTGTAGCTAGCACATACATGACTTGCACATGTAATAATGAAAATAATTATCACATGTAAAGTAATTCTTGTATGTGTCCAATCCAATCAACAAGCCCATTCATTTCATAAAATATAGTAAACCATTTAAAATGTTCACAAAATACCACAATTATAATAATTTAGCACAAGCATCATTCAATTAGATAATTGTTGTTCAGTCAAGCAATTATAAATATACATATATACATATTTTTCAAAAGGAGGAAATCAAGAAATTATTTTATAAGGTGAAACCCCACACACTATCAACTAATTCTAGTCATCCTTCCTCCCTAACCTACTTCTATCTTCCATCCCTATCCATCCTCTACTGGACTATCTTGGAGCATCAACTATATTGACCTAACTCCAGATAGAACCTGTAAGAAGAAGTGTCAACTTTCTTGACCAAGCTTCCCCAACATGAAACTGGCAGTCATCATCACACATCTAGGGGAGTGTGAGATAACACCGTCCTCCCATGATTCCAGGTTTCAGAGGATACACGGTGGGAAATGCCTTCACCCCTCCTAATAGAACTAGGGTCAACAACCTACCATGTACCATATAGTGGAACTGTGTTGCTGGGAATTTTTTCATCATATATTCAGTTTTAGGTAGTCTCGCCACCTGAAAAACCTGCACTTTTCCACATATCATAGAAATGCATTTGAACCAATATTAATTTCACATCAAATATTCATACCATATTGTTTCTCGTTCGATGTTCACGACATTAAACTTTTATCATCATTATCCTTTGGCTATTTCATAGCCCATTGACCTGAAGATTGGTCTATAACCCAAACTCATACATATCCATGAATTATTATCATGTAAATTCATTTAATCATATCATCAATTCGGTATCCACGTACCAACAACTTTAAATGTTAAAATTTTCAAGTTAGAAATAGATTGCATAATATCCATCATAATTCAAATAACGTTAAACATTCATAGAATTGACATTCACATAGGTTCATATGTATTAAAAGTTCAAGTGTATCATTAATAGTTTCACACTAAATAGAAAATAAATATGATTAGCCCTTAAGTAATTCTAGTTGTCTAAGTCAAAAGGTAGCATTACATACACCCAACCTTCAGGAAACATATTCCCAAGGTGGTCAAAAAAAGTGAGGGATGATCTCGTCGTAAGGTCTTTGCATCCTCCCAAGTAGCATATCTTGGGCTATATTTGTCCCATTGGACCTTAACTTAGTCTACCAGACGATTCTTGAGCTGTCAGACCCTATGGTCCAATACATGTAACAGTTCGACCATGAGGGTTCCCGCGTTCGATACCTGCAATTCCTTCCAATTTAGTTTATGAGATTCGTCAACAACATAATGACGTAGAACAAATACATGAAAAAAATTATGAGTTTTGTGCAAGTGGGGTGGTAGTATGAGATGATAGGCAATGAGTCCAATACTCTCTTGGATTTTGAATGGTCATATAAATCATGGAGACAACTTTGTCCCCTTCCCGACCCGAATGGTACTCTTATTAGGCCTGATATGAATGAAAACTTAATCTCCCACTTTATAAATTTGGTCAATCCTATGTGCATCAACATAAATTTTCTGTCTATCATCTGCTTCCTTTAGTCATTGCCTAATCTGAATCACTTGTTCCTCCATCACTTGAATCAATTCTGGCCCAACTGTCACTCGGTCTTCTAACCTTTCCCAACTCAACGATGTCCAACATGGAATTCCATAGAGAGCTTCATAGGGTGGCATTCCAATGGAGCTATGAAAACTGTTATTGTAGGTGAACTCTACCAAAGGTAATTACTTCTCACAATGGGTTTGATTATCCATAACATACATCCTAAGCATGTCTTCCATAACCTAATTTAATCTCTCAGTTTTCCCATCTTTTTCGGGATGATATGTTGTGCTTAAGTTCAGCTGAGTTCCCAACACTAAATGCAAACTTGTCCAAAAACCTATATGTGAATCATGAGTCCCTATCTGAAATGATATTCTTGGGTAACCCATGCACACATATGACCTCACTTATAAACACGCGTGCCACATCAGTGGCATCATAAGTGTCTCTAACTGGGATAAAATGAGCACTCTTGGTCAACTTCTCAACTATTACAATAATGGCATTGTGTCTATGCGATGTGAGCAGAAATCCCACAAAAAAATCCATAGAAATGACTTCCCACTTGGACACAGGGACATCATGCAGTTATAGGAGGTCTGCTAGGTGGTGGTGGTCATCCTTCACTTGTTGACACTCTAGGAACTTAGTGACGAAATGGGCTACATCACACTTCATTCCTACCCAAAATAAAATCTTCTTCATGTATGTGTACATTTTCTTCACACCGAGATGTGCATAATAAAGTGCTCTATATGATTCCTTGAGTATGATGCTTCGAATATCCCCACCTTCGGGGATGTACATCCTTCCCTGATATCTTAATAATCCATCTACTTCCAAGCTATATCCTTCATACTTTGGATCTAATTTCCTCCCATTCTAGAAGGTTGAAGTAACCTTTAAATACAAAATATCTCCAAGAATTTTCCCCAACACACACTCCCTCAGATTAACTTTTAAGGGTATTATTATCCCCTAGCCTAGGGAGAACTAAGGATATTATGTCTCGAGGACCACATGTACTAGACATGGAGTATCGAGAGCCATATTGACTTAAGCCTGGCCCTTGAGGGCCCATATTTATTCTTCATCACCTCCATCTTGTTAGTGGTAGCAACATCCATCCCATCATCCTAGTCCTTCAACAATAGTGGGACATGCTCCATGAGGTAATGAGTTCGAGTATCATGGTATGTGTCACTTTGATTCTCAAAACATTTGAATATGTGTATTTAATTATTTTTTCTTCATGACGTGTGCTTGGACTTTATGCCTTTCCACTTGTCCACACATGGGGGGGTGACATAATTCCCTAGCAATTTGGTTCCCTTTGGAGTGAGTTTCCACCGATTGGGTTCATGAAAGGCCATTGCCCATTCCCACCATACTTACTTTCCATCATCTTCCCTCTCATCCATCCCCTACATTGGTTCGGGCATTAGGTTTGCCAAGCTAGCAAAGGGTTGTATCTTACCTTGTGGGAAGAAGGGACTAAAGGCCCAGAGGGTAAAAGTATCTGGAAAAAGATAAAATCTGAAAGAACAAAACCTTCAAATTCTTCACCCAGGGATCCCCGAGAAAGCAGTAAAAATATTCTCAACAAGAAATGGAGGGACCCATAAAATAAATAAAATCAAGACCTAGTTGGAGGGTATGGGTCTCATCATGAGCCGACCTATTAGGTCCATGGGCATGTAGTGGTATGACACTACCATTCAACTAGTTACCACATCAGGGTAGTGGCTCTTGGTGGCATAGACAATATAAAGGGGTTCTCATCACGATCCAACCTTCTCATCTCCATGAAATGCTTGTGGGTAACACTGTCACCACTGGTCACCATGCTAGGGAAATGTCCCCCAGCTATTCTCTTAAAATAAAAAGAAATAAGATAAAATGTTAAAAGGAATTGAATGGGATTGGAAACATTTTCATCCATGACAAGGTGCAACTCACTCTCTTCAAAGGCACCCACAGGTAAGCCATACATTTCCCTGTCATCATTACACCCATTGCACAAACATCCCCATACCACCCCATCCACTTACATAACCTGGATTGGTCTTCACTTGGAAACATCCCAAATCCAATGAGAATTATCCCAATAGGACCTCCTAAAGCCCTCTCTAAACCTGGCTTGTATAATAGCATAACGTCTTTGAGCACTTGTCTGGGAAAGGAGGGGGTTTATGCACATGTTTAGATAACTTGATTGTTAGACGTGATTGACATTGCTATGATCCCTGTGACTTACGATCCCATGGAGGGAATACTTGTTGTTGCTGCAATTCCATGCCTGACAGACAGGTACACATGGGGAGATGATTAGTTCATATCTCCATAGGGTTGAAATCCCACCACATGGATTCTAAGACCCCAACTAGGGGCAGGCATATACAAGGGGCTTGCATTTGAGAGAGAGGAGGACATTCCACTAGAGACATCCTCTCAATCTTGGGCCCAGGGGGGTATTTTCCTCCCACTATGATGTTGGCCTTGGAAGGCCCATGACATCACCTCTATGACCCTTGACGTCACCAAATGTTGGATGGACACAATGAAGGCAGTTGTGTGCCAAGTGGCACATGTGGCATGATCCATAGGCCTAATGTTTTTCTCTTGTTTTTCTCCTAGAGGAAAAAATTTCACCTAGGAGACCAAAGTCACCCTAGAAGGGCATAAAATCACCTATATTGCTTGATTTAGAGTTTAATTTGTCAATTTTATGTAAAAAACTAGATATTTCATGTAAACTGGCCATGTCGGCCTTTTTGACCTAATTTTGTAATTAAAGTTCATTGTAACTATATAAATAAGGAGTTTTTCCCTTTTATTTTTTCATAATATTTCACTCACACAAGTGAGGCCTGCAATTTGTGCCCTACTTAAGGGTTATTGGCTTAAAGTTTAGGCATACTTCTTGGAGGAGGCTAAATTTGGTGTTTCTTGGCATTTTTCTTGGTGGAAAGTCTTCAACTAGGCTAATTGCTAGATTATTCTTGGTGAATGTAAGTGAATTTCTGCAATCCTTCTTTTCTTTGAATGGTTATGGTACATTTACTTTGCATTTCTTCCAAGATTATGAAATTTCAAGTTTAAAACCCTAGGAGAACAAGCACATGTTATTGTCCTTGTCTTAACAACTTTTCACCTACTAGATTTTGCTCTAAACCCTACCTTGTGAATCATTGTACTAGATCCCTACCATTGTAACACTCTAATATCATTTGTTTCATCAAGCCATTTTTTTTTGCAAGCTTTAGCTAAAAAAGAAGGAAAACTGCTAGGGCCTAGGGTTACCTACTTCCTAGTAGACGTTTTCCTTCTAAGGCTTGTTGATTAAGGCCATGGGTTACCAACACCTCAATCACCATCCTTCCTTGTCCTTGGCTCTTACATTTTCATTTGTTTCCTTCAATTTTTTGCTGCAAAGTGACTCCATTAGCCCTAAAGGCATTGATTTAGACCTTGAATTTGATTGATTGATGAAACCAACCCTTAAATATTTTACCCCAATCAAACTAATAACCTTTCCTAACCCTATATTAGACTAATTCACTAACATTCTTGCTGTTGTTACTAAATTAAGCTACAACCATTTATTAAAGAAGTAAAATCACTTAAAATCAATTGCAAAAGTTGATTTTTACACTACCTGATTAGCTTCCGACAAGTGCTAGTACATTCCTATTATTGGGTTATTATTTTTTGTCATTGTGAAGCTCTTTTAAGGTATTTATTGTGAATCTATTATCTTGTATACATTGATGTTATAAAATTCGGTTTGCTTCATCTTGCATCAACTTATTTCTTTTATTGGAAAGTCCAAGTTTTTGTGAAGCACTAACATCAAACTGTACTTGCAAAAGATATTTTTTTCTTGCTGTTTTGTCCTGTGTAGGTACATCTAAGCACATCATTTCTTCATTGAATAAAACTTTGGGAATTTCTGATCCATGTGAATTGTGAGAGGGGATGCCTTTTATTGACACTTTAACCTTTTCCTTCTCAAACCCCCAGGTCACCGGGGACGTCTCCCATGGGTTATCATCCTTAAATAGAAAGAGGAATCTGATTAAGGTGACAGTGATAAGATAACCTCCTATTATGCCAACTCTCCTTCACTTAGCCTTTCCCTTCGGGACAAGTACAAATTGTGCGATAACATTTTGGTGTCGTTGTCGGGGAAGTCTAAGTCAATTCTCCTCAAAGACGACACTTTTTGGTAAGAATTTCCTTAAAACATTTACTTTTCAAGTCTTACCTGATGACTCCACTGAGGGTGATCCCCTCATCCCTTTGATAGTTTCAAGTAAACTATTTGGCGACTTCACAAATGACGACTTGTAGTGGATGTCAGTACACACTTTCTACTCCTATGGTTCCTATTGCCCCTGTGCAACCTCCTAAATGGTCTCACAAAGAAAGTTTTGGCCCTTTGGACCTAGCTAACACCCAAGGAGGATTACATGATCTCCCCAAAAAGGCTCATTCTTGGATACCTAGATTCTCGGGAGAAGTAGGGTCTTATGGAAACTCACATTGGACCAAGTTGTACAAGTGATATGAATTCCACTAATCAGGAGAAGAACAACCTGACACCTTCATGAGGCTCTTTGAAATCTCACTACTGGGAGTTCTAGGGTTTGGATTAATGGCCTCCCTAATGGGAGCATCAAAACTATTGAAGATTTAGAATAAGCTTTCAAGAAAAAATGGTGTAAAAAGGAAAGTATGGCTTCATTTTACTCTCGATACCTCGAAGTTTTCAAAGGAACCAATGAAAACATTAGGGATTTCAACGATAGGTTCAATATCCTCATTAGAAAAATTCAACCCAACTTTCACCCAAAAAACACTATCCTCCAACATTACCTGAATCCCTTAGAAGGAACTTTGCAGTTCACCCTCAAGGATCAATTACCTGCAAGCCTGGAAGAAGCATAAGAGGTTTCCTACCAAATTGAAGAAAACCTTAGATTGAACAATTCCATCCATCATATTAACCTCTTGAACGATAATGACATCTGGGAACCAAATGATGAGAGCATGATAGAATCGAAGCATGACCTCCCATAGATCCTCGAGGTAGAATATAATGCTTACCCTAGAAAATGGAGCACATGTTTCTCAAACATGAAAGATGATTCCTTATTTTCTCAACAGAATGAACCTCCTGAGGATGTGGAACCCACTCAAAACATATTTAGAAACCTTGAGGTTGAGGATGTTGAATACTCCCTGCCACATATTTATGAGAATGACAATTTTGAAGAAGAATCCCCTTTTGTCTACCAAGTAGGGAGCATGGGAATGAAATATGGGGAACCTGCACCTTTTTACATTAACCTCCAAGTCAATGATTCCCTCCTCCATAATTGCGTGTTTGACCCAGATACTCCTAGTAATATTATAACTGAAAGGGTCATGCACCAACTAGGTCTAAGCATATCATATCCAAATACACCAGGAGGCTTTACACAAGGAATTATTAAGGACTTGAGTGTTGCTTTCCATGTTTTCCCTGATGTTCCTTTTACTATTGGTGTGTTAGTAATAGATGCTCTAAGAAATTAGGGGATCATACTCCATAAGGACCTTATATAAAACTTAACCAGAAGTTTCCAAAACCAAGGGTCCGAAGCTATCATACCTCACCCTGAAGGATGATTCTTTACCCTTCATAAAGAACCCATCACAGGATGCGTTATTGAGACCCCTGATGAACCTGATGATCAAATCCTTTGTGTTGACAATGGGATTGAAAATTGGTTCGTCCAAGGGGAAATTTTAGAAGATAAACCTACCAAGACACCTGAAGGAATATGGAATTTAGAATTTGATGGAGCTCAATCGAGTTTTGGATCAGGGGTAGGTATTTTATTGAAATCTCCATCCAAGGAGAACTTATATTATTCCTATAGACTTGAATATCACTATACAAACAACGTTTCCGAATACGAAGCTTTGATCCTAGGTCTCAACTTGGAAATCGACAAAGGTGTCACACACTTACGAGTTATAGGGGACTCAGAATTGATAGTATCATAAGTATTGCTAGACTTTATTGCCAAGAATGAGAGATTAAAAAGGTATCGTGACTTTTCAAGATCTATTGCAAAATATTTTTAAATGGTGTCGATCAAAGAAGTTCCCCAAGAAGAAAACTATGTAGAAGATGCATTGGTTGTTTCCACTTCCACTTTACAACCCTGTGATGGTCCACTCCAAAACCTGTGAAAAATGGAAGTATTTTTTAGACCATCGATCCCTTACAACCTGGAACATTGACAAGTCTTTGAAGATGATGACCAAATCATTAGATTTATGGAAAATAATAGATAATTCATCGATTCCCAGGTAAACTTCCTGGTTGATTCCATGAACCTAGATGTGGTTAAACTGCAAAATAACACTTTTCCAAAAGGATGTGTCCCTTTATAACACCTCTTTGACAGCCACGATGTTTTCAAAGGAAATAAATCTAACAAACAAACATATGAAGCCCTAGAGTTCAAAATCGACACAGAGATGGATCCAAGAATGGTCAAAATAGGGAAAGGGACTACTGAAAAGGAAAGGATAGAGATACTAGACCTCATAAGAGAATTCAAAGATACCTTTTCTTGGAATTACGATGAACTAAAGGCTTATAGGGGTGATGTTATCCAACATGTTATACCTTTGACAGAAGGAGCCAAACCTTTCTAAAAAAAGATAAGACATATAAACCCAAAGTTGGAAAACTGGATACAAAAGGAACTCCAAAATATGGTCGATGCTGGTATCATAGCTCCCATAAGATATTCATCATGGATGTCAAATTTGGTAGTTTTCCGAAAGAAAAGTGGTGATATTCGCTTGTGCGTATATTTCTAAAACCTTAACCAACTATCCTTGAAAGACAACTAACCCCTCCCAAATATGGAACATTTGTTACAGAGGGTTACTGGGGCAGGGATGATATCCATGTTGGATGGATTTTCTAGATACAACCAAGTCTTACTCAAAAGAGAATACCAACTTAAAACGACATTTACCACACAATGGGGAACATTTATGTACTTGAGAATGCCTTTTGGCCTTATGAATGTCGGTGCCACCTTTTGGAGAGAGATGGAATTTTTCTTTATGGATCTCATTCAGAAAATCATAGAAATTTACCAAGATGATCTCACAGTGGTATCAAAGGAGAGGAAAGACCACATATCACACCTTAGAATTGTTTTTGAGAGATGTATGAAGTATGGTATCTCCTTGAACCCTAAGAAGTCTGTCTTCGGGATAGATAAAGGGAAACTTTTGGGACACATAGCCTTGGAAGGGGGAATTTCTATAGACCCTGAAAGGATCCAATATATCAAGGATGTATGTCCCCCAGCTAACAAAAAATCCCTACAATCCTTTTTCGGAAAAATAAATTTCATTCGAAGATTTGTCCCAAACTTTGTTGAAAGAATAAAACCCATGAGTGCATTACTAAAAAAGGATACGGTGTTTAGGTGGGATGATAAGGACATTAAATCCTTTGAAGACATAAAATATGTTATCTCCCAAGATCCAGTCCTGATCAGCCTTGATTATTCATGATATTTCATAATATTCTCTTTTGCTTCCCAATACACCATTGCAGGTGTCTTGTTGCAGAAATACGTTGACAACCATGAAAACCCCATCACCTTCATGAGTAAAGTCCTTAGGGATCCAGAGATTAACTATTCGATTACTAAGAAACAAGCTTACGCCTTAGTGAAATCCCTTAAGAAATTTAGAAATTACGTGGATTATAATAATATCAAGGCTTATGTCCCTTACCTGGAAGTAAAGGATGTCTTATCGCAACAAGATTGTATTGGTACTAGGGGAAAGTGGGTCTCCAAGATCCAAGAGTATGACTTAGAGATAAAACCCACCAAGAATATAAAGGGATAGGGCTTAGCCCAGATGCTAACTGAAAGAACCCAATAGGCCATAAAAATGGGAGAAAGCTAACAAATAAATGTGGTAGTCAGTGAGTTAGAACATGATGAATGGTATTTCGACATAATATACTACCTTAAGAATTTATCATGCCCAGATCACCTAGTAGACTACAAAAGAAGGGCTTTGAGACTTAACGCTATGAAATACTATTTGAATGAGAATAGCCTTGGTTGGAGAGACCCTGATGGAGTTCTCCTTAGATGTGTGAAACAAGAAGAAACTAATAAACTATTGAAGGAATTACACTCTAGACATTGTGGTGGACATTTTGTGGCCCGTACCACTGCACATAAGATCCTAAGAGCTGGATATAATTGGCCAACACTTGTTGATGAAAATATATGAAATTATCTTACTCAAGCATTTTCAGATCTTGCTTGGCTAAGGCAAGATAGACAGGAATATCACCCTATGTTTATAGCCTCAAAATTTGTTTCCTAATCCACAAGTGTTGGTTACAAGGGCTTAGGCTGATTTTTTTATAAATAAAAGATTGCTGAAAAATTCAATATTTTATATAATTTTCTGAATATAACACATACAAAATTAAATGCGGAGACAAAAGAAAAAATACCAATTTATCATTTAACACAGATGAGATAGAATAACAATCGCTTGTTTCATTCCAATAAATCAAAAGAATCCTTCTCTTTACAAAATTCCCTAAGGAAGTTTGGACCAAAGTCAAACTTAGATGTCCCCGATGAAAACCATACAAAAGGACTTATGACAAAAAGTAAAAAAATGAACTTTAAAAGTTGCATCGGCTTTCCACAAATTGCTTCCCACTCAACTATGCACAATATCCTTTATCAGTCATGAAATTTAATTCATAAACAGACAAGTCTACATAGACTATCAAAGATAGATCAACACCTCCAAAAAACAAGTGTCTGAATAATGTAATTCAGCCCTGAATCTTGTTTTCTATAATAGGCCCCTGCTGTCATAAAAGAGAATTAGTCTTTCAATGAATTAATGAAAATTGAACTATCTCAATAAAACTCAAGAGAAGACCTTAGTATGCTTTCTCCTTCTATTCTCCTCTTTCTCCTCCTCCTCCTTTTTCCTTTAAGAAATCAAATCTAGTTGAAGTAGTTAAACTACCTCTTTTAGTTAAGTTAACTAAAACTCAACTAACTTTTAGTTTAGGGGAAGAATTAATATAATAATAAGGGTCTTTAATAAATAATAACTAGTAGTTGGGACCCCTTGTGGCTCCCTTTAGTTTCTTAACAAACATACACACAACTAGTCAATCAATCAAACACATCCTTCGTTGTGGCTCCCATCATCATTCTCATAATTTGAAAATTAATATCAATGATATTTAAACCATATCAAAAAATATAATATCCAAAAATAGTGTGTTGTCCAAAAACTTCAACCGTCAACTGTTCTCAACAATCAATAAATAAATACACTCAAAACCCATATTTTCCATTTTGGTAGGCAATTTTACCTTTGTTGTTGTTGTCTCCCTTTGATTTCTATGAATTATCCTTAGGATGTGTGGACCCTTTAGGCCTGATCTCACTGATAACATGAAAGAAATCATTTCTCAAGTGCATGCAGGATGAAACAGATTTGGTGGAATCACTTGAGGGAGAGGAGGGGGAAGCAACAACTTTTCCTTTATCAGGTGCATGATGGGCTTCGGTTTTGAGCCTATTGCTTGAATGGGAAGATTGTATAGGTGAGTGAGCAGGGGAAACTTGGACAATTGGGTTAACCGGTGGAGGAGGATCAGGTAGAGACAAATTGGGCTAGCCACGATGTTGGGAGATTGTTGGATGGACAATATATTTCCATCTGTCATTTTCAAGTACTTCAAGTTGTAATGAGACATGAGGGGGAACTGGGATTCTAGGGACATGTTGGGGTTGGAAGGGAGGCCTTTCTGGCCTAGGTTGGACTACCCCTTGTCCAATCCAGTTGAAAACCCCAGCTTGGAAAAGTTGGTTCAACTCTTGTGGATCTGCATCAAAATGTATTAAAAACCTTTTCCTTCTAGGGCCCCTGTTCCAATTTCCTCTTCCCCTGTTGTTCCGTCCATGGCTTCCTCTATTGAAGAATCTCATTCATATATGCACCATTTATTAGCAACCAACTTCTTCAACAAACCATACATGACATCTCTTTAAATATGAAACAAATTTTGGCTCATAAACACATCAGACTCATGCAATCCAATCCATAAAAATCGTTTAATACTTGTCATGAGTAAGGGGTGAATAAGGGTT
>JZKD02S2320480.1:11151-22228 GCA_000966675.3 Picea glauca
TATTTATAATAAAAAATGAAAATATAATGTTCATCTCATAAAATAAATTTATGAAGATTATTACAATTTAGTATGATGCATTTTTTAATTAAAATTACAAATTAAAAATATTTTTATTTATTTATTATATTTGTTTTAATGATTAATGACTTTTAAATAAATATTTATGCTTTTATTTGATTTTTATAATTTTATAAATAAATTTTAGTAAATATAATTTAAAAGTTAAATTTAATATTTTTTTAAAAAGTGATTTTCAGCTTTGTTTTGTTAGTGTGGAAAATATTAGTCTTTTCTGCCAAAGAATTTTAAATATTATGCAAAGCTCATGAGAATTTTATTTTAATTAAACAAAATTTATTTTTTCATCAATTTTTTATATTTTCATTTTTTTAATATAAATATATACATTAAATTTTATGTTAATTTTAAAATTGAGAATTTAAAAATAAAATTGATAAAATTATTATATATTATTTAAAGAATTTTATATCTTATTCAATATATTTCATTATAAAATATTTAGTATTAATTATATGATTTAATATTATTATTATTTAATAATTATTTTTTTTAATTTATTATTCAATTTTTCATCTATTCACACGTTTAACTATTTTAAAATTTTTAATTATTTTTCTTTTTATCATTAATATCTAATCTTTAAAANAATTTTTCATCTATTCACAAGTTTAACTATTTTAAATTTTTTAATTATTTTTCTTTTTATCATTAATATCTAATCTTTAAAAAATTCCAATAATTACTTATATTTAATTATATTATTATTGATAAATCTAAAAGATTTGGATTAGAACTGCTTCTAAAAATTAATTTAATGTTTTTATATTAAAATTATAAACTTAAATCAATTATTCTTATTTATTATATGGTTTTGTGATCAAATAACTTTTATATAACTTTTTAATGGTTTTATTTTATTTTTATGAGTTAATAACTCCATTTTATTTAGTCCAAGTAAAGCCTTGCAAAAGGAAAAGTTATTTAAACATTGAAGGCTATCTATTCTTACTCCATACATTCATAACGTTTTTTATTTAATAATAAATTAGAGTTTTTCTAAGTTGTGGACGGAAAGTTGGTAGGATTTTCTAAGTTGTGGATGGAAAGTTTATTCTTCCTATTCGAATAGCATTGAAAAAATCAATCCTTCACATTTTAGACCACCTAATTATTTTTAGAATTATATTAAAAATATGTTATTATAAGAAGGTTAATATTCTTTGTTGTTTTGTCAATTTTATAAAATATTTGATACGGATTTAGAAATAACATTTAGAAGGGGCTGGAAGATATTGTGATACCTTTTGAGTTGAGAGTTATAGTAATAAGTGTGTATATAAGGGTTATTTCAAAGTTTAGAAATAATTTGAGGGATAATGAGAAGAAATAATTGTAAAGTAGGAGTTAAAAAAAGATGTCGTATGTTTTCAATTAATTTTGGAATTTATATTAATAAATTATAGGATTTTTTAGAAAAAAAAAGGTAGTGTATGGATGAATTTTGTAGGGTTAATTACTAACCCTCCTCCTACATGTAGGTGTTATTGTTCTTTTAGCAACAAGCCCCTATTATATTGATAAGTAACTTAAAATTTTAAAGCAATATGTACTAATTATCGCGTGTTAGTAAATACAAATAAAAAAAGGTAATGATCATTAAAACCAAACAAATCACTTATCATGATTTTATTTATAAAAACAATTTGGAAGAAGTCCATTTTTATAAGTACTTTGGAATTGATTTTTATAAGAAGATAAATTGGAAGAATCATTGAAGTTTGCAATGCTTTTTTTTATTCTTTAAAACAATATCAAAAGGTATAAAGGAACTTCAAAGGACTAATTCTTGGATTCCTAACTGCTTATGCAACATAGCACATATGTACCATTAGACTTACAACAACACATAGTGGTGATGCCTACTCTATTGGAGAGATTCCTTTGCTATGAACAAATAGTCTACTATTGAGCATAACTAATTTTAGAGACAAAGAATTATATCTCCTATTATAACTCAAAAATTAGTTACATGGATATTTGTAGGAGTAAATCTCCTAGTAAGTAAGTAAGATGGATATTTTTAGATTTTGTTGATTACTATGCCTATTTTGTATGATTGTTAAATTTTATTTCCATTTTGTACTATTATGTATACACATATTTTGTCTCTACTTCTCTTATGTAGATAATATGATTGTGTTTTATGAGTTTATTTACATATTCATGCTTCATTTACTTTTAATATAAAACCTTATTAGTTAATAAAACAATTAATGTATTAAGAATTCTAGAAATATGTACATAAATAATAAATTAAAAATATCTTTCAAGAAGCTTTGTATATAAATAATAAATTAAAAATATCTTTCAAGAAGCTTTGTATATAAATAATAAATTAAAAATATCTTTCAAGAAGCCTAATCACTATAAATTTTTGTATAATTATAAGTACTTCTCTTATACAGATAATATGATTGTGTTTTATGATTTTGTGTACATATTCATGCTTCATTTAATTTTAATATAAAACCTTATTAGTTAATAGTTAATGAAACAATTAATGTATTAAGACTTTTAGAAACATGTACATAAATAATAAATTAAAAATATTTTTCAAGAAACCTAATCACTATAAACTTTTGTATAATTATAAGATTGTGAATGCAATAAACGCTTAATTGCGACATAACTAGTTGTAAATCAATGTGGATGGATAAGATTTGACTATGAGGTGTGTTGCATTTTCCAACAATTGTATGACAAGATTATGCTCAGATGCATTATTGGTTGCGAAACCAATACATATTCCACTTGATTGAACCAACTGGTCAATGGGTGAATAAATCACCCATGTCATGAAAGCATTGTTTCATGTGCATTGAATAACACTATCCACAAATACTACATTTACATGGAGGTCTAATTGTAACAACCTCGCCATTACGACAACAAAAGCGTCCTACAACATGTAATTTTTTTGTTGCGTTAGGAATGATACATCACAATTAATACAACATCATTGACACATCATCCAATATATAAATGAAACAATATTAAAACCTTATCAATCGTTCATGACATAAATCCAACACCACATTTCCATGAATAATTATACACACATCGACCCATTAACACAAACAAAAAACAACCCATAACCATTGCATTCTACAATTAATAAAGACGCATAACAACATGAATCATAAATTGCTCAATCAACAACATCTACAATCATCCATTTCATCAATCCATCAATCCTAAACATCAATTAACCGGGGGAAAGGGTAACCATAAACATTATCCATCATACATTATCATTTAATTATTCCCTGCACGTGATAGTCAACAATTCTAGAACAATCACAAGTCAACTTGAGTGTTGGCGCAAGGAAACTAGTTCTACACTAGTCACATATTGACCTAAATTCATGACGCAATATTAATCAACATTAAATTCAAATGTGCAAGAGAATAATATGAAGAAAACACACACCCACTGAAATTAAGTCGTAGAAGTAAATTTTCACTAAACTAATCATGCAACGTCGTTATTACAATGTGCACTAGTAATCAAAAGTGTAAACATTATGCATCATCCCTAGTCCATAAAGCTACGCAATCTAGCAATTTAACCATCGACAAAAACAATCAGTCGTCGCATAAAGTTTCATTCACGCAAGAGCCTAATATTGAAAAAAATCCTTCAATACATTACTTAATCAATGCGTAAGAGTAACTATTGATTTATTCATAGCGTTGAGGAATCAATATTAAGTTAAACGGTGTGAGGGAAAATAAAGCATCAAACCATCATACAACCTCATTGTTTTAAAGTGAAAGGGAACTCATCTTTATTCTATAATGCACAAGAAATTAAAATTTCTTAATCAATTCTATAACAATAATAATTTAATGGCGCACCAGATCTCCTATCAATCTTCATCATATTCTAGCTGCAAGATAAGTAAGGGAAAAAGAGACGCTTCAAGGGATAGAAGGTCAAGAGTGCAATGCATTCATAACATCACACAACATAACTATACATCTCCATCCTAACCCAACAAACCACTTAAACTCCTTTGTCTACTCGAGATGGTTACTTCTAAAGTTTTTGGTAGGGGCTCGACATTGTCTAAAGGCTTGATAAAATTCCACTCTCTAGTTCCACAAGGTAGCTCAACCTATCAATGTGTGTTGACGAAGGTACATGTGATGTCTTCAATATCTTATAACCCTTTAAATTCCCAAGCCCACCAACATCCTTCGCTGGAATGTGTATTGCAAGGATAGGTCCTTTAAAATTATAAAAACATGAGGGTTATTATCTAGGGAGTAAAAACATAATTTTTGGAGAGAAGCATTCACCCAAGAATCCATGAAGGTATGTGGATCTGAGCTACCCTGATTCTGTCTGAGTTCGAATGAGGAGAGGGCACACCACACAGATGAAGACTATCTAGGAAGGGCAAGGAAGGGCACCCTAAGAAAATCGGATTCTTCCCAGAAATAAAAAAAAAGGAGCAGAGAAAGAGGCGTGCGAGCCATCCCAACCATCCAGAGGATGAGCCATATGTGGGTGTGCCTGTAAGCCTGCAATTCTTTCAGCTATGGAGCAAGTTGTGGGCACCTTGGCAGCTCGAATCTCCGTCAACGAGGGAGCAAGGCAAAGCAGTAAAACGTTTAGCTTGAGTAAAAGAGGGATGCGCATGGTTTTTGGGTGCACGTAGTTCGAGGAAAAATCAAGGTAAAAAGAGGGTAGTGCAAGAGGTTCTGGGAATGAAAAAAATAAACAAAATCACAGGCCTTCACACACATCCATTGATAGATTAAAAACCAAATAAGTTAATGCAAGGCAACACATTTTGTTGCACAACCAAGCAAAAACGCCAGGAGACCATTCTCTACACACAAGAAATCTGTGAGTCATTCATCCAGCAAAAAAGACATAGAGTGACACAAAAAGGGGCCTCTGGACAACGCGTTTCCTTGGCTGTGTAGGACCGTGTAAAACTCAACTCCATGTCTGAGCAAGCTCAGAATTTTGGGTGTGTAAAGAAGGTAAAACTAAAGCCAAGTCTGGGCAACACGGAATTTTTTTTTGTGGAAACATAAACGGTGTAAAACAACTCCCAAAACACTCTCACACTCAAGGAAACAAATCCAAAAACACAAGGCGATGAGACTCTATATCCCCGAGGTAGTGAAATATTTTTGGGAAATGAAGATTGATTAAAACCCAAACGCTGAGACGACAATGTGGAGATAAGAAAAACACAGTGGAGCAAAAATCCTCTAAGTCGTCGGCTAAGCACTGAGAAAAAATAAGAAGAGGCAGAGATATAGATCTCACATAACCGCCAAGGATTTATTCACTCAGGAAGAGATTACAATCCAGTGCCAAGGAAAAATTCCAAGGAAGTGGAAAACATAGTTCTGAGCATAGAAAATTAAATCTCTTAGAAGAGGCAACTAAATTGATGAGCAAGGATAAAAGAAAACCATTACAATTACTACAATAATTAAATCCATGAACATAACTTAAACGATACAAATGCAAATTAATCATGAGTATCATAACCGACGTTGGCTTGTTGATGTCCTTCGGCTGCTGGCGATCCTCCTCGCTCCCGCTTGCTAATCACTGAGACCTCACTAGTACCTCCCAACCAACGCTAGCGGTAATCTTCTTCTTCCCCTGTRGCCCCCAGAGACACAAAGGGGCCACACACACAAACCAGAGGAAKCTAGCTCCCATCTTGCCTCGCAAGGTYGAACTACCACTCTCTAATCAAGCTAGGAATCCCAACTCCCACAAGGTAAAATCAATCAAGAAAAATATTGCCAGTGTAACTTTATGCCTACCAGTCATGATGCATACTCCTCCTCCACCATTCCTTTTATAGAGTTTTCTTTGTGATTAGTTGCAAAAACCCTCATTAGATTATTTTTATTAAATTTATTTAGGATCAACCTCCCCCATACACATGCGACCTGATCCCTTAGTTGCACCAGAAATTAATTAATTAATTAATTTAAATGGACAATTTCCCTCACCCAACTAAAATCATTCCTAAAAATGCTCCTCGCTGTCCCTTTATTCCCTTACATTCCTTTTAATGATTGAATCCTTTCTTAAAGCCTAGTTGAGTTAGAAATTAGAAAGTTCTCTAGGATAGATTCCCTTCTATGTTCAACATTCCCTTTTTCTTTAAGTTTCCCTTTTCGGTCTAAGTTCTGAATTAGAAAGTTTGTACTTATTCAATAATTAATATTTTAATATTTTAATCCTCCATTGAAATCAATTATTATGTTTGAATTTTCTTCTGCCCCCCCTTATCTATTTAGTTTTTTTTTTTTTGTTCACAAGTCCTACTTAGACCTAGGCTTCAATTTACCAAGCTCGACAAAAGTTTTTAAGGGAATTTAAATTATTAATCTTTAATCATAAAATCATTCATTTTGAGGCTCACCAGGTCCTAAGGAGACATAGTTTTCTAGGTAATAGGTTCATTAACTTATAGAGTTAAAATCACGACATGCCCTTCAAGATGCACTACATACTCCAAGGGTGGAACTCACCTGCATTCATGTTTATTTTACGCGATGTGCCCTTCAAGATGCACTACGTTCTCCAAGGGTGCCACTCACCTTTTAACTGATTTTAGTAGACGTCAAACCCCTAGAGTCAATACTTCGTCATGTGACCTTGTGGGAGACTAAGACCCTGTAAGGAATAAGGACCCTACATTATTACGCGCCCCTTAGAATCATCGTGAGTGACTGTCACAGTCTTCCCTCACGATATCATGGATCTCTCGAACTAGGTAATCATTAACCTACAATTCAAGCCATGATGAGAGTGCTAGTAGGATGTGGTAGGGTTGATGCCACACCTCTCCCTCAATATCTTTGGTTGTCATGCATGACCCCTCTACTCCAAATGTAAGTCTGATTAACAAGATATCGTTAACCTGCATCCATCAACAAACATGTCAGCGATCCATAAACAACATCATATTATATCAGTCATATGTCACATATGCAATAATAGAAATATACAAACATAAATAGTCCACTCCCTCCCTCGCTCCAGAGTCCAAGGAGGTCCATCGATGTCGTTGACATCCTCAACATATCAAGAGTCTTTCACACTTAGGAGGAACCAATCAATAGCACCTATATATACATAATAACATAACATAACATCATAAATCACAATCTCATCATCATAATCCATAAGCGAAGAAATCACTCATATAATGAACCGAATCATTTGCACACAAGCGTCCTTAAAGAATAAGTCACATTAGAAGTGTGTGCAAGAGCGGGATGTTACATTGATGACATTTTCCAACTAATCATAGAGCATGATAAGCATGATATATATATATATATATATATATATATATATATATATATATGAAAGTAGATTTAATTCTAAAAATGTTGGTACTAGTTCCGAAATTAGACTCATAGTATTTGAAGGAGTTTTCTCCTTCCCAAGTTGAGTAAGATGAAGTGAACACATAGTATTATGAAAAGTGTCATAGTTATAGGTTTTTGGTTGAACTAATTGTTCGGCCGAAATTTAGTATCTTTCATATGAAAGTTAGTTTTGAAAGAAAAAAAAAAACTAACTTTCAGCTAAAAATAACTAATTTCGGCTAAAAATTAGTAGTTCAGTTGAAGAGTGGAAAATAGAAACATTTGTCGGTCAAAAAACAAATATATGGGGATGTGATGTTTCAACACAGAACATGACGTTTCAGCACATAAACATTTAAATTGTTTTGGTCAAAATATTATTGTCACATTTGTGCACACACTCACTCTGCATTTTCACTATTTTTTCTTTCTTGGGCAAAATTTTCATTATTTTTCAGTTTTTGGAGGAACATTTTTGCTATTTTGCACTTTTTGGGGCAACATTTTCTAAATTGAAGAGTTTCTTCAACAAATTTGTTTAAGTGGAGGTTTTCATAAGCAATTTATTCCTATATCAAAGAGATTTTTTTTAAAGGTAAGTTTGCTTAAACAATTCCTTTCAAAGTCTATATATTTTTAGAACAAATTTTGTGATAAGGAAGTTTTTCTCCAGGAATGTTTTTCAAAATCAATTTTTTTTAACTTTTGTTTAACATCAATTTTTTTTATCCAAAATTTCTTTTAAAGAAACTTGATTTATCGAGAATTTTTTTCCAAGTTATTTAAGATATGATTTTTTTAATACCTTTACAAATTGAATAACCATGACAACAAAAGAAAACACAAGAGAAAATATGATCGCACTCGAGATGATACTTGTCATATAGAACAAAAAAAAGAGAACTATAGAAGAAATAAACTACAACGTGAAAATATTGAAGGAACAAGTGATGACAATGTAATTAGAGATTTGCATCTTGATGTTCAACAAGAAGAAATCGAACCAGGTATGCATGCATATTATAAATAATGTTTGGAATTCAAAAAAATATTGTCTAATATAATTGATTGTAAGATGGAATTTATATTTTGCAAAAACCATAAATATATTTCTCTCATAACATTGATGAAGTTGTTGAACCGAGAAATGAAGAAGAAGTCCAACCACCTATATATATACGAGATTTCAACACTTGTAGATTTCAATTAATTTATGATTTCTCTTTTAGTTTTCTAATAAATCTAATTTAAATTTGTATATATTTTATACAACATTTGTTTGAAATTTTTATGTTTACAACTTAGAAATTGAATTGATGTTAATTTCAAGTGTTTTTAAATTTAATATATTTAATTTATGTAGGTGATATCAACATTGATGATGAAATGTTAGAAAATGTTGACACTGGCAAATTTGGGGAGAAACAACCTGACCATTATATATGATATCGTGTTCAAAAGATTTGTGATAAATAATTCGAAAATGAATCAGTAGAAACACAAGCTCAAATTTTGAGAGGTCTGAAAAGGTAAAAAAAGTTAAAGGAAGCTACATCATTATTGGGTATTCAAAAAACAAAAAAAAAGATAAAAGGGTGAAACAAAGTGTCTTGGAAAATATAATAGATGCATTAAAATCTTTTGGAAAGTCTAGAAAAAAAGATGTCAGTGTTGCACGTAGAGTAATACAAACAATAGTTGTTTTATCTAGCAATGAAAAATACTATTTGACACAACATATGACAAAAGTTGTGGGAACCTCAAGAAAAAAACTTTACGGACATAGAAAATTACGATTGCAAATAGATGCAAATGATGAACGTTCTTGTTGAACAGTGATTTGTAGACACCCTTACAAAGATAGACTTGTATAATATGATAAAACTAAGGCCCATAAATATTGGTTAGAGAATTATCATGTTTCACCAAATGTAAGGGATGTGCTGCAACAAAGAATAGCACGACGTAAATATGAAGATAATTCAAAACATATATTGGAAATTATATAAATAGAATTGCTCAATAAGTTCAAAGAAAAATACAGTTGAGTTAAAATGTCCATCAATACATTTGTGCAACAAAATCCAGGGTATGTTAAACCCATCATTGTTCATGACACTTGTTTTCGTTACCATATGAAATTTGAGTTATATTACAACACTTTTCTTGATTTTGGTAAACATTTTGGGAAATTTCACCTCCTCCTTCCACAATTTGTTCCTTTATATCCCAAATTCTATGTGAAAGAGAAGGTGTTGAATTATTTTACCAAAGAAAATGTGTTGGTGGAAAAAAATGTGACCACTATGGAAATATAGCTTTATTTCACTCGAAGTATCATATTGATATGAATGATCAATCCTTGTCCAATAAAACAATGAATTGGAGTATATATGAATATATCAATGTTACTGCTCCAAATTATTCAAATGTTATTTCCAAAAGGATTGATTTGCGAAAGGATAAGATCTTTGTGATAGAGTTTTTGAAGAAGTTTGATTTTTTTATATATAAATACACCAATAATTCACATAGAGCTCGATGGAAAGACCTTGAATTAAAACAATCCAATGAAAATTTTCCACCTGGGATGATTTTTGCAGTGGTTGATTTTGCACAGAATTATTAATTCGATGCATAAAGAGAAATACAGAGTGAATATTATCATTCCGATCAAGTCTCTATACTTTTCCACATTCTATATAGACATTATCAATAGAGTGTTGATAACATAAAAATCACCAATGAGAATTGGCATGTCGTTAAAGAATATCACTTTTATATAAGTGATGATCGTACACACAATACTCATTATGTACAACATTGTTTTGATAAACAATATGATTCATTGAAATCCCATGGAAACAAATACGATCAACATTGGATATGGTTAGATGGATGTTCAATTCAAATATTCACAATCATTCTATTGGTTGTGTTGTCTTCATAAGAAATCAAACATTAAACATTGTTGGGATTTCTTAGAGACTAGTCATGGGAAAGGAGAGCATGATGGTGCAGAGGCATGTGTAAAATGAGCACTTCAAAGGTATCATATGAACCATTTCGTCAATCGATTTGTATCTATTGATTAAGTTGTTCAAAGGTGCCAAGAAACTCTAAGGCATGAAAATAATCAGTTTAAGGGGTGTGTGCATGTGTGTGTATATACATGTTGTATACATGTATGAATGTTCTTGATTTATCAATAATTTTTCTTGAGTTAACACACACACACACACACACACACACACACACACACACACATACTTTTAATAAATTATTCTTGAACTGTGCAGGTATTTTTGGCATATTCGAATCCAAGATGTAGATAGATCGATCCGATATGAAGCTAGTACAATACATGGGACTCAAAAATTGCATTCAATTAAAAATAATCCTACAAAAATGTGTATGCGTTTGATAAAAGTAATGCATCATGTTTTTGATCAATTAGCATAGGGGATAGAGAATCTGATCAGATTTGTGAAAATGAAATGGGAAAATATGTTAAATCTTGGGAACATATGGAAATTAATACAAAGGGTAAAATGCCACTTGCAAACTTAGAGGAGATGGAATCAAATGACACTACAGTGTCAACTGATGGTGATAAAGTTTCCCATCTTGT
>JZKD02S2320502.1:0-14314 GCA_000966675.3 Picea glauca
CTTTGGAGAGGCTTTTTGATAGAAATGATGTATCATTAAAAAGGGAGACCTCGGAAGATGACACTGGTGCTATTCAGTGCAACATCGGGACCGAGAGTGAGCCCAAGTTTGTCAAGTTGTTAAGAAGTCTGACAAAGGAGCAGAGGTATGAATACATTGGAATTTTGAGGGAATTTGCTGATGTTTTCCCCTGGACCTACGAAGACCTCAAAACATATGACACTTCTGTCATCGAGCATAAAATCCCGTTAAAGGGAGAGGCAAAGTCGTTTAGGCAGAAGCTGAGACATATCAATCCTATGCAGCTGCCTATCATGGAGACGGAAGTAAAGAAGCTGCTGCAAGCTCAAATCATTGTACCGCTAAGGTATTCAGAGTGGGTGGCCAACTTGGTGCCAGTAAGGAAAAAGCGTGGAGAGATATGTCTCTGTGTAGACTTCAGAAACCTGAACAGGAGCTCACGAAAGGATAACTACCCCTTGCCGAAGATGGAACATATACTGCAGAGGGTAACAGGGGCTTCCAGGATGTCCATGATTGATGGTTTCTCTGGCTACAATCAGATCTCTGTTCTGCCCGAGGACAGGGAAAATACGGCATTTACCACCCCATGGGGCACATTCATGTATGCCAAGATGCCATTTGGATTAATGAATGCAGGGGAAACGTTTTAGCGTGCCATGGACATAGCCTTTGTTGGGGAAAAGGATAAATTTGTGGTCATCTATCTGGATGACATCACAGTGTTTTAGAATTCTGATAAAGAACACCGTTGTCACCTCAAGAGGGTTTTCCTGAAGTGCAGGAGTTTTGGCATTTCAATAAACCCAAAGAAATCTTTGTTCGCCATGCAAGAGGGAAGGTTACTAGGCCACATAGTATCAGCAGAAGGAGTCAGGATTGACCCTAGCAGAGTTGAGGCAATACAAGCCCTATCAATCCCGAGATCTAAGAAGGAAGTCCAATCTTTCCTTGGTAAGATTAATTTTCTTAGGAGGTTTGTGCCCAACTTTGCTGAGCGGGTAAAACTTATAACAACTATGTTAAGGAAGGGAAATGAAGTGAAGTGGACTTCTGAATCGCGAAATTCCTTTGAGAAAATAAAGAGGGCCCTGTCTGAAGCCCCTGTGCTTATCAACCCCAATTACTCAAAGGATTTCCTTATTTTCTCCTTCGCTTCGCCTGACACGGTAGCCGTTGTTTTATTATAGACAAACAAGGATGGGCTAGAGCAACATATTGCCTATTTCAGCCAAGCATTGAGGGATGCCGAAGTCAGGTATGACGCTTTGGAGAAGCAGGCCTATGCATTGGTAAAGGCCCTCAAGGCATTTAGAATCTATGTCCTGCAGTCAAAAATCATAGCTTATGTCCCCTCAGCTACTGTTAAGGACATTCTTATTCAGCCTGACATAGACGGGAGGAGGAGTAAGTGGTTAGCCAAAATTCTGGAGTTTGACATGGAAATAAAGCCCACCAAATTGATCAAAGGTCAAGGTTTAGCCAAGCTATTGGCTGAAGCCAATTGCCAAGCTTTGGGGATAGGTTTCATCAACGAATGCTCAAAAATTCAGCAGGGTCAGCTGCCTGACATGGACCCTCAAAGGGAGCCCCCGTTGGCTCGATGCCTGTGGTATAAGGATGTCATATACTTTCTGCAAGAGTTGCGGCCTCCAGACGACCTGCAAAGAAACAAAGCAAGAGCTCTGAAGCTCAAGGCAGTCAGATAATACCTTATCGATGAAATTTTATATTGGAAAGACCCCCTGGGGGTACTTTTAAAATGCATGGATCCACAAGAGGCCGACAGGATTATGTTTGAATATCACAGTGACCTATGTGGAGGGCACCATTTCTGGAAGGCCACAGCCCACAAAATCCTCAGGGCTGGATACTATTGGCCCACCGTATTCATTGACGTCTGCAGAAGGGTCCGGGCTTGCACCAAATGTCAAAGATTCACAAGTAAACAACAGCTCAAGTCCCTGCCGTTAAATTCTGTGGTGGTTTCAGGACCTTTCCAGCAATGGGGCCTAGATTTCATTGGAGAAATTCACCCGGCTTCAAGTGGGCAGCACAAATGGATCCTGATGGCTACTGATTTCTTCACCAAGTGGATTGAAGATGTCCCCACCAGGAGTTCTTCTCACAAGGTAATCATTGGGTTCCTGGAGGACCTCATCACAAGGTTCGGCTGCCCAAGTAAGATTGTCACTTATAACGCAGCCATTTTCGGGGCTGAGCCATTAGCCAAGTTTTGTGAGCGGTTTGGGATCAAACTGATTCACTCCACCCCATATTATCCACATGGCAATGGTTTAGCTGAATCTTCCAACAAAATCCTGATAAGGATCATCAAAATATTGTTGGAAGACAACAAGAAGGCCTGGCATTCAAGATTAAAGTTTTCTCTATGGACCGATCAAGTGACCTCGAAGAGATCTATCGGTGTCTCTCCTTTCAAATTAGTCTATGGAGCAGAGGTTGTTTTCCCTTCTCAGTTAGCCATTCCCGTAGCAAAATTCCTTCAGGATTATTAGGAGGAGCCTGATGACATGACCAGAAGGATTCATCAGCTAGTAGAGGTTCAGCAGGCCAGGGAGCAGGCAATGGACAAAATTCAGGACCATCTGCAAAGGATCAAGCAGGTTTTCGATAAGAAGGCCAAGAAGGAAGAATTTCAGACAGGAGACCTGGTGCTGAAATGGGATTCTCCTAAGCAGGATAAGGGCAAGCACAACAAATTTGAAGCCCTGTGGATCGGACCCTTCAAAATCTATGAGGTTTTCTCAAATAACACATATCGGCTGCAGGATTTGGAGGGTGAAGAAGTTTTCAACAACCCAATAAATGGGCATTTTCTAAAGAAATATTTTGTCTGAGCCTTCAATGGCTCCTTTGTTTGTAAATATTGTCCTTTTGGTTCCTTGTTTATGTTTATTTTTATTTTTATTTGTCGACTTAATAAATGACTCCATAAACCCAACAATAAGGCACTGGAACTGCAAAATGAGTCCTTAGAGCATCACAGGGATGAATCTATCCCCCATGGAGCCTAATGTTAGCAACATTACTTGTCTTCGGCATCGAGATATCCAGGTCTGCAGGTTGCACGAGGACCGCCCAAGTGCAGCGAACAGAAGAAGTCCTTTTTGGACTTAAAATCAAGTGAGCGGGCAGGATTATAGTGTCAACGGTCTGGATCCATCCTTATGAGCAGATCAATGGTTGGCGGGAAATAGCGGATAAGGAAGTTGCACCGAAGTTACCACAAAAGATCGTGCCCATGGTGTGCAGGGAATATTAGCAGCCGTCCATCCAGAGGACGTGTGGCACGAGATCTAATCGCGTCGGCATTTCGGCATTCAGAAGTTCGAGGGGTGAGAATTTCATGTTGTTCCACGTCTCGAAACCCTGAACCCCGATAGCGCCGAAAGCACCGAAAGTGGGGCCTGTGGTCACTTGAGAAAGGAAGAGAGTTATGCAAATGTGCCAAAGCATCAGGTTTTTCCACAGAAGGGAATGTTGCGTCCTCCAAGACCAGCTCAACCCGACTTCGATCATGTGTCTCGCCTGGAGTTAATGAAGGAAAGAACAGGTGTTTGAAACCTCTTTTCGATCATTAAAGGTGGGATATGGAGAATCTGGCAAGCGACCAGCTCGAAGGGGGTCCTGTGTACCGATTTTTCCAAGGAGCCATGCCAAAGTCTTCGAATAGACGAGAAAGTCTGCACACGCTAGCTCGTCGTTTAATGGCTCAACTACCTTCCTTACAGGAGCCATGCGCAGTTAAGGTGGCACTCGAAGAAAGATACCAGTACGAGTTTGATTGAGGGGACACCAATGCCTGGGGTGACTGGACACGCCTCTGTGAGGTGAATTTTCCTGAGTATATAGACTCAGTCTTGGTATTTTGTAAGGATGGATGGTTGAGCAAGGATCCCGATTGTAAAAACTTTAACGAAGCACTGGTTGTTCTAGTTGTGTATTAACATCTGAGACTTCTTGCCTTATGAATGTCAACTTCTTTCCATGTCTTTGTTCATATTGTATTAGAACAGCTCAGAATTGGAAGATCCAGTCGAGTTGTGACTGTTATAGGATGATGTAGGTTGGATCACTGTAACAGTTGCGTTGTTTCTAATCAGTCTCTATGTTTTTCTTAGCACCGAATGACTTGGAATTGGAGGATCCAGTCAAGTCGCCCCTTCAGTTACCCGAAACTCTGAACCAAGAGGATCTTGTGTTTAGAGTTTTTCTTCTGCACGCTGCTGAAAGGTCCATTGCCCAAAGTAGTTTTGCTCACTCCTCTCACCAAGTCTTCCACCTGACCATTTTACAATCAATCTACTGGCTGAAGTTAGATCAAGACCTCCATTGTTCTTTACATACCAGACCCAGTCCCCGAGCTAGAGTGATTCCCTCCCGAGTCTCTACCCATTTGATCACCCCTCAAAATAATTGTGACATAAAACTAATGGACGTCGGGCTCTGCTCCTGCAAGCAATCCAGGGGTGACTTCTGACGCTAACATTTTCTGGCGTCGCTGCCGGGGACGAAGTTGAAAATTTTCCTCGAGATTGAACGACATTGAAGCTCTGATTCCGAAGGTGCATCGGGTATCAGAGCCTTTGAAGATTGCTACTGTGCACCTGACGACTCCATTGTGACAACTCCGCTGGGGAGAACCTGCTCTATTAATTGTGGCTTTCAGAGGAAGACACACGCGGTCTCATCCACAGCTACCTCTAGCTACACCTGAAATTGATCCGGAGGTGGTTCTCAGAAAAGGAAAGAACTCTGAAGAAGAAGCTTCCATCACCGAACCAGGTAATCCGCCATCTCCTTTTGTAGGAACTCCATTTTCTCCCCCTCAGTTTCTCAATAGGCCTCCTTTAGAGGTTTCGCGTTTCCTGAACTTCGGGAGGGTTCCTGCTGAGTTATCCCCTCCTGGTCTGGGATTGGAGGGAGAAACCCTTGTTACTCCCCTCTCCTCTGAAGCACTACCCTGGCGTAGACCCAGGACTGCAGAAGATTTCCCCACGCCTAGTTTTGCCACTCCTGCGCAAAGAGGAGCACCTACTGACTTGAGCTCATTAGCCTTCTTCTTAAATCCCCTCTTGTTTCCCACCCCACTTCGGGACTCATTCCAAGTAGCCCCTTCGCGAACTCCTTCTCCTCCAAGTTCTCCTCCACCCAATATTCCTATGGCTGGTGCTAATCCCCCTCTAAATAGAATGGATTCCATAGTCACTACCAGATATGCTCCCTTAGTTCTACCCCATCCTATGAATCCTTTCCCTGTTGGAGATTACTTGAAATACATGCCCAAGTTCACCGGAGAAGGGGATGTAACTGCGGAAGAGCACATGGCTGCTTTCTACAGTTACACAGACAATCTCAACATTGAAAATGAAGATGCCTGGATGAGAGTCTTCGTCCAGACGCTTGATGGTGAGGTGGGGAAATGGTTCAGAGGATTGGCCCCCGTATCTATTGCTGGGATCGAAGCCCTGGTTAGTGCTTTCCTGAGGCAGTGGGGCGATAGGAAGGATTTCATGTACTACATGACAGAGTTCGGGTCTTTGAAGAAAATGGAAGGAGAGTCTGTCTCTGACTTCTCCAAAATATTTAATAAGATGTATAGTAAGATTCCTGCCAAAATAAAACCCTCAGAAGCCTTGGCCAAAATTTCTTATGTTAGTGCGTTCGGCCCCGATTTCTGTCTTTTGTTGAGAGAAAGAAGAGCCACCTCCTTAGCTCAAATGCAAGATGCAGCCATAGAGGTGGAATCCAATGTGTTAGCAGCTGACAGACCGAGGAACAACGCCGACGCAGATAGAAGAAAGGGAAGGTCGGAAACCTCAACTTCTGGATCAACGGTGCCCCACCCTCAAGTGGATGAACTGACCAAGATGGTGAAGTCTCTGTCTGCAGAGATGGAGAGAATGAAGGTCGAGGGGAGACAATCATAGAAGGGCCCTCAGAACGTCGAAAACAAAGGAGGTTTTAGGAGNACAGACTGAGGAACAAGGCCGAAGCAGACAGAAGAAATGGAAGGTTGGAAACCTCAACTTCTGGATCATTGGTGCCCCACCCTCAAGTGGATGAACTAACCAAGATGGTAAAGTCTTTGTCTGAAAAGATGGAGAGAATGAAGGTCGAGGGGAGGAAAGCATACAAGGGTCCTCAGAATGCCGAAAACAAAGGAGGTTTCAGGAGGCCAAACAATATTAATTCCCCGAATGTGCAAAGAGAGAGGGGGAGAGACAGAGAAGACCAGAAAATTCAGGCCCCTTTTCAAAACAATTTTGTGGCTGAGGGGGAAGAAGGAGAAATAGACGAGATTGATCCTGAAATACATTGCTTCGGAGACACTCCTCCTTTTCCTCATATCACTCAATTATCTTACGAGGATTCTCTCATGGACAATCAGCTAAATGAACTAAGCAAAGGAGACAAGGCTAGTGACAGCCAAAGCAGGTATAACCTGAGGTTCAAGAAAAAGACAGCAACATCTGATGTTCCTGAGCAGTCCACTAGAGTAGAGAAGCCTACTAATGAAGTAGAAGACATTCACAGAGGTAAGAAGCACCAACCCCTCTCTCCCATAGTCCAGAGTCATGTTCCCGAAATAAGAGAAATTTTGAACCTTACATCTTCTTTTAATTTTGAGCATGAAATTCAAAAGATTAGAATTCATGTACCCCTGACCGATTTGATTAAACATGAAGGATTCAAGAAACACTTCTCTGAGCTTTTACGGTCTGAGGTCTCATGCCTTCCCACAGACTCCATCAATTTGCAAGATGAAAAACCTACAGTTATCCTAGGTCCTATGGTAGAAGACAGGAATGACTCGTCCCCTCCCTTCTACACTTCCCTGAACATACATGACAAGGTGTTGCACAACTACTTGATGGATTCGGGGGCTTCTCACAACCTTATGCCCAAAACTGTCATGGAAGAGTTAGGGCTAGAAGTCATCCGAGCCTATCATGACCTCTATTCCTTCGACTCCAGGAAATTTCAGTGTCTTGGAGTTATCAAAGACCTGGTTGTGACCTTGTTTTAGTTGCCCATGAAAAGTGTGGTCATGGATATTATAGTGGTTGATGTCCCCCCCAAGTTCAGTATGTTGTTATCAAGATCTTGGATAAAAATACTGGGGGGAAATTTTCAAATGGACCTCACATATGCTACTATCCTAGTGTTTGGAGGAGAACATAGGAGGTTGTACATGGAAGCCCAACTGGTTTATATAATCAGTGATGAAGCCAACCCTACCAACCATCCCATTTTTGCCTTAGACACTGATTTAGATTCTAGTTTACTTCAGCTCACCCATGCTCCCGAACCTCCTCTTAAACTCAGAAAGCAGCCCACCATTTCCCTTAAATTTCCTCCCTCCATCACCCCCGTCTGGAAAATGTTCTTTGATGGAGCCTCTTCCAGGGAAGGCGCTGGAGCTGGGGTGGTTTTTGTGTCACATGCTCAGGAAACCATATATTTGTCATACAAATTAGAATTTGAAGCTACCAACAATGTGGCAGAGTATGAAGCTCTTGTCCTGGGGTTAAGAGCCGCAAGGGAAATAGGAATTCAGGAGGTAGCAGTGTTCAATGATGCGGAGTTGGTGGTCCAATAGATCAGAAGCACTTACCAAGCTAAGCATCCTCAACTCAGGAGTTACAGGAACGAGTTATGGGACCTTATTGACAGTTTCTTCTCAGCATTTAACATTTCTTTCATCCCAAGAGAGGAGAACACAATGGCAGATTCCTTGGCTACATCAGCAAGTAATTTCAAAGTGCCCTTGCCGCCCAAATTCAGATATGATGTGGAAGTAAAATACAGGCCCTCCATACCTAACAACATCAAACATTGGAAGGTTTTCGAGGATGATCTCGAGGTCAAGAAATTCTTGGAGACTGTCGAAGAATTTTCAGAGATGCATATCGACCAAGACTCTGTCTCTGAAGAAGAGATTGATAGGGGTAGTTTTCTGGATAAGATTGCAGAGCGTAACATTGTGCAGCTGCCCAACAATCATATTCCAAGAGGACTGGTTCCTATGGAAAGGTTTTTTGATAGAAACGATGTGTCATTAAAAGGGGAGACCATAGAGGACGACACTGATATTATTCAGTGCAACGTTGGAACCGAGAGTGAGCCCAATTTTGTCAAATTGTCAAGAAGCTTGACAGAGGAGCAGAAGTCTGAATACACTGGACTTTTGAGGGAATTCGCTGACGTGTTTGCCTGGACCTACAAAGACCTCAAAACATATGACACTTCTGTCATCGAGCATAAAATACCATTAAAAGAGGAGGCAAAACCATTTAGGCAAAAGCTGAGACAGATCAATCCTATGTTGTTGTCTATCACGGAGAGGGAAGTGAAGAAGCTACTTCAAGCTCAGATCATTGTACCGCTGAGATATTCAGAGTGGGTGGCCAACTTGGTTCCAGTAAGGAAAAAGAATGGAGAGATTCGACTCTGTGTAGACTTCAGAAACCTGAACAGGAGCTCACGAAAGGATAACTACCCCTTACCAAAGATGGAACATATGTTGCAGAGGGTAACAGGAGCTTCCAGGATGTCCATGATTGATGGTTTCTCTGGCTACAATCAAGTCTCTATTCTGCCTGAGGACAGGGAAAAAACAACATTCACTACTCCATGGGGCACATTCATGTATGCCAAGATGTTGTTTGGATTAATGAATGCAGGGGAAACGTTCCAGTGTGCCATGGACATAGCTTTCGTCAGGGAAAAGGATAAATTTGTGGTTGTCTATCTGGACGACATCACGGTGTTTTCAAAGTCTGATAAAGAACATTGTCGTCATCTCATGAAGGTTTTCCTAAAATGAAGGCGTTTTGGCATTTCATTAAACCCCAAGAAATCTTTGTTCTCCATGCAGGAGGGAAAATTACTTGGCCACATAGTATCAGCGGAAGGAGTCGGGATCGACCCTAGCAGAGTGGAGGTGATACAAGCCTTATCAATCCCAATATCCAAGAAGGAGGTCCAATCCTTCCTTGGTAAGATTAATTTTCTAAGGAGGTTTGTGCCTAACTTTGCTGAGGAGGTAAAACTTATAACAGCCATGTTAAGGAAAGGAAATGAAGTGAGGTGGACTTCTGAATTGTGACATTCCTTTGAGAAAATAAAGAAGGCCCTGATAGAAGCCCCTGTGCTTATTAGCCTCGACTACTCAAAGGATTTCCTTATTTTCTCCTTTGTCTCACCTAACACAGTGGTTGTTGTTTTGTTACATACAAACAGGGGTGGACTTGAGCAGCCTATCGCCTACTTCATCCGAGCATTGAGGGATGTCGAAGTTGGGTATGACACTATGGAGAAGCAGGCCTATGCCCTGGTAAAGGCCCTCAAGGCATTTAGAGTCTATATCCTGTAGTCAAAAATCATCGCTTATGTCCCCTCAGTTGTTGTTAAAGACATTCTTATCCAGCCTGACATAGATGGGAGAAGGAGTAAGTGGATAGCCAGGATTTTGGAATTCGACCTGGAAATAAGGCCTACCAAACTGATCAAAGGTCGGGGTTTAGCCAAGTTGTTGGCTAAATCCAATTGCCAAGATTTGGGGATAAATTTCGTCAACGAATGCTCATGAGTTCAACAGGGTCGGTCGTCTGAAAAAGACCCTCAAAGGGAGCCCCCATTAGCTTGATGTCCTTGGTATAAGGATGTCATATACTTTCTGCAAGAATTGCGACCTCCAGATGGCCTGCAAAGAAACAAAGCAAGAGCTTTGAAGCTCAAGGAAATCAGGTACTTCCTTATCGATCAAATTTTATACTGGAAAGACCCCCTGGGAGTGATTTTGAAATGCATGGATCCATGAGAGGCCGACATGATCATGGTTGAATTTCACAACGGATTATGTGGAGGGCACCATTTCTGGAAGGCCACAGCCCACAAAATTCTCAAAGTCGAGTACTACTGGCCCACCTTGTTCGTTGATTTCCACAGAGGAGTTAGAGCCTGTATCTAATGTCAAAAATTTGCAGGAAAACAACAGCTCAAGTCTCTACCTTTACAACTTGTAGTTGTTTCGGGACCTTTCCAGCAATGGGGCCTAGATTTTATCGAAGAAATCCACCCTACTTCCAGTGGGCAGCACAGATGGATCATGAATGCCACAGACTTCTTTACCAAGTGGATTGAAGCTATTCCCACCAGGAGTGATTCTCACAAGGCAATTATTGGATTCCTGGAAAACCTCATCACAAGTTTCGGTTGCCCAAGAAAGATTGTTACAGATAATGCAACCTCATTCAAGGCCGAACCATTGGTCAAGTTCTATGAGAAATTTGGAATCAAGTTGATTCACTCCACTCCGTACTATCCCCAGGGAAATGGTTTAGCAGAATCCTCCAACAAAAGTCTCATAAGGATCATCAAAAGACTATTGGAGAACAACAAAAAAGATTGGGATTCAAAGATGAAATTCGCTCTGTGGGCCGATCGGGTGACTACAAAGAGATCTATAGGCATCTCCCCTTTCCAGTTAGTTTACAGGGCAGAAGTTGTCCTCCCCTCTCAGTTGGTTATTCCCGTAGCGAAATTCTTCCAAGATTATCATGAAGAACCCAACGACGTGATCAGAAGGATTCATCAACTGGTAGAAGTCCAGTAGGCCAGAGAGCAGGTAATGATCAGAATTCAGGATCATCAGCAAAGGATCAAGCGAGTTTTTGATAAGAAGGCCAAGTCGGAAGAATTTCAGACAGGAGACCTGGTACTGAAGTGGGATGCTCCTAATAAAGACAAGGGCAAGCATGGAAAATTCAAAGCCCTGTGGATCGGCCCCTTCAAAATCTCTGAAGTTTTCTCAAATAACACTTATAGGTTGCAGGATTTGGAGGGTGAAGAAGTTTTCAACAGCCCAGTAAATGAGCATTTTCTTAATAAATGTTTTATCTGAGCCTTCGGTGTCTCCTTCGTTTATAAATATTGTCCTTTTAACTCTTTGCTTATTTTTATTTGTATTTTTCAGCTTAGTAAATGACTCTGTAGCCCAACAGCAAGGCACTGGAACTGCAAAATGAGTCCTTAGAGCATCATAGGGACAACTCTATCCCTCATGGAGCCTAATGTTAGCAACATTACTTGTCTTCGGCATCAGGACATCCAGGTCTACAGGTTGCAGGAGGAGCGCCCAAGTGCAATGCACAGAAAAGTCCTTTTCGGACTTAAAATCAAGCGAGCGAGCAGGATTATAGTGTCAACGGTCCGGGTCCATCCATATGAGCAGATCAATGGTTGGCAGGAAATCGCGAATAGGGAAGTTGTGCCGAAGTTAACACAATAGATCGCGCCCATACTATGTGCAGGGGAGATTAGCAGCCGTCCATCCAGAGGACGCGTGGCGCGAGATCTAATCACGTCGGCGTTTTGGCATTCGGGATTTCGAGGGGAAAGAGTTTCATGTTGTTCTACATCTCAAAACACCGAACCCCGATAGCGCCGAAAGCGGTGCCCACGGTATCACGAAACATTTTCAGCCGTCCATCCAAAGGGGACACTTGGTGGAAAACTGAGCCATATCGGCGTTTCGCCTATCGCGAATCCAAGGTGCAAAGAGAAGTTCCGTGATATTCCGATGCGCGAGGTTCCAGGAGAGTCTCAGACCCAGGCCCACAGTATCGCCGAGTGAGTTTCAGGACCGTCAGATCTCAGAAGGACGCGTGGCACCATACTGAGTCATCTCGTCGTTTCGCTCATCGCAATTTCTAAATGCAGGGATTAGTTCCTTCCCATTCGCGAACGCCGAAAGCGCCTTGGGAATAAGCACATGGTCACAGCCCTTGGTCACCTGGGGAGAGAAAGGAGTTGTGTAAAAAGGGCCAAAGGCACCGAGTTCAGTTACAGAGGGGATCATCGTGATCTCCAGGCGCCATCTGATCTAATCTCCATATTGTTTCTCGCCTAGAGTAAATGACGGCAAGAGCGGGTGGTTGAAACCTCCTTTCATTCATTAAGTGTGGGAATGGAGGGTCTGGAAAGCGGTCTTCTTGAAGAGGTCCTATGTATCGATTTTTTCAAAGAAGCCATGCCGAAGTCCTCGACTAGACAGAGAAGTCTATGCACGCTAGCCTAGTACTTAATGGCTCAGCTACCCTCCTTGCAGAAGCCATGTGTAGTTAAGATGGCACTTAAAGAATGATATCAGTACAAGTCTGACTGAAGGGACACCAAGCTTTGGGTGACTGGACATGCCTCTGTGAGGTGAATTTTCCTGAGTATATAGACTCAGTCTTGGTATTTTGTAAGGGATCGATGGTTGAGCAAGGCTCCCGATTTTAAAGTTTTGATGAAGCACTGGTCGCTCCGGTTAATGTATAAGGCATTTGAGATTTCTTACTTTATGGATGTCAGCTTCCCTTTCATATCTTTGTTTACTGTGTTAGAACGACTTGGAATTGGAGGATCCAGTCAAGTTGTGGTTGTTATAGGATGATGTAGGTTGGATCACTGTAATAGTTACATTGTTTCTAATCGGTTCTTGTGATGTTCTCAGGGATGAAACGACTTGGAATTGAAGGATTCAGTTGAGTCACCCCTCAGCTCCTTGAAGATTTGGACCAAGAGGATCTTGGTTTTCGAGTTTTTCGTCCTCAAGCTTCTGAAGGCCTATTGCCCGAAACAGTCTTGCTCTCCCTTCTCACAATTCTTCCTTCTACCACCCTTTAATCATTTACTGACAGAAGTTGGATCAAGACCTCCCTTGCTTTCTACATACCAGGTCCAGTTTCTTGAGTTAAAGCTATATTTTCTTGAGTCTTCACCCATCTGATCATCCCATTAAACAAATCGTGACATAAAACTGATGGGCGTTGGGCTCTGCTCCTATAAGAAATCCAGGAGTGAATTTTGATGCTAACAACCCTATACCTATCTTCTGTGATAATACCAGTGCAATTAGTATTTCTAAAAATCTTGTTATGCATTCAAAAACAAAGCACATTCCCATTAAATTTCATTTTCTAAGAGAGTGGGTTATGTCTAAAGTTATTAAAGTGGAATATGTTGGCACAAAGGATCAGATTGCAGATGTATTTACTAAAACTTTACCTAAAATGAAATTTGATAGTCTCGGGGATCAGTTGGGGGTTTACCCTCTGTAATTTCATTTCATTCTCAAAGATTGCAAGGGCTTCATTATAAAATCAAACTGCATAGGTTTATTGACTATTATTGATAGGGGGAGTTTCTACTAAAATGATACATCTTTGCAAGTGTTTTCTTTGCTCAGGGGGAGTCATCAAGTTATGACAAGAAAAGGTTGATGAAGGAGTCCCAGTAAGAGAGGTGAGAAATATTGAATCTACTACAGAGGACATAGTTGAAGATAAAGATGAACAGGTCTAAGAATCAGAATGAGAATACTCTGGCTTAGATACAAATACTCTGCAGGACTCAAAAAAGACAGTTCATCCGTTTAGAGGGAATTTGTATTAGTTGAATATCTGAGGAGCGTGTTTTCTTTGTCATAGATATCAAAAGGGGGAGAAGAGATTTAAATTTTTCCATCAATGCCAAAGGGGGAGTTTGTTGGCAGGAATTGCAGTTTGCACAGGCTGCACAAAATTTGTTTTTGTCATTAATGTCAAACTTTAAAAATGCTAAAGGGACAGGCGTGGATTAGTTTGCACAGGCACGGTGGTTCCAAATTCGGAGATCAACATGCCTCTCAACACACCTGTTATCACTGAAATTTCGTCTGCACATGGCGAAAAGAACTCCACATCATCAAAACAGCAATGAAGTCATTCATGGCACTGAATTAAGTTCACAGCATTCCAGAAGGGTCAAAAACTATACAAAGTAACCAGAAATTGAAGGGCGCTATACAGCAGCTTGATGCGCGCGCATATGCGCGGGACAAAAACGTGTTATCAGCGCATGCGCGCACCGACGCGCACCTGTCAACACAAAAACCCTTGCATTTTCTAATACGGCGCATTAATTGCATAAGTCGGCCTCCCGACCGCCTATGGACCGGCCCCTGAGATGATTTGACCCTCAAATCAGGGTCGGCTCTGCAAATTCAACAAATTAATGGCCTAACTGAACCCTAAACAGGTCCGCGTTCACACCGGAAGTTGGTTACGTGACCGCCTGGAAAAATGCTATAAATAGTTGTGAAGACTCACTGTTTCAGCAGAGAATTCAAAGCATTGTTACGCTGTCCAGATGATTCAGAGCCTAGCCTTTGACAAACAATTCATCAGCAGTTTAACTCAGAGTTCTTTCATCACTCATTTCAGTTCTATTCATTTTG
>JZKD02S2320502.1:14364-27846 GCA_000966675.3 Picea glauca
AGCTGCCCAACAATCATATTCCAAGGGGACTGGTTCCTTTGGAGAGGCTTTTTGATAGAAATGATGTATCATTAAAAAGGGAGACCTCGGAAGATGACACTGGTGCTATTCAGTGCAACATCGGGACCGAGAGAGAGCCCAAGTTTGTCAAGTTGTCAAGAAGTCTGACAGAGGAGCAGAGGTCTGAATACATTGGACTTTTGAGGGAATTTGTTGATGTTTTCGCCTGGACCTACGAAGACCTCAAAACATATGACACTTCTGTCATCGAGCATAAAATCCCGTTAAAGGGAGAGGCAAAGCCGTTTAGGCAGAAGATGAGACAGATCAATCCTATGTTGCTGCCTATCATGGAGAGGGAAGTAAATAAGTTGTTGCAAGCTCAAATCATTGTACCGCTGAGGTATTCAGAGTGGGTGGCCAACTTGGTGCCAGTAAGGAAAAAGAGTGGAGAGATCCGGCTCTGTGTAGACTTCAGAAACCTGAACAGGAGCTCACGAAAGGATAACTACCCCTTGCTGAAGATGGAACATATACTGTAGAGGGTAACAGGGGCTTCCAGGATGTCCATGATTGACGGTTTCTATGGCTACAATCAGATCTTTGTTCTTCCTGAGGACAGGGAAAAGACGACATTTACCACCCCATGGGGCACATTCATGTACGCCAAGATGCCATTTGGATTAATGAATGTAGGGGCAACGTTTCAGTGTGCCATGGACATAGCCTTCATTGAGGAAAAGGATAAATTTGTGGTCATCTATCTGGATGACATCACAGTGTTTTCGAATTCTGATAAAGAACACCGTTGTCACCTCAAGAGGGTTTTCATGAAGTGCAAGAGTTTTGGCATTTCATTAAACCCCAAGAAATCTCGGTTCGCCATGAAAGAGGGAAGGTTACTAGGCCACATAGTATCAACGGAAGGAGTCAGGATTGACCCTAGCAGAGTTGAGGCAATACAAGCCCTATCAATCCCGAGATCTAAGAAGGAAGTCCAATCTTTCCTTGGTAAGATTAATTTTCTCAGGAGGTTTGTGCCCAACTTTGCTGAGGGGTAAGACTTATAATAGCTATGTTAAGGAAGGGAAATGAAGTGAAGTGGACTTCTGAATCGCGAAATTCCTTTGAGAAAATAAAGAGGGCCCTGTCTGAAGCCCCTGTGGTTATCAGCCCCGATTACTCAAAGGATTTCCTTATTTTCTCCTTCGCTTCGCCTGACACGGTATCCATTGTTTTATTACAGACAAACAAGGATGGGCTAGAGAAGCCTATTGCCTATTTCAGCCAAGCATTGAGGTATGCCGAAGTCAGGTATGACGCTTTGGAGAAGTAGGCCTATGCACTGGTAAAGGCCCTCAAGGCATTTAGAATATATGTCATGCAGTGAAAAATCATAGCTTATGTCCCCTCAGCTGTTGTTAAGGACATTCTTATTCAGCCTGACATGGACGGGAGGAGGAGTAAGTGGTTAGCCAAAATTCTGGAGTTTGACCTGGAAATAAAGCCCACCAAATTGATCAAAGGTCAAGGTTTAGCCAAGTTGTTGGTTGAAGCCAATTTCCAAGCTTTGGGGATAGGTTTCATCAATGAATGCTCAGGAATTCAGTAGGGTCGGCTGCCTGACATGGACCCTCAAAGGGAGCCCCCGTTGGCTCGATGCCCATGGTATAAGGATGTCATATACTTTCTGCAAGAGTTGCGGCCTCCAGACAAGCTACAAAGAAACAAAGCAAGAGATCTGAAGCTCAAGGAAGTTAGATACTGCCTTATCGATCAAATTTTATACTGGAAAGACCCCCTGGGGGTACTTTTAAAATGCATGGATCCACAAGAGGCCGACAGGATTATGTTTGAATTTCACAGCGGCCTATGTGGAGGGCACCATTTCTGGAAGGCCACAGCCCACAAAATCCTCAGGGCTGGATACTACTGGCCCACCGTATTCACTGACGTCTGCAGAAGGGTTCGGGCTTGCACCAAATGTCAAAGATTCGCAGGTAAACAACAGCTCAAGTCCCTGCCATTAAATTATGTGGTGGTTTCAGGACCTTTCCAACAATGGGGCCTAGATTTCATTGGAGAAATTCACCCTGCTTCAAGTGGGCAGCACAGATGGATCCTGACGGCTACTGATTTCTTCACCAAGTGGATTGAAGCTGTCCCCACCAGGAGTGCTTCTCACAAGGTAATCATTGGGTTCCTGGAGGACCTCATCACAAGGTTCGGCTGCCCAAGTAAGATTGTCACTAATAACACAGCCTCTTTCGGGGCTAAGCCATTAGCCAAGTTTTGTGAGCGGTTCAAGATCAAATTGATTCACTCCACCCCATATTATCCCTAGGGAAATGGTTTAGCTGAATCTTCCAACAAAAGCCTGATAAGGATCATCAAAAGATTGTTGGAGGACAACAAGAAGGCCTGGCATTCGAGATTAAAGTTTGCTCTATGGGCCGATCAAGTGACCCCGAAGAGATCTATCAGCGTATCTCCTTTCAAATTAGTCTATGGAGCGTAGGCTGTTTTCCCTTCTCAGTTAGCCATTCCCGTAGCAAAATTCCTTCAGGATTATCAGGAGGAGCCTGATGACATGACCAGAAGGATTCATCAGCTAGTAGAGGTTCAGCAGGCCAGGGAGTAGGCAATGGACAAAATTCAAGACCATCAACAAAGGATCAAGCAGGTTTTCGATAAGAAGGCCAAGAAGGAAGAATTTCAGACATGAGACCTGGTGCTGAAATGGGATGCTCCTAAGCAAGATAAGGGCAAGCACAACAAATTTGAAGCCCTGTGGATCGGACCCTTCAAAATCTCTGAGGTTTTCTCAAATAACACATATCGGCTGCAAGATTTGGAGGGTGAAGAAGTTTTCAACAGCCCAGTAAATGGGCATTTTCTAAAGAAATATTTTGTCTGAGCCTTCAATGGCTCCTTTTTGTTTGTAAATATTGTCCTTTTGGTTCCTTGTTTATGTTTATTTTAATTTTTATTTGTCGGCTTAATAAATGACTCCATAAACCCAACAACAAGGCACTGGAACTGAAAAATGAGTCCTTAGAGCATCATAGGGACGACTCTATCCCCCATGGAGCCTAATGTTAGCAACATTACTTGTCTTTGGCATCGGGATATCCGGGTCTGTAGGTTGCACGAGGAGCGCCCAAGCGCAGCGAACAGAAGAAGTCCTTTTCGGACTTAAAATCAAGCGAGCGGGCAGGATTATAGTGTCAATGGTCCGAATCCATCCTTATGAGCAGATCAACGGTTGGCGGGAAATCGCGGATAAGGAAGTTGCGCCGAAGTTACCACAATAGATTGCGCCCATAGTGTGCAGGGAAGATTAGCAGCCGTCCATCCAGAGGACACGTGGCGCGAGATCTAATCGCATAGACGTTTCGGCATTCGGAAGTTCGTGGGGTGAGAATTTCATGTTGTTCCACGTCTCGAAACCCTGAACCCCGATAGCACTGAAAGCGCCGAAAGTGGGGCCCGCGGTCACTTGAGAAAGAAAGAGAGTTATGCAAAGGTGCCAAAGCGTCAGGTTTTTCCACAGAAGGGAATGCCGCGTCCTCCAAGACCAGCTCAGCCCGTCTTCGATCCTGTGTCTCGCCTGGAGTTAATGAAGGAAAGAACAGGTGGTTGAAACCTCTTTTCGATCATTAAAGGTGGGATATGGAGAATCTGGCAAGCGGCTTACTCGAAGGGGGTCCTGTGTACCGATTTTTCCAAGGAGCCATGCTGAAGTCTTTGAATAGACGGGAAAGTCTGCACATGCTAGCTTGGCGTTTAATGGCTCAACTACCTTCCTTACAGGAGCCATGCACATTTAAGGTGGCACTCGAAGAAAGATATCAGTAGGAGTTTGATTGAGGGGACACCAATGCCTGGGGTGACTGGACACGCCTCTGTGAGGTGAATTTTCCTGAGTATATAGACTCAGTCTTGGTATTTTGTAAGGATGGATGGTTGAGCAAGGCTCCCTATTGTAAAAACTTTAACAAAGCACTGGTTGTTCTAGTTGTGTATTAACATCAGAGACTTCTTGCCTTATGAATGTCAGCTTCTTTCCATGTCTTTGTTCATATTGTATTAGAACAACTCGGAATTGGAAGATCCAGTCGAGTTGTGACTGCTATAGGATGATGTAGGTTGGATCACTGTAACAGTCGCGTTGTTTCTAATCGGTCTTTGTGTTTTTCTTAGTGCTGAATGACTTGGAATTGGAGGATCCAGTCAAGTCGCCCCTTCAGTTACCCGAAACTCTGAACCAAGAGGATCTTGTGTTTAGAGTTTTTCTTCTGCACGCTGCTGAAAGGTCCATTGCCCAAAGTAGTTTTGCTCACTCCTCTCACCAAGTCTTCCACCTGACCATTTTACAATCAATCTACTAGCTGAAGTTAGATCAAGACCTCCTTTGTTCTTTACATACCAGACCCAGTCCCCGAGCTAGAGTGATTCCCTCACGAGTCTCTACCCATTTGATCACCCCTCAAAATAATCGTGACATAAAATTGATGGGCGTCGGGCTCTGCTCTTGCAAGCAATCCAGGGGTGACTTCTGACGCTAACACTATGGATGATTGTGTTCCCACCGATTGTTGTTAAGAATGACTAATCTATTCCTAACCAAGACTTAGGAGTATCACTCCTGGTCCTCATTACTCATGACTAGACATGGTGTTATTAGTTATGATGACTGTTAGGAGATGGGGCATGTGACACATCATCCCTTGGATGGTCCTTTCTTTGATATTTAATTACAGTAAGAGACTTGTGTGAATTAATGGTCATGAACACTAGTGCTTCCTTATTGATGATATAATTAGCATCAAATGTTCTTAATGATGACTATGTATCAATGGAAATCTTTGATGATGAATTAATGCGACTAGCCCTTAATGGTATGGTTAATATTACATACATACTTATTGATGTGTCTATGCTATGGATATTGATTATGGTATCACATATTCTTGATGAAGGCTATGTAGCTTTGATGACCCTTGATGAGGATATAATATGATCTGTTGTATTATGATGTGATTCAACTTCAAATGATGTTTGTGTATGCCAATTCCTTATTAGAGAGATATTTCATTATTAGAGAGAACACACACACATTCCTGCTGACCCCCTCACCACTTTTTCATCCACCAACTTTGTACACACACCCATATTACAAACAATAAACAATAAACAATTGCATAGTATATTATTTCTTTTCTCAAAATATTACATAAAAAGTTACATCATTAAAACAATAAAGCTATGATCAATCCTAATTCAAAATAAATACAAGTTTTTCATTATAACCAGGGTGCATGTATTAAGCTTGTGGAGTGGCCATCCTATAGTATTGAAGTGATCATGGTCCCTCATTCCAATCCCAAGTGATCTTCATCCCTCATTCCAATCCCAATCCAACTTTTGAAAGGCCATCTGCTATGTTGTTCATTCTCCTATATATGTGATACAAAGAGATATGTGTGAAAGATGACATAAAGGGGATTTATGGTGAAATTTCTTATACGAGCTTCCTTTCTAATCCATTTCATTACCAAAAAAGGGTCACCAAAAAATTGAATTTGTTGGATTCCATGTTTTTGGGCTCGCTAAAGAAGTAATTTAAGTGCCATTAGTTTACATAAGTTATTAGTTTCCTAGCCAATACCCCTTTGAAGGATATATGATGAGTGGAGAAGAGATATAAAATTCCTCATGCACTTCCTTTGGGAGGATTTTCTTGCGAAGCTCCATGAAAATATGCCCAAAGAAGAGCATTGCTTATTACTTCTTACCTTATTTCATGTTTGGATTGTTTTTCATCCTCTTTGGGCAAGCATTTAAGATATCGAGAGACTGAATCACACATTTGAGAGGGAGGGTCTCCTTTCCTGCAAATAAGATTAGATTCTTAGCTAGTCACACTCCCCAAACTATATTGAGGGAAGGACTTTGATCTTCTTGATATCATTTTTGGAATTCCAAGATATAATATAAAATACCAAAACTTGTAAATTCTCTTTTGTATTATTGATAATATGATGTGATTCTCTATAAATACCATACATAMTATGACCTTCTTTTAAGAATATATATGTAAGTGTGTGAGAAACTATAATTTATATTTATATAAATGTAATTTGACTTAATAGTAATGAAAATTTGTGTATATGAATGAAACACATTAATTTTGTTTTATGAGTAATAGGTTCGTGAGTGTGGGATTTAGTCCTTATATATTATATAAAATGTGATTTGATTTCATACCAAGCATATGTTGCAAAGCAACTTAGTCCCTACTTTTTTTTCCAAGAAAAAATTCCTCAAATTTATATAGATTATAAATTCTTTTACAAAAAAAGGTTGAAAATAGCTTGGAGCGAAAACAATGCACTAGCTGAGAGGGACCAATACAATAAAAAAGCAACCGATCTGTGAAGGAAACATGGCCAGCAATACAAAGGAATGATAGGAAAGTAAATCAAGCGAACAAACTTTCACTAAACTATCAACAATCAAACTGCTATGTGACAACTGACATCATTCGAAAATATTAATGGAGGAGATGGGGATCTCTATCCCGCTATCATAGTGGTAGACTGAGAGTCTCCCTACCACTTCATTTAGGGCCCTCTTTGAGAGAGTGTCTGCCTCCCTATTATGTGATCTGGAGATGTGCAGGAAGTTGATGTCGGAGAAGTGTTTGGAAAGTTCCAGCGTTTTTTGCTTCCAGCCTTCGATATGGACAGAATGAATCTTGCATTTTTGAGTTATCCAGTCGATAATAAATCTCGAATCACCAAGAACATGTAAGTGATTGATAGACCAAAAAGAGGCTAAAGTGAGGGAGGCCCATAAACCCAAGAGTTCATCTTTAGTATTTGTACCCACCCCACAGTTTAAAAACCACTTTGTGATCCTCGTCGAATGGTTTTTGAAGATGCCTCTAGCCCCGCAACATAATCCATTGGACAATGCAGCTCCGTCGAAACAAGCAAGAGTGTAACCTTCAACCAACTTAAAATCACAAGCTTTAAGAGGGAAGGGCTTAACCGTAGATGGCTGCCAATGGAAGGAGGCCAAAATTCTGTGAACAACCGCTGGCAAGGAAGGAGGGCGATTCTCAAAGATCCCTTTGTTCCGTTCTATCCAGATCTGCCAGCAGACATGGACAGCCAAACAAAGAGGAGTAGATTTTTGAGAGGACCACAAGGAAAAACAGTCCGATAAGGAGGTGCCGCTCCAGGAAACTGAAAGAGAAAAAAGCTTGATCAGACGAATCCAAACCTCCTTAATAAATGAGTAGTGTACCAGGAGGTGGTGTATGTCCTCTGAGGCTTGACTGCAGAGAAGACATATTCCAGGGCCCTCCCAGCCTCTCCGTCGAAGCACGTCCCAGGCAAGGATTTTCTCTTTCCCTGCAAGCCAGGTGAAGAGCTTGAGTTTGAGGGGGACCGCCCACTTCCAAATCTGTAGAAACCACGATTTATCCGCTTCAAGGCTCATCTGTTGGAGGAGGGCAGCATAGATGTTTTTAACCGAAATGGAGCCCGTGGCATCCCCACCGGCCCACAGTAAAGAATCCGGCTGATTAGAGAGGGAGACACCAACACTTTTGAGGGCGGAAGTGTAGCGATTCCATTCAGTGGAAATCGATCCTTCAAGGAACAGGTCATCGCTCCCCAACCAACTGTCAGGGAGAGAGAGAGCGTCGGTCGATCCACTGATCTGAGAAAGATACGAAAAATTCAAGGATGAGAGTCGCGATCTCAGAGGTGGCGAGAGAAGCGATAGGTCCCCCAGCCCGAGGATCATATCTCGGCCTATGAGAATCTCCTTTCCTGAGCCAGGCTTCCACCGTAGCCAGTGGAGAATCACCGAGGAGGACGTGACCAGGCCCTTCCAAAATGGAGATGCCCTCTTCAGCTGGAGCGATGGCTTTCGGAGCCAGTTGAGGAGCGGCAGGGAGCCCAAGTATTTATCATTGATGATACGGTTCCAAATGTTGTCGTGAGTGGCAGCTCTCTAGAAGGAACAAGCCAAGAGGGCCGAGTTGAAGGTGGAGAGAATCTTGAGACCCCAACCCCCTACCTTCCGAGGTTTTGACAGGGTTTACCAACTGCAAAGATGAAAACGGTGTTTGCCTACTTGGCCATTCCACAGAAAATTAAAAGTGAGCCTTCGAAGAATAATAATAATCCTATTTGGGATCCGCTCCAGAGTCATCCAGAAAACAGCAAGGCTCTCCAGCACCAATTTTACCAGGATATAGCGGCCACCCAAGGACAACCACTTGTTGCACCAGAAACCAATTCTTCTTTCAAACAAAGCCACTAGCCATCGCCAGTCGCCAGATGAGGAGGCTCCCATCTTCAGCTGGAATCCGAGATAATTGAAGCCTTCACTCAGATTTATAAAGGTGAAGGGGATGGAGTCTTTGAGGAGGAGGAGTTCTGCATCAGATAGACCCCAGTAGTGGACGGAGGATTTGGAGTAATTGATGGATAAACCCGAAGCATAGCAGAAGCACTGGAGCACGTCTTGTATGACTAACCATTCCGCAAGATCAACTTTCGTTAAGAGAAGAACATCGTCGACAAACATGAGATGGATGATCTTAATGCAATTTGAAACCTTTATGCCATAAATGTGGTGATCGGTGAAGCTTTTAGAGAGGAGAAGGTTAAGGCCTTCCATAATCAAGATAAATAGGTAGGGGGAGAGAGGGCATCCCTGACGGAGCCCCCTTTCACTCTTGAAGAAACTGGATGGCTCTCCATTGATCATTACCACGAAATTAGCACTGGTAACACAGGATAGAATCCAATGAATGAAATTGTCACCAAAGCCCACTGTGTGTAAAATTAATCTCAAAAACTCCCAATCAATGCTGTCAAAAGATTTTTTGAGATCTAGTTTCATAACCAGCGCCTTTAAATTTTTCCGCTTGATGCTATGGATGCATTCATGGGCTGCTCCGATAGCATCCTGGATTCTTCTTCCCTTCAAGAATCCCAGTTGTTCCGCTGAGATACACCTTTCAAGGAAGGGCTTGATTCTGTTAGAGATAAATTTGGAGATTACCTTGTAGATAAGGTTGCATAGGGAGATCGGTCGGTAATCGTTGAAGGAGAGCGAGTTGTTTTCTTTCGGAATCAAGACCAGGAAGGTGGAATTAAGGCTTCTGTGAATCTTACCTTTGATATGAGAGTCTTCCACCATCTGGAGGAGATCCACTCCTACGAGGTCAAAGAAGAATATGAAGAATTATGTCGTCCAACTGTCGGGTCTAGGACTCCTCTCTGTTTTGAAGTGTAGCAGTATGTCCTTTAGCTCAGAAAAAGTGATAGGTTTGTAGAGGTCGACGGCTTCATCTGCAGAGACTAAAGGAGGGAAAAGGCTGGCTGTAGAGCACTTTTCCAAAAGGTTATGATTGCTGGAGGCTTTGTACAGGTGTTTGAAATACGAGACAACCTCTTCCTTTAAGGCATCCTGCCCACAGACAAATTCCTCCCTGTTGTTTTTGATAGACCAAATGATCTTTTTGTTTCTGTTATAACTCGCTACTTTATGGAAGAATTTGGGGTTGGAATCTCCGCTCTTTAACCATGTTGCACGACTGCGGAGTCTCCAACAGTTTTCCTCTGCGCAAAGAATGGAGTCTCTATGAGATTCAAGCAGCTTTTGACTAGCTGAATCCTCCATGGTCAAATTGGAAAGGGTCGATTTAAGTATGAGTTGAGAAATCTCAAACTCCAGCGATAATAAATGGGACTGTTCCACTTTTCTTTTTACATGGTACCATGATTTTGATTTGGATTTGAGGACTTTCAGTTTCCACACGAGGCACAACTGTGGGTTTTCTTCAGATAGAAAGCAAGGATTCCTCCAGACCGAGTGGACTATAGCAGAGTAGTCGGCAACCAAGAGCCAATGGTGGTTAAATTTGAACGGAGGCGAACGTTGTAGAGCTAGAGGTCTCAGCTGGAGGAGGATCAAAGCGTGGTCAAAAACGAAGGGGAGATCCACCCACGAGGATGGTAATCCAGAAGAAGACAAGTACCCATCAGCAACAAGAAATCGATCCAGTCTTCTGGCTATGGCATCGGGTCCAGATCGCCCATTTCGCCATGTAGGGACCAGACGGGTCGGCAGGATATCAATCAAATTGTTGGAGGCGAAGAGCTCTTTGTAGAAAATTTCGGAAGAGCCCGACAGGTAGGAACCTCCCCAGTTTTCTTCTACCGATAAGATGATGTTTAGATCTCCGCCTAAAATGAGATTTGGTAGGGAAAGGAGACCGCTATCTGCTAGGTGAGACCAGAAACGTTGTTTGTCCGAGCAGGGACCGTATATGTTGAGAAACGCTATCTCCTGTGATGTAGCTAAGCAGTAGCCTAGAAACAGAATGCCCCCACTCGACAGGAAGGGTCTCAGTTCGAAAAGACAGGGATCCCAAGCCACCAACAAGCCACCGGAATTACCTATGGAGTTTACCGCCACAGAAACCCAAGAGGGGCGAAATTGATATACAAAATCTCTGGATGTTTGATCGGCCGAGAGGGTTTCTTGGAGAAAGATGATATCGAGCTTCAATCGCTCCAGGAGTCTTCGGAAGGAAGCAGCCTTGAGGGTGCCTCCGATCACTCGAATATTTAAGGAGAGCACTATCATTACTTAGATCGTGCCAAGGCCTTCAATGCTCTAAGGGCCTTACCTTCCTGAGTGGGGATGACATAATCAATTTGCTGAGAGTTCAGAAGCTCCTTTTGTTTTATGGAACTTCGCGTCTGGAGAGGGGAGAGTTCAGTACCAATGCCTCTCGACCAAGCAAAGGCTTTGACAGCTTTTTCGGGGTGTTGAGAGGTAGAGATGACAACCTCTGCAGTAGGACGAATGAGTTCTTTGCCCCGCTAAATAGGCAGTTGTGGGGTGTTGTCCAGCAAAAAGAAAGATGATTTCGAGGGTGTCAATGCGTCCAAGAGATTTACATCAACGTCCTCTGGCTGTCTATACCCTGGGAGCACCGGCGGAGAGGCTTCGGATTCCATGGAGAAAGGAGGAGGGCTTGATTGCCTGGCCGGAAACAAAGGAGGAGGGGGGGGCTGGGAAAGGGAGGAGACAGGGAGCTGTGAAGAAGCAACATTTTCCGGAAGAGGGCAGAGAGTTGAGGGGGCAGAAAAGGCGAGTGAAGGGAGCAACGCAGCTTCTGGGGGGGGGACAATGTTGTACCGTGGGAAGAGAGCCAATGGAAACTAAAAATGGAGTCCTTCTCAGCAGCTGAAAGAGATTTGAAGAGAGTAGGACAGATATGGTTCAATTTAAGCAACGAAGAATCATCTTGTCTAGGAACATGAGGAGAGGGAGGAATGGGAGGCGTATCCAAGTAGGCAAGGGATGGGTCGGCTTCCATGTAGTCGGGGGGGTTAAGGAGAAGGTCAACATCTTCAGAAGGGTCAATCAGAGACTTACCAGGTCACGATCAACGAAGATGGCCAGTTTCACGGAAAAGGTTGCAACGGAATGGCAGCCCGAGATAGTCCAGGTTCTGAAGTAGTTTCCGCCCTCTCCAATCGATCTCCAAGGTTTCCAGCAGTCCTGCAGTTAAGTCCATTTCCACCAGAACTCTTCCCATTTTCCTCAAAGGACTATTTAGAGACTGAGTGTCAAGAGCTATGAACTTGGCGAGGGAGTTACCTATAGCTCTGAAGGCACCTTCATTCCAGAGGTGAAGTGGAAGGCCCAGGAGAAGCACCCAGAAATGTCTGATTTGAAAGAAATCAGTATCCGGATTGAAGGCCATCCTCCAGCACTTGAGCATGAGGCTGCTACCATCGTAGGCCCACAAAGAGGAAAGTAACAGAGTAGCGTCCTCAGGTGACTTACAGTGGAAACCAAGACAACCTTTTTTGAGGTAGAGGACTTCCGGAGAATAACCTAAGAGAGGTAACCATTTTAACTTTATCCAGTCCTCCAGAGGTTGAGTGCTCAAGCTTTTGTAGGAGACCCGACCCACCAAAGTATAGGTAGACATCTTGCAAAGGTTTTCAAAGCCTACATCGTCACCCAGCACCAGTCGCATTGTTTTTCTAATAGATTTCCACACCTTTCGACCGAGGGAAGCTCTGTGAAGAGGGGTAGGGTCTTTAAGAGCATCCTGGATGGTAGGGCGTCTATGGCGAGCATGTAAATGGGAGGAGTTTGTAGCAGGGAGGAGGCTATCTGGTACATGTGGAGCGCTTATCGGTACACTGGATGCAGTCAGTGTGGGAGAAACTAGATCTGCTCGGGACACGGCAGAAACTAAAGGGTTATTTGAAAAGGAAGGCTTGGCGGGAAAATGCTGCTGTCTGGATTCAAGGGAGTCCACTTTGTCAAATAGGCTCTCCTGTTTCTAGATGAGTTCGTCGGAAGGCTTCATCAGTAAGTTTGTCAGTGAATCCATATTAAAAAACTAGGCGACCAACCGCCGGTCCACTTGGAACAAGGTAGAGTGACAAGGAGAGAGCGGGCCAGTGGGGAGATAGAGAAAGGAGGGACCAACAGGGTGACAGGGAAAGTTGATGCTGGTCTGTGATCAGTAGTTGGACAAGGAGAAAAAAGGCATATGCCAGTCACAGCGCAGAAGACCTCTAAATAAACTGAGAACCCGGAACCAACCAGTTTAGTGAGTTAAAAAAGGAGGGACCGACAGAATGATTGGGAAAACTGTTGCTGGTCCGTGATCAAAAGCTGGACAAGGAGACAAAAGGCGAAAGCCAGTCACAGCGTATAAGACCTCTAAAAAACTAAGAACCCGGTACCAACCAGTGCAACGAGTAAAAAGGTAGTGGAAACGGAGGATAAGGGAACTATGACCCGCAGCCAAAGGAAAATCTCCCCGTAGCCAAAGGAAAATCTCGAGGGAAGAACATGAAGGATCAAGAGATCAGAAGGTAAAGGTAGGAAGGAATCCTTCTTTGCCTGGTTCGCCTGGTTCGGCTCCATCGAACCCCATTTCACCAAGAATATCTTTTTGACTTAGTCCCTACTTATTAAGGAAGAGTTTCCACGTGTACATTGTAAAGCGTTCATGAGTTCGTTTGTTATACGTGTACATTGTAAAGAGTTCACTTGTTCTTCGTATAAAGTTTATGAATTTGAAAACATCATATTGTCATTTCTTTGCATAGCTTGTAGAATGCATAAAGCTTATCATCTATTGGAATAGATGGTTCATCAACAATGCATTCCCAATCACTATTTCTTCAGTAAACTCAAAAGGCCGAAGGAGTATCACTATTTCTTTAGTAATCTCGAAAGGCCGATGGAGACAATGAAATTTTTTGATAGAATGGTTAGAAATGGATTCGTTCCCACCATTGAAACATATGTCATGTTGATGAGAAAGTTTGGAAGATGGGGTTTGTTGAGGGTATTTTTTATAATCTGGAATCAAATGCAACAAAGAGGTTGCAGTCCAGACAAGTGTGCCTATGA
>JZKD02S2320513.1:9156-23158 GCA_000966675.3 Picea glauca
GAGGTCGGCCCTGCCAGATGGTGACTCTTCACACGTGCCAGATTGATATAAATAAGAGGCTAGCGCCTCACTTCTAACACACACTTCACTTGCTCATTCTCTTATGAGGCAAGCTTCAATTCTAAGTTGAAGAGAGAAGAAGAAGGGTGGTGCATCTCTAGAGGAGGACTTTTTCTGTATTGGTTGGGTTATCTCTTGAACATTGTATAAGCTATTTATGATAAGGAAGTTTTGCTGGGTTTTCTTCCCCTAGAGGGTTTCCCAGGATACATGATGTGTCTATTGTGGATGTGTATTTCTCAGTGATCTTGTGCTTATTATGCTCTTATCTTTATGAAATGCAAAGAACTATAATAATGGCATAAACATTAACATCTCCTGCAAGCACCCTCATGATAATGATAATCTATATATACAAGTGCATACCTCTTAAATTGTAGCGTCATTTGGTTTTGGTGCAACTTCATCTTATATGCTCTGAGAATTGTTGTGGATTGCTGCACCATACTTGGTCTTAATTGCCTCAAGGAATTCGGCCTTGGATCTGGTCTTGAACCTACCTTAGGAAACCTCAAATCCGCCTTGATACGGCTAAGAAAAACTGCTTCAAACAGTTCAGGGATCACCCCTTTTTATACCTCTGCAATCAACTACAGGTCTGTCCTTTCCCACTTCATAAGCTTGGCCTTCAAACTGTACTGAAATGTTACAATTTTTCTTCTGAATTCCGTGTCAATGGAAGGCCTCAAACTTGGCCTAGATTTGGTTCTCTCTTACTGCTCTTAGACCATGAAATAAACACTTAATTTGTTATCATATTGCCTTAATTTTCTCCTTTGATTTTGGCCTCAGATCAACCCTTAACTCTTCCCTTATATTGTTTTGGAATGGGCCTTAGAACTTGCCGAACTTAGCCTCATAAATAGGCCTCAAACTAATCTGGAACATACCTTAACTTGTTGCCTCAGAAATAGGCCTCAAACTGATCTGGAACATACCTTAACTTGCTGCCTCATAAGTTAATTGGTTCGTTGCTTCAATACTCCTCATATTTGTGCCTTAGCTCACCCTAGAAGATTGTTGGTACAAACTTAAATGTGCCTTAGAACCAAGCTCGAATAGACTTGAAAAATACCCTAATTCTGCCTAAAAATGATTGCTAAAATATGCCTCAGAAAATTGCACAAAGACACCTCAAGAAGTTCGACCTCAACATTTTGGTCAACAATTTATCCCATAGTTCAGCCTGTGGTCATGGTGAGGTCTGTGGTCAGCCTTATCAAAAAACTGATAAGGGACTCTGCCCTTCCCTTGTGACTACAATAGGGTTCCAACAATCCTTAATTTTATTTGTGCAAATGATCATCTTGAGGAATTGCTCTGATACCATGTTAAATTTTAAATGCTGAACTCGTTTACAACTGCATTAAACAATCAGGATCTCAATAAGAATAAGCAAGCACATTTAAAATAGAAATTGGGTTTGCTTGGTTAATCATAGGTAATGCTCTTTCATTACCACCCAACCATAGGCATCCTCAAGTGCCACCCCCGAGAAGAGCAGGAGACCTGCTACATAATGATATCCAAGAGAAAGTCACCCAAAACACATAGATATATGTTGTTACAGAAGTGCCCAATCTACTATCTCAAAAATGCCTCAAATCAGGTTGAACTACCTCAGACTAGTACTCCTGTGGCTGCCTGAGGGAGAGTTGTTATGTGTTTAATGAGGAAGGATTGAACTTATATATATATATATATATCCAATGTAATGAGGGGATGTGTCTTTTCACAAGGGACGACTTGTACAAGTTATATAAAAATTAATTTATAACTTAATATAAATTAACCTTTACATAATAGGGCTGACATGTACACGTATCTCTCATCACAAGTGAATGGTGATTTATCTTCTCATGATATCAATATATAAGAGGTCTCTTGGAGGTGAATACCTCCCACAACTACCAAGAACATCAACAATCCGAAGGGGTGTTTGTAAGTCCAAACATATTTATGAACTTTTCAAACTTTTCTCTTCCAAGCACTTTGGTGAAGGTGTCTACAATTTGGTAACATGTGGAAAAATGTATCGGATGAATGGTCTTGGCCTCTACATGATGTCAAATCAAATGGTACTTCGTGTTGATGTGATTGGTTTGATCATGGAATCTAAGATTCTTGGCCAATTTGATTGCAGAAGTGTTGTTAATCAAAAGTGGAGTACCATTCACCTATTTCTCCTACAAATCCTCTAGTATCTTTCTGAGCCACACAATCTCCTTTGTCACCTCTACAACAACCACATACTCTGCCTCTGTAGTGGAATTTGTTGGAACATACTCTTTGCATGATCCCAAGATATAACCACTGATCCAAGACTCATGAGGTATCCTAAAGTAGACACTCCATTTTCCTGATCCCCATCAAAGTATGAATTTCTATGTCCAACTAGTTTCAAGTCATCCACCTTAGAGTATTTGATCCCAAAGTCTTGAGTTCCCTTCAAGTACTTTAGAACTCTCTTTGCAACACACTAATTTCCTTCCCAAGGTTTTTGCGTGAACCTAGGAAGGATCCCAATTTCAAATGAAATGTTTAGTATGGTAGTAGAAAGGTAGAAAAGACTCCCCACAATATATCTATATTTAGTTGCATCCTCAAATTCTTTCCCTTCTTTTGATGTTAGCTTCAAATTTTGTTCCATTGGAGTAGAGAGAGGATTACAATTAGCCATGCCAAATTTGTTCAATAGTTCTCCAATGTACTTCTTTTGGGAGATGAATATGGATTCCGAGTTACTTAAACACCCAAGTAGTAGTGAATATATCCCATGTATGTCATCTCAAAACCATTCTTCAATTATTTCTTTATGGATGCAATGTATGCTTCATTGTTCCTTGTTATCAAAAGATCATGTACATACATCACAAGATATACAACAATTTTTCCAACTTTCTTGAAAAAAAAAGTTATCGAGAAGATTAAAATGTTTGAAATTGATCTTCAAAAAATGCTCAGTTAACTTTTCATACCATGTGCAAGGTGCTTGCTTCAGGACATACATGGACTTAATGAGATTGCATACCTTATGCTCTTGACCTTTCACAACAAATCATTTTGGTTGAGACATGTAGACATTCTCTCTCAAGTATCCATTCAAAAAGGTTGTATTCACATTTATGTGATGAATCTTCCACCTATCCTGTGCTGCCAAAGACAACAATGCACAAATGATATCCCATTTTTCTATGGGGGGAAGAGTCTCCTCATAGTGTATGCCTTATTTTTGTGCATAATTTGACCACAACATTCACCTTATGCTTGTCAAGTGAGCCATATGATTTGTACTTTTTAATGTAGACCCACTTGCAATCAATTGGTTTGGTTCCAAATGGAGGATCCACCAACTTCCATGTCCCATTATTCATGAGAGAATCATACTCCTTCTACATGGATTCTTTCCACTCATCATTAGAAGCAACTTCTTCAAAGGAAGTTGGTTCAATGTTAGTAGATAAACTCAATTCAAAATAAAATGAAACATCCTTTTTACTTTCATCACCTAAATCTAAATTATCTACATCACCTACATCTTGTTTGGTTGAACTTCCGATTCATGTCTTTCCAACCTCATCAGGATGGACAATTTCAAGTGTCTTTATCAGCCACTTTGGGGGACCTTTCTGAGATGGTTTAGGTTCCTCCACTGATTAAGATGGTGTTGCATTCCCATAAAGGTTTATCCTTTCAATCCTCTCAATCAAATCACCCAATTGAACTCGCTGCTTTGATGAAGTGGCTGGATCTTCTTCATGAGGGGGAGATGGCACTTCAAAAGGAGATTCTAGAGATTGATCCAATATAGGGGTCCCTTCTTGAATTTGTGGAATCTCATCATCAAACTAATGATATATCTTTACATGGGTGGATTTTTAAATATGATCTACCTACCTCTCAAGAGTCTTATCATTCTTGGTGGATTCAAGAAAAATGACATCTCTAGAAAGAATGAATTTATTGTTTCGCTTATCATAAATATGATATACCTTGGTGGTATTCAATTACCCCAAGAATATACACTTTTGACTCCTTGCAGCAAACTCGTTTATTTGCTCCTTAGGAATTAAGGCATAATAGGTGGAACCAAAAACCCTAAGAACCCTAAGATGCTTCATCAAAGGAATGCATCCATTAACACATTTCATAAGGAGTCTTGTTCCCAAGAGCATGCGATGGACTTATATTTCTCACATATACTGCACATAGAACTTCATCATCCTAAAACATCAACTTCACATTCTTGAAAAATAGCATTGAACACACCATATTCAAGAGTGCCGAGAAAACATGGTTATATTTGTGGGCGACACCCTCATTGGACATGCATTCAACCACATTATTTTGGGAATGGACTTACGCACATCCTTGCAGGTGGAATGGAAAAGGATTATAAGGGTGATTTGGATAGAGCAATGATTTTTCTAGCCATTTCAAAAGGAGACGAGATTAGTCAAATGTACGAGTTCTATGGTGGGATCCATTGTTGGCATTGGATCAAAAGATCAAATTCAAATAATGCGAATGTATGGGTGATGTGTTGGGAATGATGTGGATAATATGAATAATGCCAAGTATGAAATCATGATTCCATGACATGATCATGAGGAAAATGTCTCCACCTAGCTTGGTTTATTCTCCCARCAGACAATATTTGGTTCCCTCCCGCTTTTTCCAGAGAAAAAACAAAAGGATTTTGCRTCCACAACAATTTAGATGTGGTTATTTCATGGCATTCTGCCTCCAAAATCACCGGCCATGAGGTYKATTATTACTTCGACACCATCTTTTAGTGCCSCTTCAACACCCACATTCAGTTCTACATTTGGACAAAAACTTKCATTTGGGTCAACAAATGCACCTGCCTTTGGGGTTTAAGGTTTGGTCAATCAACTCTAGAATTTAGTGTACAACATGGATTTAGTAGGAGAGGATGTRGAAGAAGAATCTTAGAGGCAGGGGGGGATGCACAATCTTGATAAGACATTCGATCTTCATTGTGTCCATTGTGGAAACAATGGAAATGAGGCAAAKACATGTAGGATCCCATGGGAGAAGATCAAATCTAGGCATGAACAAAACAAACAAAAAGGTAAATCTCCTGAACTCACTCAATTTATTATTTCTCTTTGCAATACTAGCATAAATGAAGAATTGTTCAATTTGCAATCAAATGAAACATCCATGTCATTTTCATCACCTAAATCTGAATTATCTACATCACCTCCATCTTGTTTGGTTGAACTTCTAGTTCATGTCTTTCCAACCTTATCATGATGAAAACTTTCAAGTGTCTTTATCAGCCACTTTGGTGGACCTTTATGAGATGGTCCAAGTTTCTCCACTGATTGAGATGGTTTTGCGTTCTCAACAAGGTTCAACCTTTCAATCCTCTCAATTACATCCTCTGATTGAAATCCTCATTCTAATGAAGTGGCTAGATCTTCTTCATGAGAGGGAGATGGCATTCATTGTTGTTTTGTGGAATTCTTCTTCCAAACTCACCATCCATGAGGTCGATTGTTGCTTCAACACCATATTTTGGTGCACCTTCAACATCCACATTCAATTCTACACTTGGAAAAAAAATACATTCAGGTCAACAAATGCACTTGCCTTTGGGGCTTCAAGGTTTGATCAATCAAATCTAGCATTTGGTGGACAACATGGATGTAGCATGAGAAGATGTGGAAAGAAGAATCTTAGAGGTAGGGGGTAGGCACAATATTGATAAGAGATTCGATCTTCACTGTGTCCATTGTGGAAATAATGGACATGAGGCAAAGACATGTAGGATCCCATGGGAGAAGATAAAATCCAAGCAGGGACAGAAGGAACAAATATGTAAAGCTCACAAACCCACTCAAATTGTTTTGCTCATTTCAATACTAGCATAAATGGAGAATTGTTCAATTCACAATCAAATGAAACATCCATATCATTTTCATCACCTAAATCAGAATTATCTACATCACCTCCACCTTGTTTGGTTCAATTTCTGATTATTGTCTTTCCAACCTCATCCAGATGAACACTTTCAAGTTTCTTTATCAAGCACTTTGGTGGAAATGTTTGAGATGGTCCAAGTTTCTCCACTAATTGATATGGTGCTGCATTCCAATCAAGGTTAAACCTTTCAATCATCTCAATCACATTATCCAATTGAAATCCCCATTTTGATGAATTGGTTGGATCTTCTTCATGAGGGGGATATTGAACTCCCTCTTATGTTGAAGTGGTTGGATCTTCTACATGAGGGGGATATGGAACTTCAAAAGGAGATTCCAAAGATTGATCCAAGATAGGGATCCCCCCTTCAATATGTGGAATCTCATCATCAAACTCGTGATATGTCTTTACATGGGTGAATTTATCTAGATGTGGCAAGTTGATGGTCAATAATATTTCCATTCTTGGTGGATTCAAGAAAAATCACATCTATAGAAAGAATGAACTTCTTATTTACCTCATTGTAAATATGGTATTCCTTGGTGGTCTTTGAGTACCCCAATAAGATGCACTTTCAACTCCTTTCACCAAGCTTGTTTCTTTTCTCCTTATGAATTAAGGCATTGTAGGTGGAACCAAAAACCTTGAGATGCCTCACTGAAAAAATGCAACCATTCCAAATTTCATAAGGATTCTTGTTCTCAAGAGAATGACATGGACTCCCCTTTCTCACATATACTGCACATAAAACTGCATCAACCCAAAACATCAACTTTACATTCTTGAAAAATAGCATTGAACATACCATATTAAAGAGTGTCTCGTTCATTCTTTCTGGTACACCATTATATTGAGGATTACATGGAACAATGTTTTGATGCTTGATACCATGTTGGAAAATATATATTTCAAAATCATTTGAAGTGTATTCCCTTCCATTATCAATACAAAGAGTGCCAATATGAGATTGAGTTTCATTTTCAATCCATAAATGATTTTTTTTTTAAGTTTCACATGTTTGATATTTCTTTTTCAAAAAATAAACCCAACACATCCTAGTGTAGTCATAGATAAAGGTCATGATATATCTATTACTAATGGTATATGGAATAGGAATGTGGCCACACAAATCATAATGCATCAACTCTATCTTTCTACATGCTATTGAGGTGTTATCATCAAAATGATGCTTGCTGTGTTTACCAAGGATACAAGCCTCACATTACTGCAAATTCCTTGGAATGATATGCAAACCATAAACACAAATTCTTCAGTATACAAAGACTATCATAATTGATGTGCCCAAATATATCATTCCATAAAAGAATGGAAGATAGTGTACCTTCATCATGATGAGAAAAATATACACAATTCTATGCCTGCGCATATGTCCCTTTCAACTTCAAAAAATTTTCACGTTCCCATCTTGTCACGATGACCATATTTTTGGAAGATCTATTTATTTCAAATTTCCCATCAAACATGTGAATCGAATGGCCTTGATGTCGAATGTGCTTAAGAGACAACAAGTTCTTCCAATTCAAGAAGATAATGAACATCATGCAAAAGAAAGTCTAGGAATCCAGGCAATTTGAGCCTAATGGTGTCAATTCTCATAGGTTTGAGACTGGATCCATTTACACATATTACTACACCATCAAAATTTTCATTCAAGTCTTCAAAGAAGTCTCTTCGAAAACTCATGTGGCAGGTTGCACTAGTATCGAGCAACCAAGCATCTCTCCAAGTTTTGAATGATTTCATAATTTCTTTATGAGCTGTGGCTTCACTCACTATGAGGTTGAGCACGATCTCTCTATTTTCCATCAAGATGGAAAAATTTTCATCATTGTGATTTATGTACATATAAATAAAACACAGGATTTTCAATCTCAGAGATCGCATTAATATTTTTCACCAAGATATTCACTGCCTCTTTGATTATTAATTCAGATCATTCCAATGATTTTATCATTCACACCAGATCGGATAAGAGAATAAACCAACTACTGTGATTGAAAAATTAAGCAAATAAGGGAGTAAATTTATGTACATATAAGAATAAATCAAGTAAATAAACTAAACTAAGAGAAAAATCAAAATCAAACTATGTTAACCATTAAAAGAAGAATCAACTTGAAAATTGAGTTTAGAGTCCCAACAAAAAAATATGCATCATAAACAATATCATAATTTTTTTTTCCAGTGAAATCTTAGGAAGAAAACCAAGGGAAAGCATTGGGAAGAATAGGTCAACCATTCTAAATAAGACCTAATAGAAAGATTCCGAGGGTAAATATCCAGAAGGAAAAACAAGTAAGGTTATGAGAAATCATAATCAAGTAAATAATTTGCAACAAAATTCTCTGATCCAATTGACACACGCAAATTTTCCCTTTCATTTAGTGAAACAATTAAATTTTTCCAGGAACCTAACAACATAGGATAATGGAAATACATAGTCAAAACAGATTTTAAATTCACTCACTTAAAACATTCCACAAACACTCGACCCTCTAGACTCACTGCCATGAATAAGTCCCTTCCATATTTGAAAACACCATTCTTTTCAATCTTAGAAATTGATGTCTTTCACCAAAGTATCAATTTTCTCTTTTCCATGAAAGATGATTATTAATTCCAAAGATTCAAATGATTCAATCAGATGAGGCAATGAGAGGATATTAAATCTATGGAAGCCATCAAAACTAATCATGATGGAATGAAAGGGAATCCAAACACCATTTTTTCAAATATTATGTTTAATATTAGATCCGAAATCATAATTGGAATACACAATTGAGAATGGATTTCTAATCAGTTGTTGAGTTGGTGAAAGTATGATTGATTAGTTCCCAAAATTTTGTAAATTAATCTGAGCAGACAAATTTAGATAAACAATTCCCTAAGCTACCCTCATATTTCAAGTCTGTAAGGAGAAAAAATCCTCAGTTGCTGGCTGCAAAATCCATTTTTCAATTTGCACAACAAAAGATAATCTTATGTTCAACTAGTTAATAGTCTAATAGAGAAAAAAAACTCTTCGTTAGATGACTAACTTATTAAAAAATAATAAAATTAGTCTAAATGAAAAACAATAAGGACAATAATTAAAACTAATCCTAAACAAATAACTAAAAGTAAATTTTGCTAATCTACTCTACACTTGAACTGTACTGGCTAAACATAAACTTATTTAAAAGCATATTGCCAGTGCAATCACTCAAGCATTCTCCTTCCATTAAATTATCCAAATATCACAACCTTCCTCTTGAGAAATAAACATAGAGTCTTTTCCCACCATATTTCGTCCAATAGGAGTCTCAATGTCATTGTTTGTTATAAAATTTGAATCCTTGGACACACCCTCTTGTTCTTGAAATCATAATAAATCAAATTGAACAAGTAGAACCATATAACTTTAATTCCATCTTATCAATCAACCCATCTTCTACTAATACCCGTCATCACCAATACTTTTCCATGCTCAAAATATGAGATATTCAATAAATATCTTATTCAAAAATCCATCAACACCACTCACCAATGTATCTATTGCCTCTTAACATTAATGATAATAGTTTCAAATATCTATATTATTATCTTCAACCTCCTAAATGACAAGATGAAATTACTATGGGTATGGAAGCAATTGAGACACTCATGATCAAGTACAAATGATCTCATATAATAGTCTATATTGAATGATTCTCCTATAGAAACCATTATTGAATGCGATGATTAAAACTTGATTTATAATAAGTGCCGAGTTTATGGTTGTCACGATCGATAAATCCCTGAGATATATATCATAAAGTTTCCAAGAGTGTTCTAAGTAGACAAACTAAGAGTTTCATTTACCTAAAAAATAAAATAAAATGTCTTAGCTGATGAGTGTGCAACTTACCTCTATACAAGATAAAATTTCAATAAAATCCTAACCAAAATAACTAAATATATAATCCGAAAATCAAAACCAACAAGATAATGAGTAAGAGAGATCAAATAAAAATCCTTATTCCCACTGACCCATACAAGCTTTTCCTTCCAAGTTATGAATACACTTGAACTCTTTCTGATGTTATTAGTTTGGATTAATGAAATGATCAAACGTATAAAATCCACTAGATTCATGAGTTACAATCCGCAAGAAATCACATCCTTTAACTTACTACTATGGCTAAGGTGAAAAAAATGTTTTGAAAGCTCAGGACCTACAATCTTAGAAATTGCATTGACACCTCCTTCCAAGGTATTCATAACCTCTTTGTTATTAAAGATGACTGTTAATTCCAAGCATTTGAATGACTTAAACATTCCTGTATGATGAAACAAGAGGACAATACTAAGCCATGGTAACAATCATATTAGTCAACAATGTAACCAGAATAAGTGATTCAAAATAAACAATTCCAAAGGATGGAAAAATGCTTTCCAACAAATTTGTAGTAAAGACCATGTCTGAAATCCCCATTGATTGATAGGACTAGGATTAAAAATTTAGTCAACCAATGAATTTGTGAATAAAATGATTGATTCCTAATTTTTTTCTCAAAGAGATCTCAACATAAACGTTTATAGAGTAGCATTGTCCAAGATTGTTCAAACATGTTTCCAAACATTAAGAAAGATTATCTTTCACTGCTAGCTATAAGAACTTGCATATATACAAGAAGAAACTTGAATTAAGCAAGTTGCGAGATTGATAGGGAAAATCATCCTCAAATCATTGACTCAGTAGCGAATCAAATATGTACAGGAACAAATCAAAGAAGCTAAAAATAAAGGTTATTAAAGAAAACAACTCATAAATAAAACTCAGCTAAGTTCACTATTTTAAGTATATACTAAAACCATGCTACTAGAAAGTAATCTAAGAAAATGCTCAATGGGAAAGAAACCATATGCATAACTGAAAACCTATGATGAATTAAAAATAAAACATAATTAAAATGAATTGGAGTGGGCTTAATTTAATATGGAAATAATTTTAACAGTGAAAATTTCATTAACTACATATTGTACATCAACATTAAAACTCAAAGGTAATTCGACTAAGAAAGATATTGATCCAGATTTAGGAGCGGAACGAACTGATTAACAAATTGAATACAATAAACACAGAGATAGGAAGAATAACACAAATATCTGGTGAACAATATCTTCTATTAAATAATGAAATAGGTTGAAATTGTAAAATTGCGGAATTGAAACTTGCTCGAATGGTGGTAGCTATCTCTGAGAAGAGATGTGGCTGCTACGTGCATCCGTCTGAGAAGAATGGATTACAATGAGGCTCCATAGGCCCTTTTTATATTAATCATGAATTCAAAAACCCTAGACATCCAAAAACCTAACCCTAGAAGGTGAAACGACAAAAGTTATGTGGGCCCTATGGGTAAGTTGGTGTAATTTGGTACCTCAAATTCCTAGGGTCATAACTTTTGCACACGACCTCCGTTTTAGGCGTGTGATAGCCAGTTGGAAAGATATTTCAGAGAACTATACATTTCACCATCAAAATCTAAGTTCGTCTACAATATGACTGTGGTGAGCCAAAAAAAACAATGTTAAGGGCCCTAAAATAGCCCTGAAAGTACAACAAGATGTGCTGACATGAAAACATACAAAATAATTCAGTTGGACTAGGCGAGAGGCCACCCATATCCACCTAGAGAATGTGTGAGTCTTCAGACAACCCCATAAGTGTAGAACTCACAATTATAAAGCAGTACATAAAGACGTGCTAAACACAAATGAACACGAGGAGCTAGTTGGAATAGGTGGGTGGCCACCAATATCTACCTGGATCAATCCTCCCCTATTAGGAAGTAATCATCTCCATTGCGTTGAGTGCCCCCATCAAGCGAGGAAAATTCTGCTGGATTTGGCCCTGGGTGAGCCACTTGCCTTGGTGTAGGAGTTTCCCTGCCTTACAATCCGATAAAGCTGGATCCACTGTTGGCGAGTTCCCTTGACATGTGTGTCCACAATTTGATTGGTGGATGCTTGTTACATGCGGTCAAGGTTGAGATCTATTGGCGTCAGCTGTTCAGTGATCTCAGAGATGTCCAATAACGGTGGAAAATATGGTCGAAGGAGTTCCATATTGAATACTGGATGTAGACCAAGGAAGGGTGGAGTGTTGAGTTGAAAATCATTGCTACGCATAGCCTTGGTGATAGTGTAAGGCCCATAACAAAGTGGGGGAAGATTCCGTTGGGTACTGGTGAGACGCTCCTTCTGCAAATCTAACCAAACTTTGTCGCTAACCTAAAACTGGTGTGGTACCATGTGTTGATCATAGCGCTGCTTTTGCTTAGCATTGGATTTCTGCAAAATCTCCTGGACCTGTTAGTGGATGTGTTGAATTCGTTCAATGAATATGGTGGCTTTGTCGATCACAGACTGATCAAGGGAAGAGTCTGTCTGTGAGGTGGCAAGAGGAAGGGCCACATCAATGTGTCCCAAGGGTTGGAATCCCAGACCCACCTGAAATGGGTTATGGCCGATAGAACTATGGAGATCCTTGTTGTAGCTGTGTTGGACATATGGAAGACTCTCATCCGATGTACGAGGATGCTTCGAATTGTACATACCTAGGATGTGCATAGTCATTCGATTGCTGACCTAGGTTTGGCCATTAGTTTGGGGGTGGAAAGGAGTGGATTTTGTGAGCTTGGTGTCCAACAGAGACCAGAGACTTGACCAAAAGGTGCTGAGGAACCTACTGTCTTGATTAGAGATGATGGTTCGTGGTATCGCAAAGTGGACCCAAACTCGTTCGAAGAAGAGATTGGCAGTCTCTGTCGCTATGAAATTATTTTTACAGGCTGTGAGGATGGCCATCTTCGAAAACTGATCAGTGACCACAAACATGCAGTCATTCTCGTGTTTGGTGGATGACAAACCAGACATTTTATCCACTGAGATGGATTCCCACGACTTCTTGGGAATAGGAAGAGGGGTGTATAAGCCTTGCTTCTTGATGGTTGGCTTGGAAATGGAACATGAAGTGCAAGATTTGATATACTTGCTGACGTCCTGTCGAATTTTTGGCCAATAAAAATGTTTCTGAAGAACGACCATAGTTTTGTCTACGCCAAAATGTCCTGCCACCCGACTGTAGTGGGATTCCCAAATCAGCTTTGCACGCTTGCTTGTAGGAACACAGAGATATACCAGGTGGCATAAGAGTCAGTCCTGAATGTGAAAATCAATGATAGTGGCGCTTGTACCCAAGAGATGATATGTGGTGTCGAAGTCTGGATCTTGATGAGAAAGTTGGGGCCACTCTGATGTTTGATGTTCACACGACTGGAGCAGAGTGGTGAGTGTAACCACAGGAGGGCGAATGAGTCAGTCAAAAACATGATTGGAGATACCTGTCTTATATTTGATATTGATATGGTACTTCTATAGGTAGGTGGACCACTTCTGATGGCGATCGTTCTGCAATTTTCCCTATGTCTGTATGAATTGCAGAGGCTTGTGATTAGTGTGTATGATCGTCTCCTTCCCCAAAAAGTAATGTTTCCATTGATGACATACTTGTACAATGGAATACATTTCCTTGTCATAGGTGGGGTATTTTCAGATAGTATCGAAGAGTGTCTCACTATGGTATGCCACAACATGCCTGTGCTAAGTGAGAACTGCGCCCACAACATAGTCAGATGCATCAGTCTCAATCTCGAATGGGTGTTACAGATCAGGCAAGGAGAGTACTTGAGCTGAGCACAAGCGATGTTTCAGATCATCGAATGCTCGTTGTTGCTCCTTCCTCCATACTAACTTGGCCCTACCACCTCCCTTGGTCACATGGATGAGGGCCCATGCAATATGGGAGAATCCCAACATGAACTGTCGGTAGAAATTGGCTAGACCCAAGAAGCTCCGAAGCTTGGTTAGTGTGGTCGGGGCTGGCCAATCATGGATGAATTGGATCTTAGCTAGATCAACATGTACCCCATGCTCATCAACAATGTAC
>JZKD02S2320535.1:0-12737 GCA_000966675.3 Picea glauca
CAAATTACTTCGGCTATTTCACCTCCTTTTTATCCATGAATTTCTAGAGTTGTGGATCTTACACCATCTTTCCTTCTTGACGATGGACGGTCCCAAACTACTTCGGGACTTCAAAACTTTGGTAAGTCCTCTCTGCTACATGCACAAAGCATTAAGGCTCATGCACCTTGTTTCTATTAGATGATTATTGGTCCTCGGTGTTATGATCCGACGGTCACTGCTGCCCTCTCTCTTGAGCTTCTGATATCTATGACTTAGAAGGTTTTTTAAGTGGTCAAACTTCTTGACCTTTTCTCCTCCTACGATTCCATCTCTTGGACCTCGTCTGCACTTATGGAAAGTGCTATCTCTTCTAATATTTCTTGTCTTCGTCACTTTTGTTATTTCCATCAATGGAAAGCACACACTTCCTGTGAAACATTCGAACATGAAGAGGATCCGAAAGAATCTGAAATAAAGTTCAACAAGTGCCTCCAAATACACCTAGCAGATGAGTACAGAAGAATCATCCTTCAAATCATATTTTCGGAACCAAAGATGTAGGAGTTGAGACTAGAAGAAGAATCCATTCACCATAACAAACACACCTAGGACTCTCATCTATGATTGAACCAATCTATTTTGAAGAGGCCAACAAAGATGAATTTTTGAATAAGGCCATGGATGAAGAATTGGATCAAATAGAGAAAAACGACACTTGGGAATTGGTTCTAAGACCAAAGGATAAGAATGTGGTTGGCACAAAGTGGGTATACGGGAATAAATTGAATTAATATGGACATGTTACAAGGAAAAAAAACTAGATTGGTATGTAAAGGATATGCATAGGTTGAAGGAACCGACTTTGAAGAGACATTTGCGCTAGTTTCCAGAATGGAAGCAATCCAATTGCTTTTAGCTTATGCATGCTCCAAACATATTAAAGTGTATTAGATGGACGTAAAATCATCTTTTCTGAATGGGGAACTTGAAGAAGAAGTCTAAATTGAACAACCAGAAGCATTTTAGTTGCCAAAGAACACATATTATGTGTGTAAATTAAAGAAGGCCTTGTATGGTCTAAAACGGGATCCTAGAGCATGGTACTCTAGACTGGATAAATATCTACAACAGGCAGGGTTCAGAAAAGGAAATGAAGACATCAACCTCTACATCAAGGTAACTCAATATAGTATTTTATTAATTGAAGTTTATGTTGATGATATTATTTTTGGAAGTACTGATGATAGGTTAAGCCAAAAATTTGCAAAGGACATGAAAAATGAATTTGAAATGTCATTACTTGGAGAACTATCCTTCTTTATGGGTCTTCAGATACATCAAATAAACCAAGGATTTTTTATTTCTAAAACCAAGTATATCATAGAAATGCTAAAGAGGTTTGGAATGGAAGATTGAAAACCAGTTATCACTCCCATGCAAACCAGTTGCAAGTTGAGCAAAGATGATGATTCAAAGTCTACATATCAGAGACAATACAGGTCAATGATTGGTGTCCTATTATATGTGACAACATCTATACCAGGTGTAATGCAGACAGTTGGACAGGTGGCACAATTTCAAGTAGCACCAAAGGAATCACATGTATTAGCAGTGAAGAGGATTTTCAGATATCTCAAAGGAACATAAGAGTTTGGATTATGGTATCGAAAAGGAAATGATCTATCACTTATTGCCTACATAGATGCAGATTGGCCAGGTTGCATTGATGACCGAAGAAGCACCAGTGGAGGAACGTTCTACTTGGGTGAGTGTTTAGTATCATGGCTAAGAAAGAAACAATCACTAGTATCTTTATCTACATCCAAGGAAGAGTATATTGCAACAAAAACATGTTGTACACGGGTTTTATGGATGAAACATACTCTGACAGATATACAGGTTGCGTATGATGACCCCATTCCAATCTATTTTGATAATACGACCGCCATCAGTATCTCAAATAAACTGGTGATGCACTCCAAGATGAAGCACATTCCAATCAAATATCACTTTTTATAGGAACAGGTTGCATAAAATAACATCATAGTTGAATATGTGGGAACAAAAGAACAAGTGACAGACATCTTTACAAAATCGCTTCCACAGGAAGCCTTTGAGTATCTTCTCCAGAGACTCAGAGTTATTTCTACTCCAAAATGAATGATTTTGGATGCTTATCTTATATGTCTTAGATGTACATGAGGAATCACCATAAAGAGGACAATTCAGTTTGGGAGATCAGACAAGTCAATTAGGGGGAGCAGACCCAAATGGAAAGATATCTTTTCCATTAATGACAAAGGGGGAGAGATTTATTAGATGCAGAGGACAGAGGCATGGTTCCAGGGGAGCGTTGGTCATAGAGATGCAGACATGGTTCTAGGGGGAGAATGAGTGATATGATTTTAGTATTGCATCAGAATGTTTCCATCAATGCCAAAGGGGGAGATTTTTGATTAATTGGGTTGGTTTTCATTGATGTCAACCCTTGAANTGGCTTGAAACCCCAAAAGGTCAAATAAGTCAAAGTGCTTGCAAAGAAGAAATTATTTAAATAATAAAGTGAAGTGACAAAGTCAAAGAGGATTATTTAAATAATAAAGTGAAGTAACAAAATCAAAGAGGATTATTTAAATAATAAAAAGTGACAAAGTCAAGGAGGATTATTTAAATAATAAAGTAAATAGAGAAATTTCTAATTATGGAAAATGGTTATAAGAAGGTTAACCCCAAAATGAGGAAAATGGGTTAAGTGGTCAAGTGGCTATTGGATACATGGACAAGTGTAAAACTGGGCAAAGTTGGACATAGGTGACTATGTGGACAAAGTGGCCTAGAAGATGCTTCTAAGGAAGTTACTTGGAGAGTATAAATAAGAGGCAAGGATCTCTCATTTTAAGCAGACTTGAGCATATTGAGTATATACAGGAGGCTGAGGTAACCAAAGGATATAAAATCCGAATTCTAGAGGGAAGGTGAAGTAAAGAAGGCCGAAATTCAAGGGAGGATAAATTCTTTTGATGATGCTTTCTAAGGTATGTTATTTACAGGTCATCTCATCATTTTCACAATAAATTTTTTTCTAGAATGATTCAGACCATGAAATTGGGAGGCCATTGAGGAAACATATCCAAGTAGTTGTGGTACAAATTTCCTCTTTTGCGTAATTGTATTTTTGGAGTTACACTATGTGGAAAATAGGGTTTGTGGCTAGTCCTGATACTAGTCTAAAACATGTGTTTCAGGTAAAAACGTCATAAATTATTCATAACATATCCAAATTTAGTAATACCAAATGTGTTGGTTAGAGTAAAATATGTAGTATTCTATGTAAAATTTTCAAATCCATAAAACAAATATTCCGTGAGAGGCATGCTCTATAAGTTCTCTCTTTAGAATACGTCAGAATTCAACAAGGTATGCCATTTTTGCTATAAATCCTTTTCTGAAAGGTTCCAAGTAGTGACACCTAGAGGAATTTCATAAAACACACTGAATAACATTGCATACTATTTTTAGATATTTATTCATTATAGGTACATAGTTATGATTATTTCAAGTCAGGGTTGTTGACTAATCCAAAACTAGTCATGTGAGACTAAAGTAAAGTTTGATGAAAATGATAGTCTCTTATTGTTAAAGTTAAGAGGTTGAGGTATAGGTTGGTGCATGGTTGATGTACTTTTTTATGGTACAAGTTGATTGTAGGTTGTTTGCTACAGGTTGGTGCATGGTTGATGCACTTGTTTATGGTACATGTTGATTACAGGTTGAGGTACAGGTTGATGCATGGTTCATGTTATTGGTACAGGTTGTTTGGTGCAGGTTTATTGGTATAGGTTTACAACAGTAAATGTTAGAGTGATAGTGTTAAAGTGGTTCCATCATTCTACTTATACGTTAGGACGGTTGGAAGGGGCAAGGACAGGTAGTTGTAGCCACCTTCCGGTTGTAGTTGGAGAACATAGGGGGTTCTAGCCTCCTTTTGGTTATAGCTAGAGAATTAGGGAGTTGGAGCTTCCCTCAGGTTGTAGCTTGAGAAACTAGGGGGTTGGATCCTCCTTTGAGTTGCATCTGAGAAAAAAAGGAATTTGGTGCTTCCAATGAATGTAATTCTTAAAGACATATAAGAAAAATCATTCTATGGTTTTCTCCCGCTTTGAGTTTCCACGTAAAAACACTGGTGTATTGTTTATGTGTATGATTGTTCATTTTTTCATTGTTTATTTACTCTGAAAATATTGGATGATAATGGTACATTGATATAACACTTGAATTATATGATTAAAAAAGATTAGATTTCTCTATTACTGATTCATGCCCCCTCTCAGTAATCCAACATGATGTACATCATTCACCTCGTGACTCCATTTTCAAGAATCTAGAATTCAAAATTTTCATGGCAACTCCACTGCCCAAAGAATCAGTAGCCTAAAGATTTTATTGATGACTCCACTGCTTCAATATGGATTACAGAGTTTCAAGGTATGCTTCAATAAATCTCTCTCATATTTCTCACTTTCCAAATCGCATTCCTCACATAGATTGGAAAGCTTATTTTCCTAAATTCAAATATGGGAAAGGAGATGATGCTTCCTTGTGCTTGATTAGATTTCACATGCACATATGTAAGTTGGGGGTTGAATTTCATGAGGATTGTTTGATGAAAATGTTTATGGTTACTCTAGAGGGGAAAGAAAGATTATGGTATGAAGGTTTAAAACCAAATAGCTTATACTCTCTTAAGGATTTCCACATAACATTCTTTAAGTATTATGGAGAATCTAATCCTTCATTCTTCGTGTTTGAACATTGTTGTGAATTTTGAGAGCATTTCATTAAGTACCTTGAAAATGTTTTTGGTAATGAAGGGTGTATGAATGATGAAATCATAGAATCAATTTATGAATATTCATCCCAACAACAAACTGTATCCCCTCCTTCGGATGAAGATTAAACTAATCAAGAAATTGTTGCTAAAAGTCATTTTCCTTTTCATGAACTTGATGAAGATATTCAACAAGATTTCCAGCAAGACAAAGTGCTTCAAAGTTGTCTTTCTTCCCCTGTGAATGATGTGGTTGTTAAAATTATAAGTGGCTTAGATATGGATGAGGGTTATAAAACTACATCTATGGATACCTCAAGTAGTGAACAAACAAATGACAAAGAGTTTTAGGAAAACAACAAAACAATGTATGCCACTTCTCAATCACAAATAGAGAAAGATAATGAAGAGGCAATTGTTTTATTTGATTCCTTTGAAAATGCATCCACGGAAACTCTAGACCATGAAATATTTCATGTTGTTATCATTTCAAAATTTCAATAATATTATGAGCATAAACTTATTTCCCTTCATTTGTTTGAAAGTCAAAATGATAGTCCTCAAGCAAAACTCTTGAAGATTAATAAAACCAACTAAAAATTGTTTGATGAACAATAGGATAACCTTGATACACATAATATGGCTATCATATTTTAACATGTTCAAGGATGTATGAATGTTTTTGTTGATCTGCCTGGAAGAGTATACAAACCTATTTCTTCCATTTCATTTGAAAATGTTCTCAAAATTGAAGAAATAGAGAAAGAACAACAAACACTTATGAATGCGGCTTGTCTTTCTGTTTTTGTTCATCGAGAAGAAATTATTTTTCATGGTTTTAAAGATCATGTGGACATCCTATTACAATCATCAGTGAAGGAGGAATTTGTTTCATTCATAAGATCATATTTTGGATTCAATTTTTGTTTTCAGCTGCCATCTTTTACATTTGTCTTCCAACTTAAGAAAAATGTGAGTAGAGGAAAATAGGGAAGCCAATTTCTTGATTGGTTGCATAATCAGGAAGCCGATTGCTTAATTGGCTACATTGAAACTTTATCATCACTTGATTGAGTATTCATTTCAAAAATTTTAGAGTATATAGGAGTGTGCAAATAAGATTGTTGGATAAGCAGTTTTCAGTTTGGGTTTTCAACAGTGTGTACATTCAGATTGTATTGGTGTATTTAGCGTTCAGTTTTAAGTTGAGAGTAGTGTACATACTTGGGTTTTTAGTGGATACTAGTGATAGTTCAGAGCCAGGTACACACATGTTTTAGGAGCATCCCAATGGATCAAGAACTAGGTCTACGATTTATTTTCTACCTCACTAGGAGGAAAGCATCCCCAGTTGGAGCCCATGTTAAGTCACCATTAAAGTTTTTGTGTGAAATCAAGATTTCAGAATCTATTGGAATGCTAAATTGGTTTGGAAGCCTGATAAAATAGGAAAGGGAATAAATATGACAGGAAAGGGATAAATTTGGTAGGATATCTAAGATGATCGAGCCCGACGCTTCATGGATCGTGAGCTCTCAAGATCAACGACCGAGGATGATTTCAGGGGGTGAAATTGTGCAGGGTTTAATTTTGGAGAGAGGTCCCAAAATTTTAAATGCAGTTTTCTCTAAAGGTTACGTGGCATCTCCAGGTGCATTTTGGTGAGAAACGAGGGTTTCCTCAAACCACTTTTTCACGCCCCCGAAAATGGAAAGGTATAAAAGGGAATTTAATAATTTATTTTATTCGATTATTATTTGGAACACTGGACCGTTAGAACCTTGGTGCGACCCCTGTCTTTCACCTACAACTCAAAAATACTCTAACTCGACACACTAGTTCTACTCGTTTCTAGGTATTATCCATCACAACCATGGATCCCATCATAAACCAAGTAACATAACAAGATCCTGTGGAAAATGAAGAAGCCCTAATTGACCAAGACTTAGATGATTTTGATACCGAAATCACTATTTCTCCTATATCTGTGTCCAGAAGAAACCCGTCTGATAAAGTAGGAAGATGTATATCATTCCTTGAAGCAGTCCAAGCCACCATAGTCCCTTATGCTGTCAAATTTTCTTTCCATTTCCTGAATTTATAGGTTGGTGCATCGAACAATATTCCCATGAAGAAAGAGTCATTGTCAATAAACGAGGGTCCAAGGTCTAGTGTAGGGTAGAGAGTTTGTCAATTTGGGANTGGCTTGAAACCCCAAAAGGTCAAATAAGTCAAAGTGCTTGCAAAGAAGAAATTATTTAAATAATAAAGTGAAGTGACAAAGTCAAAGAGGATTATTTAAATAATAAAGTGAAGTAACAAAATCAAAGAGGATTATTTAAATAATAAAAAGTGACAAAGTCAAGGAGGATTATTTAAATAATAAAGTAAATAGAGAAATTTCTAATTATGGAAAATGGTTATAAGAAGGTTAACCCCAAAATGAGGAAAATGGGTTAAGTGGTCAAGTGGCTATTGGATACATGGACAAGTGTAAAACTGGGCAAAGTTGGACATAGGTGACTATGTGGACAAAGTGGCCTAGAAGATGCTTCTAAGGAAGTTACTTGGAGAGTATAAATAAGAGGCAAGGATCTCTCATTTTAAGCAGACTTGAGCATATTGAGTATATACAGGAGGCTGAGGTAACCAAAGGATATAAAATCCGAATTCTAGAGGGAAGGTGAAGTAAAGAAGGCCGAAATTCAAGGGAGGATAAATTCTTTTGATGATGCTTTCTAAGGTATGTTATTTACAGGTCATCTCATCATTTTCACAATAAATTTTTTTCTAGAATGATTCAGACCATGAAATTGGGAGGCCATTGAGGAAACATATCCAAGTAGTTGTGGTACAAATTTCCTCTTTTGCATAATTTTATTTTTGGAGTTACACTCTGTGGAAAATAGGGTTTGTGGCTAGTCCTGATACTAGTCTAAAACATGTGTTTCGGGTAAAAACGTCATAAATTCTTCATAACATATCCAAATTTACTAATACCAAATGTGTTGGTTAGAGTAAAATATGTAGTATTCTATGTAAAATTTTCAAATCCATAAAACAAATATTCTGTGAGAGGCATGCTCTATAAGTTCTCTCTTTAGAATACGTCAGAATTCAACAAGGTATGCCATTTTTGCTATAAATCCTTTTCTGAGAGGTTCCAAGTAGTGACACCTAGAGGAATTTCATAAAACACACTGAATAACATTGCATACTATTTTTAGATATTTATTCATTATAGGTACATAATTATGATTATTTCAAGTCAGGGTTGTTGACTAATCCAAAACTAGTCATGTGAGACTAAAGTAAAGTTTGATGAAAATGATAGTCTCTTATTGTTAAAGTTAAGGAAGGTTTGTAGGTTGAGGTATAGGTTGGTGCATGGTTGATGTACTTTTTTATGGTACAAGTTTATTGTAGGTTGTTTTCTACAGGTTGGTGCATGGTTGATGCACTTTTTTATGGTACAGGTTGATTACAGGTTGAGGTACAGGTTGATGCATGGTTCATGTTATTGGTACAGGTTGTTTGGTGTAGGTTTATTGGTATAGGTTTACAACAGTAAATGTCAGAGTGATAGTGTGAAAGTGGTTCCATCATTCTACTTATACGTTAGGATGGTTGGAAGGGGCAAGGACAGGTAGTTGTAGCCACCTTCCGGTTGTAGTTGGAGAACATAGGGGGTTGTAGCCTCCTTTTGGTTATAGCCAGAGAATTAGGGAGTTGGAGCTTCCCTCAGGTTGTAGCTTGAGAAACTAGGGGGTTGGATCCTCCTTTGAGTTGCATCTGAGAAAAAAAGGAATTTGGTGCTTCCAATGAATGTAATTCTTAAAGACATATAAGAAAAATCATTCTATGGTTTTCTCCCGCTTTGAGTTTCCACGTAAAAACACTGGTGTATTGTTTATGTGTATGATTGTTCATTTTTTCATTGTTTATTTACTCTGAAAATATTGGATGATAATGGTACATTGATATAACACTTGAATTATATGATTAAAAAAGATTAGATTTCTCTATTACTGATTCATGCCCCCTCTCAGTAATCCAACATGATGTACATCATTCACCTCGTGACTCCATTTTCAAGAATCTAGAATTCAAAATTTTCATGGCAACTCCACTGCCCAAAGAATCAGTAGCCTAAAGATTTTATTGATGACTCCACTGCTTCAATATGGATTACAGAGTTTCAAGGTATGCTTCAATAAATCTCTCTCATATTTCTCACTTTCCAAATCGCATTCCTCACATAGATTGGAAAGCTTATTTTCCTAAATTCAAATATGGGAAAGGAGATGATGCTTCCTTGTGCTTGATTAGATTTCACATGCACATATGTAAGTTGGGGGTTGAATTTCATGAGGATTGTTTGATGAAAATGTTTATGGTTACTCTAGAGGGGAAAGAAAGATTATGGTATGAAGGTTTAAAACCAAATAGCTTATACTCTCTTAAGGATTTCCACATAACATTCTTTAAGTATTATGGAGAATCTAATCCTTCATTCTTCGTGTTTGAACATTGTTGTGAATTTTGAGAGCATTTCATTAAGTACCTTGAAAATGTTTTTGGTAATGAAGGGTGTATGAATGATGAAATCATAGAATCAATTTATGAATATTCATCCCAACAACAAACTGTATCCCCTCCTTCGGATGAAGATTAAACTAATCAAGAAATTGTTGCTAAAAGTCATTTTCCTTTTCATGAACTTGATGAAGATATTCAACAAGATTTCCAGCAAGACAAAGTGCTTCAAAGTTGTCTTTCTTCCCCTGTGAATGATGTGGTTGTTAAAATTATAAGTGGCTTAGATATGGATGAGGGTTATAAAACTACATCTATGGATACCTCAAGTAGTGAACAAACAAATGACAAAGAGTTTTAGGAAAACAACAAAACAATGTATGCCACTTCTCAATCACAAATAGAGAAAGATAATGAAGAGGCAATTGTTTTATTTGATTCCTTTGAAAATGCATCCACGGAAACTCTAGACCATGAAATATTTCATGTTGTTATCATTTCAAAATTTCAATAATATTATGAGCATAAACTTATTTCCCTTCATTTGTTTGAAAGTCAAAATGATAGTCCTCAAGCAAAACTCTTGAAGATTAATAAAACCAACTAAAAATTGTTTGATGAACAATAGGATAACCTTGATACACATAATATGGCTATCATATTTTAACATGTTCAAGGATGTATGAATGTTTTTGTTGATCTGCCTGGAAGAGTATACAAACCTATTTCTTCCATTTCATTTGAAAATGTTCTCAAAATTGAAGAAATAGAGAAAGAACAACAAACACTTATGAATGCGGCTTGTCTTTCTGTTTTTGTTCATCGAGAAGAAATTATTTTTCATGGTTTTAAAGATCATGTGGACATCCTATTACAATCATCAGTGAAGGAGGAATTTGTTTCATTCATAAGATCATATTTTGGATTCAATTTTTGTTTTCAGCTGCCATCTTTTACATTTGTCTTCCAACTTAAGAAAAATGTGAGTAGAGGAAAATAGGGAAGCCAATTTCTTGATTGGTTGCATAATCAGGAAGCCGATTGCTTAATTGGCTACATTGAAACTTTATCATCACTTGATTGAGTATTCATTTCAAAAATTTTAGAGTATATAGGAGTGTGCAAATAAGATTGTTGGATAAGCAGTTTTCAGTTTGGGTTTTCAACAGTGTGTACATTCAGATTGTATTGGTGTATTTAGCGTTCAGTTTTAAGTTGAGAGTAGTGTACATACTTGGGTTTTTAGTGGATACTAGTGATAGTTCAGAGCCAGGTACACACATGTTTTAGGAGCATCCCAATGGATCAAGAACTAGGTCTACGATTTATTTTCTACCTCACTAGGAGGAAAGCATCCCCAGTTGGAGCCCATGTTAAGTCACCATTAAAGTTTTTGTGTGAAATCAAGATTTCAGAATCTATTGGAATGCTAAATTGGTTTGGAAGCCTGATAAAATAGGAAAGGGAATAAATATGACAGGAAAGGGATAAATTTGGTAGGATATCTAAGATGATCGAGCCCGACGCTTCATGGATCGTGAGCTCTCAAGATCAACGACCGAGGATGATTTCAGGGGGTGAAATTGTGCAGGGTTTAATTTTGGAGAGAGGTCCCAAAATTTTAAATGCAGTTTTCTCTAAAGGTTACGTGGCATCTCCAGGTGCATTTTGGTGAGAAACGAGGGTTTCCTCAAACCACTTTTTCACGCCCCCGAAAATGGAAAGGTATAAAAGGGAATTTAATAATTTATTTTATTCGATTATTATTTGGAACACTGGACCGTTAGAACCTTGGTGCGACCCCTGTCTTTCACCTACAACTCAAAAATACTCTAACTCGACACACTAGTTCTACTCGTTTCTAGGTATTATCCATCACAACCATGGATCCCATCATAAACCAAGTAACATAACAAGATCCTGTGGAAAATGAAGAAGCCCTAATTGACCAAGACTTAGATGATTTTGATACCGAAATCACTATTTCTCCTATATCTGTGTCCAGAAGAAACCCGTCTGATAAAGTAGGAAGATGTATATCATTCCTTGAAGCAGTCCAAGCCACCATAGTCCCTTATGCTGTCAAATTTTCTTTCCATTTCCTGAATTTATAGGTTGGTGCATCGAACAATATTCCCATGAAGAAAGAGTCATTGTCAATAAACGAGGGTCCAAGGTCTAGTGTAGGGTAGAGAGTTTGTCAATTTGGGAGTCCCTCGGTATACCATAGTCTTTTTCCACAATTTTTGAACCTTTCAATGAAGAAAAGTTGATTAGGGTATATAGAGAATGTCCATCAGAGGTCCGAGATCTGTTTTTGCAGAAAATTATCAAGCCTAAATATTTTTCAATAGGTGTATCTTTGTCGATGAATGTAAATATAATGATCATCGAAGTCCAATGGATCTGCTCCCTATTGAGTCAAGTTTTAGGTCTAGACAATGAAAAATATGTGGTTGAAGCCATGCTTGGTTTCCTTTTAACCATTTTTAATTTAGAGTCTGGTTTGTCAGTCCATAAACAATTATTGAATTTTCTCTCTCTAAGACATTTCAGATACTACACCTATCTGATGAGAATTTTCCTGGAAACCAACAAGATGGAATTTCTTGAAGCAACATTTGTGTCAACTGAATGTAAAAGTATTACATTACTTATATTCATCAACAAAGTCATGTCCAAAGTTTACAGTTTGATTTTCAATACCAACCTACCTAGACTTTTGGATGACATGAGAAGCTACCTACAACCAAATCCAAAGAACAGAGTGGGGAATTGTTGTTGGATCATGTTGTCATTGATGCCGATAGTTTTATTATTTGGGAGATTGTTGGATCATGTGTCATTGATGCAAATGGTTTGATTGATTGATTGATGATTGATGAACAATGTATATGTATTGTCCTTGATGAGAATGATAGATGTCAAAGTGGTGTTGACGGGTGAAATTGACCGTCCGTAAACTGGGAGAGTGTAACTGGTCTGGGGTTGTCTAAATAACCCAAGCCGTTTGGGATGAACCACCCTGATGGGTTTAGCGGCTCTGTTAGCCGATCTAAGTCCTACAAAAACAAAAACAAAACTACTCTAAATTAACTAATCTAACTAAAAATAACTATTAAAACAAACTAATAAAATCTAACTATTATATATACAATCTACTATATAATACTATGCTAACTCTAAGGAATTAAATATCTAACTAGTAACTGAAATAAATCTTATTCACAAATGTACAAAATTCACAATTTACAGATTTGAATGAAAACCTGAAAAACTCATTGGTATTCTGTCCTAAGACAGCGAGAGCTATTGTTTTTTGATTTTATAATTTTATGAAAAGAAATAAAACAAAAACTAACTAAACTAAACAACTAAAATACTAACTCAA
>JZKD02S2320546.1:0-14109 GCA_000966675.3 Picea glauca
GTAAAAGGAGGTTGCCCCCTCGAAGAGGCTTATTATCTGAAATTATCTCTTTTTCAAGGCGTTGAGTACTTTTCCTGAGGTTTTTCTATGCTATATTTCTGTTTGGTTCTTAACAACCATCTCATACAAAAGGATGTCAATATCAACAAGATAAATAGAATCCATGTTCAAATTTAGCTCTAATAACAAGATAAACACCAAATTCTTGTATGAGACCCCCTTGTTTCTGGGATAAGGGATCCCCTCCGCCCGGTGATTTGACACGTAAAGTCTATGGAGGTATACATAACCTACCCCCCTCTAAATTTGAACTTGTGACCTCTTAGGAGAAAACACATGTTCTTAACCATTAGACCCACTATAATATATATATATATATATTAAAAATAAATAAAAAGAAAAAACATAAAATATTATAATAAAACCCATACCCATATGTTGATAATATATAAATTATATATTATATAATATATAAATTATATATTATATAATATATAATTTATATATTATAAATATATAAATTAAAAAATAAATAAAAAACAAAACCTGAAACATTTTAACAAAAACGAAGCCCATTTGTGTATGCATTTCCCGGCCACACGATTCATACCCTCGCATCCTTGCACTCCATACCCATGCATCCCTGCATGCCCGCGACCATATGGCATATCCTCGCACCCAATATATGTTGATCCATATCCCCGCAATAGTAAAGAGGACTGGTCATATCCCTGTGACAGCATAACGACCATGGATGGAGAAAGAAGTCACAGAGAAAGGATAAAGACTAGGGCACAGACAAACCAGGAGAGAGAGGTCATGAACAGAAGAGAAAGAGGGTGCAGAGAGAGGAGAAAGAGGTCGAGCGCCTTAACCCTAGCAATGATAGAAGGAAAGGTAGATTTCCATGACGAGAAATTCCTCTAAGGTGTGACTTTGTGAATGAATAAAAAAACACTAATTTGTATTCAGAAGGAGAGTAAAATAACCTATCCACCCCTTTTTCTAGAAGAGAGTAACTCCCTAATATAATTTCACTTCACTTGAAAACATTATATGACAAGAATGGACACTTTCAACAAAGGCAAACACAATTACAACAAGAAAATTGGAGAGATAATCTATCCACTTGGCACTTACATTACAAAATTAAACTAAAAAGGGGAATGCATGTCCAGGTCTAAGAAAAATCATCTCTGATTGACTCCTGCCAAAATCATTTCCCTGTTTTAAATACTATATACCATCCTAAGCACAAAGCCAATGCTATAATGTCAGAAAAAATGCAAACAAGGATAGTGATTGCTCCAACATAGGTTGATTGATGAATTTCAAGAAAAGAACAAGTTTGGCTATCAAGGGACTCACAAAGCCCAGTTGCTCCAAAATTCCATCTAGAATAACAGTTGCTTGGATGATCAGGGTCAATGCCCATTTGATAGTGTGGGTGGATCAAAATCCATGTCACATTCTTTACTTCCACTCAGAATCTCTCTTAAAACCTTAAAAAATCTGTATACATCACTATTCTCTATAAAATTCCAAGACCTATAGTAATCTTAATCAATATATATATATCATCCCCTTTCTTGACAGGAGAAGGCATCCCTTTCACTCTAAATAAAGTTAACCCAAAATCTGCTACCCCAGAAAGACATAGCTTATAGCTTCTCCCATTAAGATGTTTTGCAACACTTACAAATTCTGACAACCAGCAAATATGTTTTAATAATTTGGAGACATGGAAGTCCTAATAACATATGTGCTTATGATCAATGATGAGGACGATAATACTATAGTTGTTCTCATCCTCTAAAGTGCAGGGGTAACAAATTTTCCTCAGCTATTGAAATGATTGTCAAGTATCATTCCCATGGAGATACTGGTAGATGAGAACATTCATGTCTTTTCCCAAAGTGTCTTTGTCCTTACCATGACATACCTACAACAAGCTTTCCAAATGATAAATTTCAGACTTCTTCTCCTCTTGGTTATCATTCTCAAATTCTCGTGTTTCATCAAAACATAACAAATATGATCTACCTCTTTTCTTTCCAGAACATAAATCCAGACCTAAACATGTATCAGGGGTGTTGTAGTGTTGTTCTTCTTGGTATGAAATATTCATGCTATGCTCTCTGTATCCATTTATTCCTTCTTTACATTTAGAGTTCTCTTCCATGTTCCATTTATCCTCATTATTTCTACAATGAAATTGTCCTTCAGAGACATCACCCTACAATTCTTCTTGATAGAGCTTCAGATTTGGATCATTTGCTTCCTCTTGGAAATAGGTATTATAATCATGGTGTTTCATCAAGAAGTCATCAAGGTTACTATTGTATTGACCTTGTGGGTCTGCAATTCCTTCTTCTATGATTCCATCATTTCTTCCCTTTTAAATCTCTTCAATGACATAGCATGACTATCCAATATATAGGAAAACTTAAATAACTCACTTCTAGATAATTAATTCCATCATACAAAGAATTTTTCCATGCCAGAATATTCTATTTGATTGAAAAATACCTTTCATATTACACATTGTGGGCCTTAAACATCTTTGTGATTTAATATATCTAACAACTACAATAGAGATATTTTTCTTTGCCACAATTTATATCTTATCTATACATTCACACTGCTAGAAAATAGGGATCCCACATGTACCTCCCTTGCAACCACAAACCTTGAGGAATAATATGTTGGGTAAGCACCCTACAACAACTAGGTAAGCATCCTCTTCCTTCCCACACTAGCATAGTTTTAACCCTTAGCATTAGTAAACCTCTCGATGCACTTATATCCAATGTGGTTTTGGGTTCATGGTGAGATTTTTGTAGAGAGGAATTCACAAGCTATAAAATCCACCAACACACTAGGACCTAAATCTTTATGGAACACACTTTAATTCCATCTAATATAGACTATTAATGTTTGTATTGAGAAGGGGAGCACCCTCCATCAAGCATTCAATGAGGGAAGGCTACTAGGTACATTTGAGGGAAATCCTCATGGGCATTGGCCCTTTGAGATTGTGGCTAATTAAGGAGATAAACCCCCCACTAGGTCCTCAACAAGTTCTCAACCATGTAATGTCCTCAATATGTAAAATTGCAATCTAATTTGACATAGAATATAGAATCTAGAAAAGGAATCTTAAATATAAGCATAACAAGTAGAGAATATTCAATTTATGATCCAAAGAATTGGAAGGTCTCGAAGCCAAGGTAGTAATGGGTAAGATAATAAACAATGTACATCATAAGCCCACCTCTAAACATGCATACAATGAACAAATATGGAAATATATGTGATTATATACTCCATAAATTTCCATTAGGAATAATGATAGATAAATTTGTGTGATTCTATAGTCCATAACTTCCCATTAGGAATAATGATAGAGCAAGTTTTTAGGTATAGTTGTCCTACAATATTTGGTTAAAAACATTGAAATATAAATTTGCACTTTTTAGTTTTTTATCCTTGTCATAGATTAATTAATTTATGATTAAGATGAAGAAATGTCAATTAAATATTTGATAGATATGTGGTTAAAGTGAAGATATGCTAGTAAACTAAACTCTTAACTTAGTAGTTGATGCAGCTTATCACTTACTATGAGTACAATGACAAACATAAATGCAGAAGGGAATACAAGCCTATCTCCATCCTTGGGATACTTGTGATGAAAACCATGAACAAGATAATGTATTGTATTACCCCTGCAAATCAAGTGATGAATATTCATGGTGATTAAACTTTAAATGATGTACCTATCATGTATATGCATGTATTTGCATGGTATTTTTAAAATTTGGGTCATTTTGCAGTACTGCACACATAGTAATCTATCAAGAAATTATTTCTTTGCTTAAAACCTCTTGCTCCTTCCCATAGCTAGTTTTCATCGAAGTTGAATTTCTTTCATTTTATTTTCCTCTTGCATTTTTTAAAGAGTCGAGTCAAAACACCATCAGTTTCACGACCACTCCTTTGAGTAACAACAACCTAAAATCAAGAACTAATTAAAATTTATCTAGCAACTTTTCTAGGGCTCTTCAAACCCATCTTAGCTTAGGTGTAGAGATTTGGAATATGATTGTGAGAATAAATTTCCAAAGATGCTAAATAAACATAAAGCCTTGAGTTAGGGAGTGAAATCCAGTTGCTATATCACTGATTTTGGGAAGCCCTTCTAACACAAGGGTTAATCACGAGGTCGCATTGGGGCCCTCAGAGTAATCAACCCTTCTTTGTTGGTCTTGGTGTTGACTATCGACTGTCCCCCCTCTGCTTTAGTATAGTAGGTGGTACCATAGAGGCCATAATATTTTAGACTTCCTACACAAGGTGATAGCATAGGGAAGGTGGTGTTGTACCTGGGATTGACGTTGGCTAGACTCACTCGAACTCCTTGGAGGATTGCCAACTTCTCGGTGAGGTAACTTGCACCAGTGCGTTAGTTCGTTAAGCAGGTTGTCAACGTAACTTTCCCACCCACCGAAACTCGGCTCCTTCATGCATTGATTCTGCGATGTTGGACTCCATCACCAACTAGCGCTTCTTTGTGAGAAGGTTTGTTTGCATTCTTGACTCCTAGATTAATTAGCATGTGTTGTTTTTTCTCCTTAGTTGGCCTTAGGATTGAGTTTGTGTCTAATGGCATCAGTTTCAGGTTAATTCCTCATTTGATCAATACAAAATATGGATGCAATTAAAATAAAAGGTAATAAAGAGGTAACAAATAGCTCATACCTAAATTACATCTTATAATTCTCCAACATTGTTCATTACACTTAGTGCAACAAACACCAAATGGAATGTTTTACACAAGGTCAATGGAGAATGTTATTGGAAAATTGAAAATATTATCATAAACCCACATCTCACATATTTGTACATGCACCATAGATTCACAATCTTTCATGAAGAGGTCTGGGAGAAATGCCTCCATGGAAAATTGTCCACATCAGAATTGTCCACTACTTCCGAGGGCTTGGAACTCAGGAGTGAGGGGTGATATAGCTAATTCCTATCCCAAGAATCCATCAGATTCGACAGTTCCTCAATCCGAGACTCAACTTTCGTTTTATGCCTAGTTGCAAGTCGCATCCCAAACCATTTCAGGGACTCTTGGCAATTCCTCCTCGGGGATTAAAATCCTAACGAAGCAACATTTTTTAGCTCCATGAGATTTTGCATGATTTTTTAGGCATGGACTAGGTGACCACGTTTTCCATCCTCTCCCGAGGCATGGTTTCATAAATTGGACCCCTAAATCCAAATGTTGCATTGCTTCTTACTGAGAAAAGAACTAGTTATCGAAATTGATGAAAAAACAACTTTCGAGGGGTTGGAACTGAGAGTGAGGGGTAATCTATCTACAATCCTATGCCATGAATCCAACAGAGATGATAGTTCCTCAATTTGAGACTCAGTTTTCATTTTATAACCAGTTGCAAGTCGCATCCCAAACCATTTTTGGGACTCTTAGCCAATTCCCGCTCAGGGCATAAAATACTAACAGAGAAACATTTTTGAGTTCCATGAGATGATGCAAGATTTTTTAGACATGGAATAGGTGACCAAATTATCCATCTACTCCTGAGGCATGGTTTGGTAAATTGGACCCTTAATCCAAATGCTTCATTGCTTCAAACTGAGAAAAACAAGAGTTCTTGAAATACTTGATTAAAGCAACTTTTGAGGCATCACACACGTGAGTGAGGGGTGATCTAGATGAAATCCTATCCCAGGAATCCATAAAATTCAATGGTTCCTCAATCCAAGTCTCGATATTTGTTATATGCCCAGTTGCAAGTCACATCCTAAACCATTTCGGGGACTCTTGGCCAATTGCTCCTGAGGCAATAAAAACCTAACGGAGCAACATTTTTGAGTTCCGTGAGATGATGCAAGATTTTTTAGGCATGGACTAGGTGAATATATTTTCCATCTTCTCCTGAGGCATGGTTTCGTAAATTGGACCCCTTAATCCAACAATGTTTTTTTGCTTCAAACTGAGCAAAACACTAGTTCTCAAAAACAATGAGTAAAGCAACTTCCGAGGCATGGCACCCGAGAGTGAGGGGTGCTCTAGCTGAAATCCTATCCCAAGAATCCATCGGAGTCGATGGTTCCTCAATCTGAGTCTCGTTTTTCATTTTATGCCTAGTTGCAAGTTGCATCCCAAACCATTTCGGTAACTCTTGGAAATTCCTCCTCGAGGCATAAAATCCTAACGGAGCAACATTTTTGAGCTCCATGAAATTTTGCATTCTTTTTTATGCATGGACTAGGTGACCACATTATCCATCCACTCCCGAGGCATGGTTTCGTAAATTGGACCCCTAAATCAAAATGTTGCATTACTTCTTACTGAGCAAAGCACTAGTTATCAAAATCAATGAAAAAAACAACTTTCGAGGGGTTGGAACTAGGAGTGAGGAGTACTCTAGCTAAATTCCTATGCCAGGAATCCAACAGAAATGATGTTTCCTCAATCTGAGACTTGGTTTTCGTTTTATGCCCAATTTCAAGTCGCATCCCAAACCATTTTGGGCACTCTTGGCCAATTCCCACTCAGGGCATAAAAGACTAATGGAGCAACATTTTTGAGTTCCGTGAGATGATGCAAGCTTGTTTAGGCATGGACTAGGTGACCAAATTATCCATCTGGTCCCAAGGCATGGTTTGGTAAATTGGACCCTTAATACAAATTTTTCATTGCTTCAAACTTAGCAAAACACTAGTTCTCGAAATCAATGAGTAAATCAACTTCCGAGGCATGGAACCCAGGAGTGAGGGGTGCTCTAGTTGAAATCCTATCCCAGGAATCCATCGGAGTCGATGGTTCCTCAATTCAAGTCTCAGTTTTTGTTTTATTCCTAGTTGCAAGTTGCATCCCAAACCATTTTGGGGACTCTTGACAATTCCTCCTCGGGACATAAAAGCCTAACGGAGCATCATTTTTGAGCTCCATGAGATTATGCATGCTTGTTTAGGCATGGACTAGGTGACAACATTCTCCATCCACTCTCAAGGCATGGTTTGAAAAAAAAACTTCTGAGGGGTTGGAACCAGGAGTGAGGGGTAATCTAGCTAAAATCCTATGCCAGGAATCCAACAAAGACGATGGTTCCTCAATCCGAGACTTGTTTTTCATTTTATGCCCAGTTGCAAGTCGCATCCCAAACCATTTTGGGGACTCTTGGCCAATTCCCGCTCAGGGCATAAAATACTAACGGAGAAACATTTTTGAGTTCTGTGAGATGATGCAAGCTTGTTTAGGCATGGAATAGGTGACCAAATTATCCATCCTCTCCCAAGGCATGGTTTGGTAAATTGGACCCTTAATCCAATTGTTGGATTGCTTCAAACTGAGCAAAACACTAGTTCTCGAAATCAATGATTAAAGAAAATTCTGAGGCATGGCACCCATGAGTGAGGGGTTCTCTAGATGAAATCTTATCCCAGGAATCCATCGAAGTCGACAGTTCCTCAATCCGAATATTGATATTCGTTATATGCCCAGTTGCAAGTCACATCCCAAACCATTTTGGGGAGTCTTGGCCAATTGCTCCCGAGGGCATAAAAAACTAATGGAGCATCATTTTTTAGTTATGTGAGATGATGCAAGATTTTTTAGGCATGGAATAGGTGACTATATTTTCCATCTTCTCCCGAGGCACAATTTCGTAAATTGGACCCCTTAATCCAACAATGTTTTTTTGCTTCAAATTGAGCAAAAAACTAGTTCTCAAAATCAATGAGTAAAGCAACTTCCGAGGCATGGAACCCATGAGTGAGGACTTCTCTAGCTGAAATCCTATCCCAAGAATCCATCAGATTCGACGGTTCCTCAATCTGAGTCTTGTTTTTCATTTTATGCCCAGTTGCAAGTCGCATCCCAAACCATTTTGAGGACTCTTGACAATTCCTCCTCGAGGCATAAAAGCCTAACAGAGCATCATTTTTGAGCTCCATGAGATTCTCCATGCTTTTTTAGGCATGGAATAGGTGATCACATTGTCCATCCACTCCCAAGGCATGGTTTCATAAATTGGACCCCTAAATCCAAATGTTGCATTGCTTCTTACTGAGCAAAGCACTAGTTATCGAAATCGATGAAAAAAACAACTTCCGAGGGGTTGGAATCAGGAGTGAGGGGTACTCTAGCTAAAATCCTATGCTAGGAATCCAACAGAGATGATGGTTTGTCAATCCGAGACTCGGTTTTCATTTTATTCCCAGTTGCAAGTCGCATCCCAAACCATTTTGGGGACTCTTGGCCAATTCCCGCTCAGGGCATAAAAGACTAACATAGCAACATTTTTGAGTTCCATGAGATGATGCAAGGTTTTTTAGGCATGGACTAGTTGAACAAATTATCCATCTTCTCTCGAGGCATGGTTTGATAAATTGGACCCTTAAGCCAAATGTTGCATTGCTTCAAACTGAGAAAAACACTAGTTCTCGAAATCAATGATTAAAGAAACTTCTAAGGCATGGCACCTGTGAGTGAGGGGTTCTCTAGATGAAATCTTATCCCTAGGAATCCATCGAAGTCGATGGTTCCTCAATCCGAGTCTCAATATTCATTATATTCTCAGTTGCAAGTCGCATCCCAAACCATTTCGGAGAGTCTTGTCCAATTGCTCCTAAGGGCATAAAAACCTAACAGAGAATCATTTTTGAGTTCTGTGAGATGCTACATGATTTTTTAGATGTGGAATAGTTGACTATATTTTCCATCCACTTCCGAGGCATGGTTTCGTAAATTGGACCCCTTAATCCAAATGTTGGTTTGCTTCAAACTGAGAAAAACAATAGTTCTCGAAATCAATGAGTAAAGAAACTTCTGAGGCATGGAACCCAGGAGTGAGGGGTGCTCTAGCTGAGATCCTATCCTAGGAATCCATTGCAGTTGATGGTTCCTCAATCCGAGTCTCAGTTTTCATTTTATGCCTAGTTGCAAGTCGCATCCCAAACCATTTCGGGGACTATTGGCAATTCATCCTCGGGGCAGAAAAGCCTAATAGAGCATCATTTTTTAGCTTCATGAGATTTTGCATGCTTGTTTAGGCATGGACTAGGTGACCACATTTTCCATGTGCTCCCGATGCATGGTTTCATAAATTGGACCCCTAAATCCAAATGTTCCATTGCTTCTTACTGAGCAAAGCACTAGTTATCTAAATCGATGAAAAAAACAACTTCCGAGGGGTTGGAAGCGGGAGTGAGTGGTTCTCTAGCTAAAATCCTATGCGAGGAATCCAACAGAGATGACAGTTCCTCAATCCAAGTCTCATTTTTCGTTTTATGCCCAGTTGCAAGTTGCATCCCAAACCATTTCAGGGACTCTTGGCTAATTCTTGCTCAGGGTATAAAACACTAACAGAGAAACATTTTTGAGTTCCGTGAGATGTTGTAAGCTTGTTTAGGCATGGAATAGGTGACCAAATTATCCATCTGCTCTCGAGTCATGGTTTCATAAATTGGACCCCCTAATCCAAATGTTGCATTGCTTCAAACTGAGCAAAACACTAGTTGTCGAAATAAATGAGTAAAGCAACTTCTGAGTCATGGCACCTGAGAGTGAGGGGTTCTCTAGCTGAAATCCTATCCCGGTAATCCATAAGAGTGGACGGTTCCTCAATCCGAGTCTCGATATTCATTTTATGCCCAGTTTCAAGTCACATCTCAAAACATTTCGGGGACTCTTGTCCAATTGCTCTTGATGGCATAAAAACTAACTAACTACATGTCTCTATCAACTAACTACTATATCTTACTTCCTTGAAAAAAGACTGCACCAATTTCAACTGCACATTGAGTTTAACAACCACTACTTCCTACATAAAAATGTGGGTTGCACTATTGTTAACCATCACCATAACTAACTTATTCTTGAACTTGGATTGAACAAAACTAATATTTGTATAGTTCTACTCTTGGCTTGCCTTGAACATATTGCCAACTAAAGCACCCAATATTTGCAACACACCAACTAATGGTTGGATTTCTTACTTCATAGAATTGACCCTCATCTTCAATGGACATTTCTAATAATAATTCTAATTTGCACAAATCCAACAAACAACAACCTTAATACTTATTTTTTCTTATATCCATATGATAAATTTATCATGTCCTTAGTGTTATCACATTAATATGTCCTTAATATGTCCAAAATTGTAACAACCTCCTCGTTACGACAACAACTCTGATAACAGGTGCTAAAATTTTATTTTGGTTAAGGTGTGTGCGCGCGTGTAAAAAAAAGGAAACAGACACACTTGACTCTACGTCGCCACCTGACGACTAACAAGACACAACCACGATGATCACAACAAGAATACATAAGGCGCACAACAAGTAATTGCAAGCATTAAACAACATACTGTGTTATGTACCGTACGAACACAGATGGAAGAATCCACAGTAGTAGATTTTACTATTTCTGCACAGGAAAGCAGGGCGTTTAATCTTAGTTCTCTGCTCCGGAGAGAGAGAATGTCAGATAGGCTCCTGGTCGACTGCTCAGGAAGAAACTAGTAATCTCTGTTAGGAGGTCGCAGTGGTGGGAACTCTGCCTTTAAAGAGCCCGAGACTACTGATACGACCTTAGAGGTGTGTCGCAAGAGTGGAAACCCTGCCTTTAAAGGGCCCGAGACTCTTGATACGACACTAGATTCTTTACACAGGAAATAATCATCCACTAGTTAAGACCCAACATTACCTATGACTCAAGGCAGCAAGTACCGATCACTCACTCGTTTTATTTCCATTAGTAGATGGGTTACCAACCCAACCTTAAAAATAAGTACATATAATAAATTCCAAATTTCCCATTTACTTATTCTTGATAAATTAATGTACTTAGATTCAAGGACCTACCTTTCATGTTTTTTTTGTTTGTTAATTTTTGCGGGACCTGTTGGCACGTGATTAACCTGTGGCTTGAGAAACCGCGACTCAGGGGCATCTAAGCCGTCAAAATCACCCGGGGATCGCACCCGGCCTGAGCCACACCAACCCTTAACATGGTTGGATTTTTTGTCCCCGCAGGTTTCGAACCGGTGACTTTAACATCACGGAGTGGCTTAACAACACACTCTGTCACCGACTGTCCTACACCTCGGGGACTAGACCTACCTTTCATGTTGTCAACCATAATAAAATTAAATTAAATTAACCTTACAATACATTACCCATATCATTACTCTTATACTTCAATAACATTGTAAGGTAAATAACCATGATCTTACATTCCTATGTTATTAATGCTGACATAGCCCCTTTTATTTTGCAAGACATTACCTTTACATGTTTCAACCATACCTTACAATAACCTTACATTATAACGACATTGAAATTAACAACGAGGATCTTATAATTCAATATTATCAAACGCTAACATTTTCCATATTGTGAGAACTTTACCATTACCTGTTTCAACCATTAGTTTGCCATAAACTTATCTTACAACAACATTGCAAAAATAATATACAAAAATAAATATGATGGGCATAATGAAGTAAAAACCATGATGAAATTCAATTGTAAATCATATGGTAAATGAAATTCCTTTATTGTAAATCATAATAATCCCAATAATCGACCACCCTAAAGGAAAAAGGAATCGTCAAAACAAATACTTACCCACTATAGGTTTTCCTTGGCCAAACCTTAATGCAATTAGTCGCAACGAGCAGGCTCTAAAAGATGCTAGGTCTTAGCTATTATGTTACCACTTTACAATTTTGTTAACAGAAATATGGATAAGGAATTAGTAACAATGATAAGGGTAAGGAAATTAACTTGTTGGTTAATCGACTACACAGCAAGTGGCTTTACATAAAATGGTAAGAGTAATCGCATAAAGGGCGACTGATAGATAAGGTGGTGTCAAGGATCAACGATAATGGCTTAAATATGTACATTAAAGCTCCTTAGTAATAGTTATAAAATGCGATATCATGGCTGCCAAAATTTGTCATCAATTATCATGTCAGTCTTAAAGTCTGGCTGCAGAAATCACCACCAGTCATGCCCTTGATAGTCGTTTCCCCTATCATCCATTATTGCCATCCATTTCTGGAGCTGCAGCTGGCACATCCAGAACATAACGATCAAGAATCGCAGTCATCACTGAATCGACTGTGTCCCGTTGTTTTGCAAAGAAAAAAAAAGAAACAATACGATCAACTAGAAAAAAAACACTGCTAAGTCTCCTTTAATACAAATAAGGGAAGGGGAAATGACCGCAGCCCACTCCACAAACATGATCCACTCAAAGGAGGTAAAAAGGAAACCACCGTACGTAGGCGCGATTCAACAGAGGTGAAGGAGTGAGTCAACTTACAAGCTACTCATATAGCAGGGGAATGGCTACGCATCCATACAGGCAACGAACCGCAATGGCAAGGCTAACACAATCGATTTTGAGGGGCGAATGGTAGAGGGATGAACCCTACAACCGTTATACAATGTGAACATGGATAAACCTTTCCAGTTAAGTGATGAAGACAAGGGAAAAAGTAAAATCTCAGTAAGAATTCACCCAGAAGGGCCAACGAAAATTCACCCACAGTGTCAATCATTATCCATTCCAGTAAAATTTTAATCGCAGGAATAAATTAAATTTGGTTGAAAATGCAGGTGTGAGAAAATTTACTACCCAAAAATTTAACGTAGACAGGTATCAATATAGCGTTTCCAGTTGACGTGAGGCATAGCAAATCTCGGCCCAAGTAAAAGTAAATTTATTGACAGAGATAACTGGTTTTTCATTCGGGTGTTCCCTTTCAGCATACAACTTAGGGACGCAAATAGGGAGTGGAATAGTCTTAGCAATATAACAGAGTGAATAGAACTTCATTAACAATATTGAAATCGAATCTTCCAGTAAAAATATTTCATTCATTTTGAAAACACCAACTTCCAGCGTTAAGAGGTTTCATCAATAATATAGCGAGCAAAATTTATGGTAAAAGAAAATGCTTTCATTCAATTTGCAGACACGAGGTTAATTAGTTTTTCAGCCAGAATACCCATCCAAATTTCTAGATGGGATTGAAAACATCCGAGAAAATACAACCACTAAGAGTCACACAGAAGTAAGGATCCCAACCAAGGAAAAGTAGAACCCCAACCAGAACGCAAACCTTGTAATTTTGGGCATTCAACAAATGGGCAAAAGCTCAAAACAAAATCATCCATTATTACTATGTAGAGACAAAAATGCAGAGGAAAAGGGCCATCAATAGTCACAGGGCTAATTTGCGAGTGAGGTGATACAACACAGTGCGGGTCCAATCATCAAAAATAAGAAAAGCAGAGATAAGAGCTTCGCCATTAGTTAAATTTCAAGATAGTAAGATGCAGACAAGAAGGAATATGTAGAAATGTCCAGCGAGATCTAAGCATGAAAGAAAACGAGATAATATGTGTGTAAGCATGCCGAGATTGTTTAAAATCCACATTCAGATCCAAGAATAAATTCTTAGTGCATTTTACTCCACAAAATATCAAGCGTACCTTTGCCTTTTCGCCTGCTCCGAGGGTCGTCCGCGCGTTCCATGGCGCTCCCGCTCGCTGACCGTCGAGACCTCACCGGTACCTCCCAGCCAATCGCTAGGGGTACTCTTCTTCCCCCTTAGCCCCCCAAGCCGCAAAGGGGCCACACACTATCCAGATGGTATGTCTAGCTTCCCAGCTCGCCTCGCAAGGCCGAGATACCACTCCTATCCGAGCTGGAAAATCCCAACTCTCCACAAGTAATCAGTCAAGTCACAAATCCGGTAGTGTAACGTTACGCTAATCGCCTATCCCTTTCTTCCTCATCTTCCCTTTCTTTTATAGAGTTGTCCCCACCTCACACTTTCCCTAAATCACTTTTAAATTAAGTTTTAATAAAAATATTCTAAATATTCTCCTTCGCACAAGTGTCATCCATCCCCCTCTTTCCTCCAATAATTATTTTTTTAAAATTATTAATTTACTCATTTCCCTCACCCACCTAGAGTTGCTCCTAAATTTCCTCCTAGGTGTTCCTAGATCCCCTTACATGTTTTAAATAATTTCCCTAAAAATGAAGTT
>JZKD02S2320557.1:11973-32699 GCA_000966675.3 Picea glauca
AGTTTTTCCATTTTTGTAAGAGGGGATGGTTGAGCTAGGCTCCCGATTGTAAAGTTTTGATGAAGCACTAGTTTCTTTGGTTATGTATTGGAGATTGTGACTTCTTGTTTAATGAATGTCAACCTGTTTCCATCTCTGTGTTGACACTGTGTTAGAACAACTCGGAATTGGAGGATCCAATTGAGTTGCGCTGTTATAAGATGATGTATGTTTGATCACTGTGATAGTCACATTGTTTCTAATCAGGTCTTGTATTTTCTCAACGATGAGTGAATTGGAATTGAAGGATCCAATCAAGTCACCTTTCAGTTCCCTGAAACTCTGAACCAAGAGGATCTTGTCTTCTGAGTTTTTCTTTCTCAAGCTGCTGGAAGGTCTGATTCCCAAAGCACTCTTATTTCTTCTCCTACCAAGTCTTCCCTCTGCTCATTTGATACTCAACCTACTGACGAAATTTAGATCAAGACCTCACCTGTTCTTGCATGTAAGGCCTAGTTTTCTGAGTTAAAGGAATATCTTCCTAGGTCTATCCATTAGACCACACCCATTAAATTATTCATTAAATAAAACTAATGGGCGTTGGGCTCTTCTCCTGCCGCAATCCGGGAGTGACTTCTGATGCTAACATGATGTAATTCCCGACATCCTATCAAAGGTTCGACCAATAGAAATAATTTTGTAGTACTGCCACAATTTTCTCGACCCCGAAATGCCTAGCGACCCGACTGTAGTGCGCCTCCCAAATTATCTTGGCACACTCGCTTGAAGGAATACAAAGGTGTCCCAGGTGACATAGCAGGATATCCTAGAGGTGAAAATTAGGAACTTGATTACCCTCCAAGAGAGTATTGTATGTGTGGCCGAATTCTGGATAAATTTTGTAGAGAAGAGGCCAATCAAAAGTCTCATTCCCACAAGAGTTGAGCACCGTGGTTAGCGCCAAGATAGGTGGTCTGCTGAGGTAGTTTGCAACATTATTGGTGTTGAATTTCTTGTACTTAATGTTCAAATGAAACTATTGCAGGTATGTGGACCACTTCTGATGGCGATCATTTTGAAACTTCCTTTGTGCCTGTATGAACTGCAAGGGTCCGTCGTCTATGTGGATGACTATTTCCTTTCCCAAAATGTAATGCTTCCATTGTCGGCAAGCCTGCAAAATGGAATACATATCTTTGTCTTAAGTGGGATACTTCTGGACTGTGTCAGAAAGTCTCTCACTGTGATATGCCACTGGATGTCCGTGTTGAGTAAGGACTGCCCCGATAGCATAGTCGGAGGCATCTGTCTCGATCTCAAATAGTTGTTTCAAGTCTAGTAATGTGAGAACTGGTGCAGAGGAGAGGTGATGCTTCAACTCTTCGAACGCCTTATGTTGAAACTCATACCAAAAGATTTTTTCTTTCACTCTTCCCTTGGTGACTTGACTCAATGGCCAAGTGATATGAGAGAATCCCAACACGAACCTGCGGTATAAATTGGCAAGACCCAAAAATCTGCAGAGCTTTGTTAGGGTGGTTGGGGCTGACCAATCCTGAATGACTTGGATCTTGGATGGATCCACATGCACCCCCCTATCATCAATAATGTATCCTAGATACTGAACCTGGGTCATGCAAAAAGTGCACTTCTCCAAATTGGCACACAACTTGTGTTTCCGTAGTGTTTGGAGGACATGTCGGATGTGGTGGAGGTGCTCTTCCCAAGTCCGATTGAAGATCAAAACATCATCCAAGTACACCACTAAAAATTTGTTAATGAATGGTCACAAGATGTCTTCCATTAGCCTCATGAAGGTTGCAGGGGCATTCGTCAATCCGAAAGGCATGACCAACCATTCGAAAAGGGCCTCCTTGAATTTGAAGGCAGTCTTCCACACATCAGAGGGTTCGATTGGTACCCGGTGATACCCAGACTTCAAGTTGATCTTGTTGAAATATTATCCCCCCTTGAGTTGATCCAGAAGGTCATCAATCCATGGGATTGAGTACCTATTCTAGAAAGTGGTCTTGTTCAACGCCCGATAGTCAATGTAGAGTCTCCAAGTCTCATCCTTCTTTTGCACGAGCACGATCGAGCTCCCACAAGGCATTGTACTCGTCTGGATGTGACCTTTCTGCAACAACTCATGAATCTGCCTCTTGATTTTGTCATTCTCCAGAACAAAGCCCCGATAGATTGGTCCATTGGGTAGCAGCGCACCTGGGGTCAGATCGATGGGGTGCTTGACCTGGAAGTGTAGAGGCACCTCTACGGGGGAGGTGAATATGTCCTCGTAATCCTCCATGACCTTATCCATATGTTGCTGTCATCCATAGGGGACCTGTCTGGAGGTCGTGGCCACAATATTCTTCTTTCCCTGAGGGCGGATCATTAGGAAATTTTTTTTCCTAGTTTTGGAAATGAGCTTACCGCATTGTTTTACAGTAACCAAAGATATGGATGTAGGCAATGCTATTTTCGAGATCCTATACAAATTATTGCGCAAAGTAATAATAATAGCATGAGATCTAGACTCATAAACAACATGTCTCTTCCACAAGTATGGTTGGCCTAATAATACATCGGAAACATAAAGAGGAGCAATGTCACATAATACCTCATTCGTGAAGGGCTTGATGCTATAGGGAAGGTTGAATTGCTGGTTGATGCGGAGGTCCCATCCTTGGTGTAGCCATCCGATGGTGTATGGTTGAGGGTATGATGTGGTTAGAAGGCCTAGCCGTTTCACAAACTCTACTGAGATGAGGTTCTTCTGGCTCTCGCTGTTGACAATGAACTACAATGGGGAACCCTTTACCCACATCTGGGAATGGAAGAGGTGCTCCACGTCCTCTGGATCTTCTGGTTCCTTCTTTTGGATCTTCGTGGTGGAAACGATGACGTTGGGATCCACATCGATAATCTTCTTCCTCCTATAATTCCCCTTGTCTGGTTTTGATTCAGAGTTGGAGCCTGCATCTGATTTAAAAGCCTTCAACTCGGATACCAGTGACTTCTTGGCCGAACACTCACTTGTGTTGTGAGTGGAGCTCTTATGGAACTCACACCACTTCCCCTTGTCCCGTTTTGGCTTCCTGGTGTTGTTATTTTCTTGCATCTTTGGATGGTTGTCTTGGGCCACCCCACCTTGGCTTGGTCCTTTGTTCGGAGGCTTGGGGGTACCTTTCCCTTGCTTCTGATTCGTAGACCCAAATTCTCCCTTCTTCTGTTTGAATTTATACTCAATCTTGGAAGCATATTGGTATGCCGCACCAAGCGAGGAGATGTCGAGGAACTCCATTTCCTTCTGAATGTATCTATGCATAAAAATGTGGTACTTTAAAACCAAATGTTCCTGTGAATATTTGATACCCAGCTTTGTACATAGGGTATGAAACCGATTCGTCAGCTCATGCACATCTTGGTCCCTTTGCTATCGTAGCGTATTCCATTGTATGTATTTTTCCTCATAGCTCCCCACGGGATAATATTGTTCCTTGATGGATTCTTAGAAAGAATTCCAAGTGGGTGTGACCTAGAACAGAGAGGGTTACCCATCGCTCTATTTCTCCCATTAGGTTTCCCACCAGTCCTTGACATGGGGGACGACTTTAAGGAGTGAAAAAGAATCCTTTCTCGGTCAGAAAAGTCATGAACCGAGAAACATCCTTCTAACAGATTCAACTATCTATCTATGACATATGCATCTATTTTTCCCTCAAATATGGGAATTTCAAAGTTTACTTGTACCTTAAAAGGAGTGGTGCCTCCAGAGTGGCTGCTGGATGTAGATGCGTTGCCAGTGGGCAGTCGTTGAAGGATCTGGGAAAAGTTGTCCATCATCGCATTCCTTTGTTTCTCGACGACCTCCTCGAGCAATAATTTGATAAGATATCATGCTCCCTCATATTTCTTTTCTTCCCCCATGGGTGGCTGTCAAGGTTTAAGAGGCTGATATTGCAACGCTTGAACCAGATCGAGCCCTAACTCCTTACACCTTGACCTTGTTGGGGACATGCAAATAAGAATCGAGAAAGAGTAGACTGCTCTGATACCATTGATCTAGATTTATGCAGGAAAACAATGAAATACATGAACATGCATAAATGTAGAGATGCAATGGAAATAAAACTTCATTTCATTGACAACAAGTGTCTAAAATATGCTTACAGACAGAATGGAAATAAAATAGCTAGGACGCTGGTAGCTTATATTTGAGAAGAGATGTGGCGGCTACTGGCCTCTGAACTCTATGTTATAATGAGGCTAGAAGGCCTATATATTATTGAGAAACAATGGAAAACCCTAAACATCCAAAAACCTAACCCTAGGAGATGAAACGCTAGAATATGGGCCCCTTCAGGGTAAATTGGTACATCAATTTCTTGGGGTCTTAACTTTGGCATACTATCTCCGTTTAACGCACTTGATACATTGTTAGAAATATATATCCGAGGACTACACTGCTAACAACAAATATCGAGGCCGAAACAAATAAATATTAGTCAGAGCATTTGATTCCAAAAATCATCGTTTAGGGCCTCAAAACGGCTCTGGAAGTTCAGGACCCGAAAAACTGCTAGGAGGATGGCCACCAATATCCACCTGGATCATTCCTCCCCCCTTAGGAAGAAATGGTCCCCATTGTGTTGAGTTCCTCCATGATATGAGGAAACTTCTGCTGAGCTTGGTCCCTGGTGAGCCAGTTGCCCTGGTGAAGGAGTTGGCTGCTTTGACAACTCGATATAGATGGATGCTCTGCTGGTGGGTGTTATTGATATGTGTGTCCATAATATGATCAGTTGTGGCTTGTTCCATGTAATCAGGGTTTAACTCTGTTGGTGTGAGTTGTTCTGTCATGTCATATGTGTCCAATAGAGGTGGAAAGTAGGGGCGAAGGCGATCCACATTGAACACTGGGTGCAGACCAAGGAATGGTGGAATACTGAGATCAAAGGCATTGTCCCCTACACCCTTGGTGATGGTGTATGGCCCATATCAGAGCAAACGAATCTTGCGGTAGGGTCCAGTGAGGTGCTCCTTTTGCAAATGTAGCCACACTTTGTCACCCACCTAGAATTTTTGTGGCACCCAATGTTGATCATGTCGCTAATTGTACTTAGCATTAGCTCTGTACAAGATGTCATGAACCTATTGGCGGATGTGCTGAATGCACTCAATGAAGTTGTTTTCCCTATCAGCCTCAGGCTGGACATGGGATGAATTTTCCTGAGTAGCCGCAAATGGCATGGCTACATCAATGGGACATAGTGGATGGAATCCCAAGCCCACCTGAAAGGGGTTATGGCTGGTTGAGTTATGGAGAGCCCTTTTGTAGCTGTGTTGTACATAGGGGAGGATCTCATCCCATGTGCATGGATTCTTTGAGTTGTACATATGCATAATGTGTACAATCATCCGGTTGATGACCTCTGTCTGGCCATCAATTTGTGGATGGGAAGCTGTGGACTTTGTGAGCTTGATGTCTAGCATCGACCAGAGGCTGGACCAAAATGTACTGAGGAGACTGCTATCCCAATCTGAGATGATAGAACATGGGATCCCAAAGTGTACCCACACTCATTCAAAGAATAGTTTATCACTGGCTTATGCTGTGATATTCTTCTTGCAGGCCATCATAATGGACATCTTCGAGAATCTATTGACAACCACAAAAAAACAATCATTGCCATGCTTAGTAGAAGGAAGGATCGACATGTAATCCATGGAGATGGATTCCCAAGGTAGACTAGGGGTAGGAAGCGGAGTATATAGGCCTTGCTTCTTGATGGTCGGTTTGGAAATGGTGCAAGAAATGCAAGACTTGATGTACTTCCCGATATCCTGTCGAAGGTTCATCTAATAGAAATACTTTTGTAGTACTGCCATAGTTTTCTCGACCCCAAAATGCCCAATGACCCAAATGCGGTGTGTCTCCCAAATCATCTTGGCACACTCGCTTGAAGGAAAAAAAAGGTGTCCCAGGTGACATAGCAGGGCATCTTGGAGGTGAAAATTAGGAAATTTCTTACCCTCCAAGAGCGTATTGTATGTGTGGTCAAATTCTGGATCACTTTTGTAGAGAAGCATCCAATCAGAAGCCTCATGCCCACAAGAGTTGAGCACCATGGTTAGCGCCATGATAGGTGGTTGGCTGAGGAAGTCTGCAACATTATTGGTGCTGCCTTTCTTATACTTAATGTTCAAATGAAACTATTGTAGGTATGTGGACCACTTCTGATGGAGATCATTTTTCAACTTCCCTTGTGTCTGTATGAACTGCAAGGGTCGGTGGTATGTGTGGATGACCATTTACTTTCCAAAAATGTAATGCTTCCATTGTCATCAAGCATACACAATGGAATACATCTCTTTTTCATAAGTGGGATACTTTCAGACTGTTTCCAAAAGTGTCTCACTGTGATATGCCACAGGATGCCCCTGTTGAGTAAGGATTGCCTCAATAGCATAATCAGAGGCATCTATCTCGATCTAAAATGGTTGTTGCAAGTATGGTAATGTGAGAAATGGTGTAGAGTAGAGGCTATGCTTCAAATMTTTGAACACCTTGTGTTGATATTCAAACCAAAAGAATTTTKCTTTCTCCCCTCCCTTGGTGACTTGACTCAAGGGCCAAGTGATATGAGAGAATCCTAACACGAACTTGCGGTAGAAATTGACAAGACCCAAAAAGCTGTAGAGCTCCATTAGGGTGGTTGGGGCTGGCCAATCCMAAATGACTTGGATCTTTCATAGATCCACATGCACCCCCCTCTCATCAATAATGTATCCCAGATAMTGAACYTGGGTCATGCCAAAAGTGCACTTCTCCAAATTGGCACACAACTTGTGTTGCCRCAGTGTTTGGAGGACTTGTCRGATGTGGTGGAGGTGCTCTYCCTAAGTCTGGATGAAGATCAGAATGTCATCCAAGTACACCACTACAAATGAGTTGGTGAATGGTTGCAAKATGTTGTCCATTATCCTCATGAAGGCTGTAGGGGAATTCGTCAWCCCGAAAGGCATGACTAGCATTTTGAAAAGGCCCTCCTTGGATTTGAAGGCAGTGTTCCACACATCAGAGGGATCGATTGGTACCTGGTGATACCTAGACTTCAAGTTGATCTTACTGAAATATTTCACCCCCTTGAGTTGGTCCATAAGGTCATCAATTCGTGGGATCAGGTACCTATTCCGGACAGTGATCTTGTTCAGCGCCCGATAGTCAATGCAGAATCTCCAAGTCCCATCCTTCTTCTGCACCAGGATGATCGGGATCCCATAGGGCGATGAACTTGGATGGATGTGACCTTTTTGAAACAGCTCCAAAAAACCTAACCCGAGGAGATGAAACGCCAGAATATGGGCCCCGCCGGGGTAAGTTGGTACATCAATTTCCCGGGGTTGTAACTTTGGCATACTATATCCGTTTGACGCACATGATACATCGTTAGAAAGATCTATCCGAGGAATACACTGCTGACAGTGAATCTCGAGATAAAAAAATACTCATATTCTCCAAAGCCTTTGATGCCAAAAAACGTTGTTTAGGGCCTCAAAACGACTTCGAAAGTTCAGGACCCCAAAAACTGCTAAAAATAGTAAATTGTCCTAAGGTTAAGGAAACTGAAAAAATGAAAGAAAAAATGGTGTGTGTCCAAGTGGAATAGGCGATTGGCCACCAATATCCACCTGGATCATTCCCCCCCCCTTAGGAAGCAATGGTCCTCATTGCATTGAGTTCCTCCATGAGATGAGGAAACTTCTGCTGAACTTGGTCCCTGGTGAGCCACTGACCCTAGTGAAGGAGTTGGCCTGCTTTGACAAATCTATATAGCTTGATGCTCTACTGGTGGGTGTTCTTGATCTGTGTGTCCATAATCCAATCAGTTGTGGCTTGTTCCATGCAATCTGGGTTTCACTCTATTGGTGTGAGCTATTCTGCCATGTTGGATGTGTCCAATAGAGGTGGAAAGTAGGGCTGAAAGCAGTACACATTGAAAACTAGGTACATAACAAGGAATGGTGGAATATGGAGCTCAAAGGAATTGTACCCTACAACCTTGGTGGTGGTGTATGGATCATATCGGAGCGGGTGAATCTTGCAGTAGGGTCCAGTGAGGCCCTACTTTTGCAAATGTAGCCTCACTTTGTCGCCTACCTAGAAGTTGTGTGGCACCCAACATTGATGATGTCGCTGCTTGTAATAGCATTGGCTCTGTCCAATATGTCATGAACCTATTGGTGGATGTGTTGAATGCGCTCAATGAAGTTTTTTTCCTTGTCAGCCTCAGACTGGACATGGGATGAATTTGCCTAAGTAGCTACAAATGGCATACCTACTTCAATGGGACATAATGGCTGGAATCCCAAGCCCACCTGAAAGGGGCTATGGCTAATTGAGCTATGGAGATCTCTGTTGTAGCTATGTTGTACATAGGGAAGATCTCATCCCATGTGCGTGGTTGCTTTGAGTTGTACATGCACATAATGTGTAAGATCATATGGTTGACAACCTCTTTCTAGCCATTAGTTTGTGGATGGGAAGCTGTGGACTTGGTGAGCTTAGTGTCCAGCATCGACTAGAGGCTGGACCAAAATGTACTGAGGAACCTACTGTCCCGATTTGAGATGATAGACTGTGGGATCCCATAGTGTACCCACACTCGTTCAAAGAAGACTTTAGTAGTGGCCTCTACTATGATATTCTTCTTGCAGGCCATCATAATGGACATCTTAGTAGAAGGAAGGCCTGACATGTAATCCATGGAGATGGATTCCCAAGATCGACTAGGCATAGGCAGTAGAGTATAGTATAGAGGCCTTGCTTCTTGATGGTCGGTTTGGAAATGGCACAAGAAGTGTAGGAATTGATGTACTTCCTGACATCCTGTCGAAGGTTAGGCTAATAGAAATAATTTTCCAGTATTGCCACATCTTTCTCGACCCCAAATCCCTAGCGACCCGACTGTAGTGCACCTCCAAAATCATCTTGACACACTCGCTTGAAGGAACACAAAGATGTCCTAGGTGACATAGTAGGGCATCCTGGAGGTGAAAATTAGGAACTTGCTTTCCCTCCAAGAGCGTATTGTATGTGTGGCCAAATTCTGGATCACTTTTGTAGAGAAGCGGCCAATCAAAAGTCTCATACCCACAAGAGTTTATCACCATGGTTAGCGCCATGATAGGTGGTCGGCTTACGAAGTCTACAACATTATTGGTGCTGCCTTTCTTGTACTTAATGTTCAAATGAAACTGTTGTAGGTATGTGGATCACTTCTGATGGTGATCGTTTTGCAAATTCCCTTGTGTCTGTATGAACTGAAAGGGTCAGTGGTCTCCGTGGATGACCGTTTCCTTTCCCAAAATGTAATGCTTCGATTGTCGACAAGCCTGCATAAGGGAATACATCTCTTTTTCATAAGTGGGATACTTTCGTACTGTGTCGCAAAGTGTCTCACTTTGATATGCCACTGGATGCCTTTATTGAGTAAGGACTGCCCCAATAACATAGTTGGAGCCATCTGTCTTGATCTCAAATGGTTGTTGCAAGTCTGGTAATGTGAGCATTGATGCAGAGTAGAGGCGATGCTTCAAATCTTAGAGCGCCTTGTGTTGATATTCAAACCAAAATAATTTTTCTTTCATCCCTCCCTTGGTGACTTGACTCAAGGGCCAAGTGATATGAGAGAATCCCAACACGAACCGGCGGTAGAAATTGGCAAGACCCAAAAAGCTGCGGAGCTTCGTTAGGGTGGTTGGGGCTAGACAATCTTGAATAACTTGGATCTTGGCTAGATCCACATGCACCCCATGCTCATCAATAATGTATCCTAGATACTGAACCTGGGTCATGCCAAAAGTGCACTTCTTCAAATTGGCACACAACTTGTGTTGCCGTAGTGTTTGGAGGACCTGTTGGATGTGGTGGAGGTGCTCTTCCCAAGTCTGGTTGAAGATCAGAATGTCATCCAAATACACCACTAAAAATGAGTTGGTGAATGGTTGCAAGATGCTGTCCATTAGCCTCATGAAGGTTGCAGGGGCATTTGTGAACTTGAAAGGCATGACCAACCATTCGAAAAGGCCCTCCTTGGATTTGAAGGCAGTCTTCCACACATCAGAGGATTCGATTGGTACCTGGTGATACCCAGACTCCAAGTTGATCTAGATGAAATGTTTTTCCCCCTTGAGTTGGTCCATAAGGTCATCAATCTGTGGGATCAGGTACCTATTCCAGAAAGTGATCTTGTTCAACAACCGATAGTCAATGTAGAGTCTCCAAGTCCCATCCTTCTTCTGCACCAACATGATCGAGCTCCCACAGGGTGATGAAATCGGTCGAATGTGACCTTTTTGCAACAAATCCTAAATCTACCTATTGATTTCATCATTCTTTAGAACAAAGCACCAATAGATTGGTCGATTGGACAACGACATACCTGGGGTCAGATCGATGGGGTGCTTGACCTGACAGTGTAGAGGCACCTCTGCAGGGGAGGTGAATATTTACTTGTACTCCTCTACGACATTATCCATATGTTTATATTGTGTAGAGGGCCCCTGTCTGGAGGTTGTGGCCACATTATTCTTCTTTCCCTAAGGGAAGATCATCAGGAATTTTTTTTTCCTAGTTTTGGAAATGAGATTACTGCATTGTTTTACAGTAAGCAAAGATATGGATGTAGGCGGTGCTATTTCCGGTATCCTGTACAACTTATTGCCAAAATAAATTCTAACAGCAGGAGGCCTGGACTCATACACAACATGTTTCTTCCACAAGTATGTTTGACCTAGTAATACATCAGAAACCTCAAGATGAGCAATGCCACATAATACCTCAACTGTGAAGGGCTTGATGTTGTAGGGAGGGCAACATTGCTGGCTGACGCGGAGGTCCCGTCCTTGGTGTAGCCAACCGATGGTGTATGGTTGCGGGTGTGTTGTGGTCGAAAAGCCCAACCATTTCCTGAACTCTACTGAGATGAGGTTCTTCTGGCTCCAGCTATCAACAATGAACTGGAACGGGGAACCCTTTACCCACATCTGGGAATGGAAGAGGTGCTCTGCCTCCTCTTGATCTTCTGGATATTTGTGGTGGAAACAATGGCATTGGGATCCACATCGATAATATTCTTCCCCTTGTCATTCCCCTTGTCAGATTCTGATTTAGAGTCGAAGCATGCATCCAATTCAGAAGCCTTCAACTCGGCTACTAGTGACTACTTGGCTCGACACTCACTTGTGTTGTGAGTGGAGCTCTTATAGAACTCACACCACTTCCCCGTGTTCTTTTTTGGTTTCGTGGTGTTGTTATTTTCTTGCGTATTTGGTAGGTTGTCCTGAGGCGCTCCGCCTTGGCTTGGTCCTTTGTTCGGTGGCTTGGGGGTACCTTTCCCTTAATTTTGATTCATAGAACCAATGTCTCACTTCTTCTGTTTGAACTTCTTCTCAATCTTGGCAACATACCGGTATGACGCACCAAGAGAGGAGATGTTGAGGAAATCCATTTCCTCCTGAATGTATCTATGCAAACAACTGCGGTACTTTAACACCAAATGTTTCTCCGAATATTTCATACCCAACTTTGTGCATAGGATATGAAACAAATTCGTCAGCTCATGCACATTTTGGTCCCTTTGCTACCACAGTGTACTCCATTGTATGTATTTGTCCTCATAGCTCCCCATGGGATAATATTGTTCCTTGATGGAATCTTGGAAATAATTCCAAGTGGGTGCGACCGAGAACAGAGGGGGTTCCCCCTCACTCTGTTGCTCCCAGTAGGTTTCCCAGCAGTCCTTGACATGGGGGGAAGCTTTAAGGAGTGCACAAATAATCCTTTCTCGGTCGGAAAATTCATGAACCTAGAAATATCATTCTAACAGATTCAACAATTTATCTATGACATATGTATCTATTTTTCCCTCAAATATGGGAATGCCAAATTTTACTTGTACCTTAAAAGGAGTGGCACCTCCAGAGTGGCTGCTGGATGTAGATGCACTGCTGGTGGGTAGCCGTTGAAGGATCTGGGAAAAGTTGTCCATGATCGCGTTCCTTTGTTTTTCTAGGGCCTCATCAAGCAATAATTTGATAGAATATCTTGCTCCCTAATATTTATTTTCTTCCCTGATGGGCGACCGTCAGGGTTTACGAGGCTGATCTTGCAACGGTTCAACCAGATCGAGCCCTAACTATTTGTACCTCGACCTTGTTCGGGACATGCAAAGAAGGATCGATAAAGAGAAAACTTCTCTGATACCACTAATCTGGATTTATGCAGGAACACAATCAAATACATAAATATGAATAAACGTAGATATGCAACGGAAATAAAACTTAATTTCATTGACAACAAATGACTGAAATATGCTTAGATACAGAATGGAAATAAAATAGCTAGGGCGCTGGTAGCTTATCTCTGAGAAGATATGTGGCGGCTATTGGCCTCTAAACTCTGTGTTACAATGAGGCTTGAAGGCCTATATATTATTGAGAAACAATGGAAAACCCTAAACATCCAAAAACCTAACCCTAGGAGATGAAACACTAGAATATGGGCCCCGTCGAAGTAAATTGGTACATCAATTTACCGGGGTCATAACTTTGGCATACTATCTCTGTTTGATGCACATGATACATTGTGAGAAACATCTATTTGAGGAGTACACTGCTGACATCGAATATCACAATTGAAATAGTCCCATATTCGCTGGAGAATTTGATGCCAAAAAACGTCGTTTAGGGCCTCAAAACGACTCTGGAAGTTCATGACCAGAAAAACTACTAAAAATAGTAAATTGTGCTACAATTAAGGAAACTGAAAAACTAAAAGAAAAAATGGTGTGCGTCCAAGTGGAATAGGTGGTTGGCCACTAATATCCACTTGGATCATTCCTCCCCCCTTAGGAAACAATGGTCCCCATTGCGTTGAGTTCCTCCATGAGATGAGGAAACTTCTGCTGAACTTGGTCCCTGGTGAAGGAGTTGGCCTTCTTTGACAAATGGATATATCTGGATGCTCTGCTGGCGGGTGTTATTGATCTGTGTGTCCATAATTTGATTAGTTGTGGATTGTTCCATGCAATCTGGGTTTAAATTTGTTGGTGTGAGTTGTTCTTCCATATCGGATGTGTCCAAAGAGGTGGAAAGTAGGGCCGAAGGCTGTACACATTGAACATTGGGTGCAAACTAAGGAATGGTGGAATACTGATCTCAAAAGCATCGTCCCCTACAACCTTGGTGATGGTGAATGGCCCATATTGGATCAGGTGAATCTTGTGGTAGGGTCTAGCGAGGCTCTCCTTTTGCAAATGTAGCCACACTTTGTCGCCCACCTGGAAGTTTTGTGGCACCCGATGTTTATCATGTCGCTTCTTGTACTTAGCATTGGCTCTGTTCAATATGTCATGAACCTGTTGGCAGATGTGCTGAATGCGCTCAATGAAGTTGTTTGCCTTGTCAGCTTCAGAATGGACATGGGATGAATTTGCCTAAGTAGCTGCAAATGGCATGGCTGCGTCAATGGGAGATAGTGGCTTGAATCCCAAGCCCACCTGAAAGGGGCTGTGGCTGGTTGAGCTATGGAGAGCCCAGTTGTAGCTGTGTTGTACATAGGGGAGGCTCTCATCCCATGTGCCTGGATGATTTGAGTTGTAAATGTGCATAATGTGTATGATCCTCTAATTGACGACCTCTGTCTGGCCATCGGTTTGCGGATGGGAAGCCATGGACTTGCTGACCTTGGTGCCCATCATCGACTAGAGACTGGACGAAAATGTACTTAGGAACCTGCTATCCCGATGTCAGATGATAGACTATGGGATCTGAAAGTGTACCCACACTTGTTCAAAGAAGACTTTAGTAGTGGCCTCTGCTGTGATATTCTTCTTGCAGTCCATCATAATGGACATCTTCAAGAATCTGTCGATGACCGCAAAAACATAGTCATTTCCATGCTTAGTAGAAGGAAGGCCTGAAATGTAATCCATGGAGACGGATTCCCAAAGTCGACTAGGGGTAGGCAGCAGAGTATAGAGGCCTTGCTTCTCGATGGTCGCTTTGACAATGGTGTAAGCAGTGCAGGACTTGATGTACTTCCCGATATCCTCTCGAAGGTTCAACAAATAGAAATACTTCTGTAGTACTGCCACGGTTTTCTCGACCCCGAAATGCCCAACGACCTGAATGTAGTGCACCTCCCAAATCATCTTAGCACACTTGCTTGAAGGAACAAAAAGTTGTCCCAGGTGACATAGAAGGGCATTCTGGAGGTAAAAATTATGAACTTGCTTACCCTCCAAGAGCGTATTGTATGTGTGGCCGAATTCTGGATCACTTTTGTAGAGAAGCAACCAATCAGAAGTCTCATGCCCACAAGATTTGAGCACCGTGGTTAGCACCATGATAGGTGGTCGGTTGAGGCAGTCTGCAACATTATTGGTGCTTCCTTTCTTGTACTTAATGTTCAAATGAAACTGTTGCAGGTATGTGGAACACTTCTGATGGCGATCGTTTTGCAACTTCCCTTGTGTCTCTATGAACTGCAAGGGTAAGTGGTCTGTGTGGATGACCATTTCCTTTCCCAAAATGTAATGCTTCCATTGTCGGCATGCCTACACAATGGAATACATCTCTTTTTCATAAGTGGGATACTTCCAAACTCTATTGGAAAGTATCTCACTGTGATATGCCACTAGATGCCCCTGTTGAGTAAGGACTGTCACAATAGCATAGTCAGAGGCATCTGTTTCGATCTCAATTGGTTGTTGCAAGTTTGGTAATGTGAGCACTGGTGTAGAGAAGAGGCGATGCTTCAAATATTCGAATGCCTTCTGTTGAGATTTAGACCAAAAGAATTTTTCTTTCTCCCCTCCCTTGGTGACTTGAATCAAGGGCCAAGTGATATGAGAGAATCCAAACATGAACCTGCGGTAGAAATTGGCAAGACCCAAAAAGATGCGGAGCTCTGTTAGGGTGGTTGGGGCTAGCCAATCCTGAATGACTTGGATATTGGCTGGATCCACATGCACCCACCACTCATCAATAATGTATCCCATATAATGAACCTGGGTCTTTTCAAAAGTGCACTTCTCCAAATTGACACACAACTTGTGTTTCCGTAGTGTTTGGAGGACCCGTTGGATGTGGTGGAGGTGCTCTTCCCAAGTCTGGTTGAAGATCAGAATGTCATCCAAGTACACCACTACAAATGAGTTGGTGAATGGTCACAATATGTCGTCCATTAGCCTCATGAAGGTTGTAGGGAATTCGTCAACCCGAAAGGCATGGCCAACCATTCAAAAAGGCCCTCCTTGGATTTGAAGGTAGTCTTCCACACATCAGAGTGTTCGATTGGTACATGGTGATACCCAGACTTCAAGTTGATCTTGCTAAAATATTTCACCCCCTTGAGTTGGTCCATAAGGTCATCAATCCGTGGGATCAGGTACCTATTACAGACGATGATCTTGTTTAGTGCCCGATAGTCAATCTAGTGTCTTCAAGTCCCATCCTTCTTCTGCACCAACACGATCGGGCTCCCACAGGGTGAAGAACTCGGCCAGATGTGATTTTTCTACAACAACTCCTGAATCTTCCTGTTGATTTCATCATTCTCTATAATAACAAAGCATTGATAGATTGGTCCATTGGGTAGCGGTGCACCTGGGGTCATATCGATGGGGTGCTTGACCTGGCAGTGTAGAGGCATCCTTGTGGTGGAGGTGAATATGTCCTCGTACTCCTCCATGACCTTATCCATCTATTTTTGTCATGCGGAGGGGCCCTATCTAGAGGTCATGGCCATAATATTCTTCTTCCCCCAAGGGTGGATCATTAGAAAAAAAAAATCTGGTTTTGGCAATGAGCTTACTGCATTGTTTTGCAGTAACCAAAGATATGGATGTAGGCGATGCTATTTTCAATATCCTGTACAAATTATTTCCTAGAGTAATAATAACAACACGAGGCCTGGAATCATACACAACATGTMTATTCCACAAGTATRGTTGGCCTAATAATAYGTAGGAAACATCAAGAGGAGAAATGTCACATAATACCTCATCCGTGAAGGGCTTGATGCTRTAGGGAAGGCGACATTGCTGGCTGACGCGGAGGTCYCGTCCTTGCTGCAACCACCTGATGGTGTATGGTTGCAGGTGTRCTGTGGTCAGSAAGCCCAACCATTTCATGACCTCTAATTAGATGAGGTTCTTTTGGCTCCCACAGTTGAAAATGAACTGCAATGGGGAACCCTTTACCCACATCTGGGAATGGAAGAGGCGCTCTACCTCCTCTGGATCTTCTGGTTCCTTCTTCTGGATATTCATGGTGGCAAAGATGGCATTAGGATCTACATCAATAATATTATTCCCCCTATCATTCCCCTTTTCGCGTTCTGATTTAGAGTTGGGGCCTGCATCCAATTCAGAAGCCTTCAACTTGGCTACCAATGACTGCTTGGCTCGTCACTCACTTATCTTGTGAGTGGAGCTCTTATGGAAGTCACACCACTTCACGATGTCATTTTATGGATTCATGGTGTTGTTATTTGCTTGCGTATTTGGTGGGTTGTCCTGGGCTTCCCTGTCTTGGCTTGGTCCTTTGTTCAACGACTTGGGGGTACCTTTCCCTTGCTTCTAATTCACAAACCCAAAGTCTCTCTTCTTTTGTTTGAACTTCTGCTCAATCTTGGTAGCATACCAGTATGCCGCACCAAGTGAGGAGATTACAAGGAACTCCATTTCCTCCTGAATGTATCTATGCAGACAACTGTGGTACTTTAACACCAAATTTTTATGTGAATCTTTGATACCCAACTTTGTGTGTAGGGTATGAAACAAATTCATCAGCTCATGCACATCTTGGTCCCTTTGCTTCTGCAGCGTAGTCCATTGTATGTATTTGTCCTCATAGCTCCCCACGGGATAATATTTTTCCTTGATGGCATCTCGAAAAGAATTCCAAGTGGGTGCGACTGAGAACATAGAGGGTTCCCCCTCGCTCTATTGCTCCTAGTAGGTTTCCCACCAGTCCTTGACATGGGGGGCGGCTTTAAGGAGTGTAAAAATAATTCTTTCTCGGTCGGAAAAGTCATGAATCGAGAAATATCCTTCTAATAGATTCAACCATCTATCTACGACATTTGCATATATTTGTCCCTCAAATATGGGAATGTCAAACTTTACCTGTACATTAAAAGGAGTGGCGCCTCCAGAGTGGCTGCTGGATGTAGATGCGTTGCTAGTGGGAAGCCATTGAAGGAGTTGGGAAATGTTGTCCATGATTGCATTCCTTTTTTTCTTGAGGGCCTCCTTGAGCAATAATTTGATAGGATCTCCTTCTCCCTCATCTTTCTTTTCTTCCCCCATGGGCGGCCGTCGGGGTTTACAAGGATGATATTGCAATGATTCAACCAGATCGATCCCTAACTCCTTATACCCTGACCTCATTGGGGACATGCAACAAATGATCGAGAAAAAGTAGACATCTTTGATACCAATGATCCATATTTATGAAGGAACACAATGAAATACAAAAATACACATAAACGCATAGATGCAGTGGAAATAAAACTTCATTTCATTAACAACAAATGACTGAAATATGCTTACAGACAGAATGAAAATAACATAGCTAGGGCGCTGGTAGTTTATCTCTGAGAAGAGATGTGGCAGCTAATGGTGTTTGAAATATGTGTTACAATGAGGCTCAAAGTCCTATATATTATTGAGAAACAATGGAAAACCCTAAACATCCAAAAACCTAACCAAAGGAGATGAAACGCCAGAATATGGGCCCCGTTGGGGTAAATTGGTACATCAATTTCCTGGGGTCGTAACTTTGGCATACTATCTTCGTTTGATGCACATGATACATATTTAGAAAGATCTATTCGAGGACTACAATGATGACAACGAATATCAAATGTGAAATAGATTCATATTCAATGGAGCATTTGATGCCAAAAAACGTCGTTTAGGGCCTCAAAACGGCTCCGGAATTTCAAGACCCGAAAAACTGCTAAAAATTGTAAATTATGCCACAATTAAGGAAACTAAAAAACTGAAAGAAACAATGATGTGGGTCCAAGTGGAATAGGTGGTTTGCCACAAATATCCACCTGGATCATTCCTCCCCCCTTAGGAATCAATGGTCCCCATTGCGTTGAGTTACCCCATGAGGTGAGGAAACTTCTGCTGACCTTGGTCCCTGGTGAGCAACTTGCTCTGGTGAAGGAGTTGGCCTACTTTGACAACTCAATATAGTTGGATGCTCTGCTGGCGGGTGTTATTTATCTATGTGTACATAATACAATTAGTTGTGGCTTGTTCCATGCAATCTGGGTTTAACTCTGTTGGTGTAAGTTGTTCTACTGTGTCGGATGTGTCCAATAGAGATGGAAAGTAGGGCCGAAGGCGGTCCACATTGACAACTGGGTGCAAACTAAGGAATGGTGGAATATTGAGCTCAAAGGAATTGTCCCCTACAACCTTGGTGATGGTGTATGGCCCATATTGGGGCAAGCAAATCTTTCGGTAGGGTCCAGTGAGGTGCTCCTTTTGCAAATGTAGCCACACTCTGTTGCCCACCTGGAAGTTTTGTGGCACCCGATGTTTATCATGTCGCTTCTTGTACTTAGCATTGGCTCTGTCCAAGATGTCATGAACCTATTGGTAGATGTGCTCAATGAAGTTGTTTTCCTTGTTAGCTTCAGACTGGACATGGGATGAATTTGCCTGAGTAGCCGCAAATGGCATGGCTATGTTAATGGGACATAGTGGCTTGAATCCCAAGCCCACCTGAAAGGGGCTATGGCTGGTTGAGCTATGGAGAGCCCAGTTGTAGCTGTGTTGTACATAGGGGAGGCTCTCATCCCATGTGCGTGGATGCTTTGAGTTGTACATGCTCATAATGTGTACAACCATCTGATTGAGGACCTCTGTGTGGCCATCAGTTTTCAGATGGGAAGCTGTGGACTTGGTGAGCTTGGTGTGTAGCATCGACCAGAGGCTGGACCAAAATGTACTGAGGAACCTGCTGTCCCGATCTGAGATGATATACTATTAGATCCCAAAGTTTACCCACACTCATTCAAAGAATAGTTTAGTAGTGGCTTCTGCTGTGATATTCTTCTTGCAGGCCATCATAATGGACATCTTCGAGAATCTATCGATGACCACAAAAAAATAGTAATTTCCATGGTTAGTAGAAGGAAGGCCCGAAATGTAATCCATGGAGATGGATTCCCAAGGTTGACTAGGGGTAGGAAGTGGAGTCTAGAGGCCTTTATTCTTGATGGTTGATTTAGAAATGGCACAAGCAATGTAGGATTTGATGTACTTCCCAACATCCTGTCGAAGTTTCGGCCAATAGAAATAGTTTTGCAGTACTGCCATGGTTTTCTTGACCCCGAAATGCCCAACTACCTGACTGTAGTGCACCTACAAAATAATTTTGGAATGCTCACTTGAAGGAACACAAAGGTGTCCCAGGTGACATAGCAAGTCATCCTGGAGGCGAAAATTAGGAACTTTCTTACCCTCCAAGAGCGTATTGTATGTGTGGCCGAATTTTGGATCACTTTTGTAGAGAAACAACCAATCAGAAGTCTCGTGCCCACAAGAGTTGAGCACCATGGTTAGCGCCAATATAGGTGGCTGACTGAGGAAGTCTGCAACATTATTGGTGCTGCCTTTCTTGTACTTAATGTTCAAATTAAACTGTTGCAGGTATGTGGACCACTTCTGATGGAGATTGTTTTGCAAATTCCCTTGTGTCTGTATGAACTACAAGGGTTGGTGGTCTATGTGGATGACCATCTCCTTTCCCAAAATGTAATGCTTCCATTATCGGAAAGCCTACACGATGGAATATGTCTCTTTTTCATAAATGGGATACTTCTAGACTGTGTCGGAAAGTGTCTCACTGTGATATGCCACTGGATGCCCCTGTTGAGTAAGGACTGTCCCAATAGAATATTCAGAGGCATCTGTCTCGATCTCAAATGGTTGTTGCAAGTTTGGTAATGTGAGCACTGGTGCAGAGTAGAGGCAATGCTTGAAATATTTGAACGCCTTGTGTTGAGATTTATACCAAAATAATTTTTCTTTCACCCCTCCCTTGGTGACTTGACTCAAGGGACAAGTGATATGAGAGAATCACAACACGAACCTACGGTAGAAATTGGAAAGACGCAAAAAGATGTGGAGCTCTATTAGGGTGGTTGGGGCTGGCCAATCCTGAATGACTTGGATATTGGCTGGATCCACATGCACCCCTCACTCATCAATAATGTATCTTAGATATTGAACGTGGGTGATGCCAAAAGTGCACTTCTCGAAATTGTCACACAACTTGTGTTGCCACAGTGTTTGGAGGATTAGTCGGATGTGGTGGAGGTGCTCTTCCCAAGTCTGGTTCAATATCAAAATGTCATCCAAGTAAAACACTACAAATGAGTTGGTGAATGGTCACAATATGTCATCCATTAGCCTCATGAAGGTTGTAGGGGCATTCACCAACCCGAAAGGCATGACCAGCCATTCGAAAAGGCACTCCTTGGATTTGAAAATAGTCTTCCACACATCAGAGTGTTCGATTGGTACCTGGGGATACCCAGAATTCATGTTGATCTTGATGAAATATTTCACCCCCTTGAGTTGGTCCAGAAGGTCATCAATCCATGGGATTGGGTACCTATTCTGAACAATGATCTTGTTCAACGCCCGATAGTA
>JZKD02S2320590.1:42073-52749 GCA_000966675.3 Picea glauca
CTATAACCTCCAGGTGTGCCCACGATGCCCCTTACGCGGCACACAAGGTAAGTCGGGGGGAATTGAACTCGAAACCTCATGGAACTTCATTTTCACGGCACTTGCCAACTGAGCTGCCCCCCGGGGGGCAAGCATCATAAATTTATACTCATAGTATACTTATATTTAAAAAACATGGTATAATTAAAAGCATCATAAATTTAAATTCATAGTATACTTAAATGAATCAATAAAAGTTATATTTAAATAAAACTCAATTTATATATAACTAAGTATATATATAGCAAATTAAAAATGTAAACATATATATGTAAATTAATTAAAATATGTTAATCTAAAATCGCATCATTTAAACATATCATTTATAAATTTGTCATTTCAAAACAGCATACAAACAACATGCATCATTTATAAACATGACGTATAGACACAACATATAAACTCAGCATATACATAGTATATACCAATATAAACTATATATATATATACAATTGTATATAAACTCTTCATCATATATATATATATGTCAATTTAAACTCTATATATAAAAGTGTATGTCAATTTAAACTCACTAGATGTGTGTATATATATAATGCTATATTGCTAGACACATTTAGAAACTTTACATATATTAAATAATTAAAATAAGTTTGTTTGTAATATGTTTACATACATACTTATTTTAATTATTTTATAAATATAAATATAAACGGACTCTAACTTTAATAAAAATAATTATGATTTTATTAGTTTCTAGGGGTTTAATCATAGTTTATGCTTTTTACATTAATAACTCTATCTGTAATAAATTTAACTGGGGTTTTGCATGTAAATATGAAAATATTTGTTCAGCTCTTATGAACTACCACAATTAAAATGGCTATTAAACTCTAACCTGTATATTAACCACTTTTGAGTTTTGATTAAGAGTTTATCGCTAGTCGGTGAAAGGACTTCTGCCTTCCATTACATTACTGGATTTTCGGCATAGTGGCTTTGGTGGCTGCTTCCCTCATGCTGGGATGGGTTTCTAATGGTGCCTTCCCTCACATTGGTGGCTTCGAAAAGTGACTTACCCTTTTCATATTGAAGGTATTCGGTAGCTTCCAACACTTGCTCTGGCACCATAAGTTTAATCTGCCAAACACAAACATAAGCATCCAACTTCTATTGATTAAAACCTTAGAGAGTATTGTTAATGTCTCAAAACCATAGATATTGTGTAGAGAAAAAATATACCAAGCATTTTCATCTCGAAGCAATGATCTGAGCACTGAAAAAAGGGCTTTCATTTTCTTTATGTCGTTGTTTTTCAATCATTTTGTAATTCTTTATATCAGTCGGGGAGAGGTTTCAAACTGACCATCTGTTGGAGTACTGGAATCACTCAATTTGGGCATTAGAGGAGGATTTGAAAAACTGGCTTAGGGTTCCGTATTAAAACTACATCAAAACTGTTAATGAGATCCTTCTAGGAGAAAAATGGTGAAGGAATGCCAAAGATTTACACTGTTAATGAGATCGTTCCAAGAGAAAAATGGTGAAAGAATGCCAAAAATTTACACGTGAGTTACATTAACATGCATGGAGTGAGTTTGAAGATGCATGTAGAAAATAAAACGCCCCAGATGTGGTCGATACAGGTGGTATGGTCAAATGTGGCCAAAATATAAATCTTCAATTACTAGTAGTAATATTGAAATTTATAGTTAAAAGATCATTAAATGTATCCATTTTTAATAGGTGTACATTGTACACCTATTTATAATATTTTTATATTTAATTTAAAATAATTAATTTTTAAATTATTAATATTATTAAATATTATCAAAATATTTTATAAAAAATTAAAATTTATTATCTTAAAAACTACAAGTATATGGGGTAAAATTTAATAGCTTATAAATGTGTAAAACATTATACAAAATTGTGAATAAAAAAAATAATAACAAAATTTATAAATGTGTGAAATATCTTATAAATTTGTGATAAGAAGTAATAATAATGATTATCAAAAGGCTAAATTAGTATGAGATAAGAAAAACACAAGTTTAATCATCTTCATTGAAACAAGGAGTCACTTTGTAATAGGGGAAATTGAGGCTAGGTGGTAGTTAAATTTTTTTTTTATAATTTTTCAACATTGACTTGGTTACACATCTCTATAATGGATTTTAATAATTAATTTAATAATGATTAATGACATCTTAATAATATATTATCTCTATAATAAATTTTAATAATATTTTTATATTTAATTTAAAATAATTATTTATTTATTTATTAATATAATTAAATATTATAAAACTATTTTATAAAATTGTTATAATAACAAAATTTATAAATATATTAAACATTTTTATAAAATTGTAATAAAAAGAATAATAAAAACATAAATCCAATCATCTTCATATAAACAATGAAGTCATTATGTTATAGGGAGGAGTTGAGGCTAAGTGGTAGTTCAAAAATATTTTTTTATTATTTGTAAATATTGGTTTGGTTAGGCATTTGGATAATGGGTCTTAATCATTGTGTTGTTAGAGGGTTATTTCACTTCAAAAATGGAAAATGGTGGTAAAAAGAGTAATGTTGAAATTGTTATTAATGAGTGATAAGGAGAGGCATGGAAAAAAAAAGGATTAATTTGGAGTTGTTAGTGATATAATTTTGAAATTTCAATATGCAACTATATTATTTGCAAAAATTTCATTATTTCTTACTATTATCATTAAAATTATAACTAAGATTATAACAATGAGATTATGTACTTTTAAATAACATTTAACATAATTCTATACATAAAACCAAATATATAAAAATTTATACTATTTTCAAAATTATTAAAATTATTAAAACCTACATATTTTTATTGAATTATATATATTATTTTTAATAAAAAAATATTTATTCATAAAATAATTTTTCTTATTAGTACATCAAATATTAATTGATTAAAAATTTGGTTGCAGATTGATCGTATGCGATGAAGAATTTGGTTGCAGATAGAATCTACAGACGGATCAATCCCATAGATCGTATGGGATAAAGTAATAACGTGCGTGATTACCGTGAGAATAGTTGAATGAGTTTTGCTTAAAAGTCATAATGTCAATAGATGTCCGGAAAATTTGATCTACATAACAATTTAAAAGAGGAAAAGAAGAGAAGAGAAAAGCTCTCAACACATAGAGGAATCTGCAAGCTTACATTGTACCTTCTAAACTAATAAATATTGTGATGAAGAAATTATGCAATCGAGTGAAAGTCTATTTCGAGAAAGAGTTAAAATTCTGTAAGTAACCCGGAGTTTCTCTTCTAGGTGTATCAATGCAAACACGTTTAGAGCCAACTCCATAAGTGCATAGAAGACCCCTTAAAGGCCCAAAGTTTAGAAGAAATAGAGCCCGGTGTGTACAAAGACCACTCAAGGTGGCAAAGGGCTTAAATTTTGGAAGAATGAAGCTTAGGACAGACAATGCGAACTTACACAGAGTAAGCGCAACAGTGTGCATGAGATCATTTAAAATCCGTAGCTCGGGAGGGATGCACAAGTGTGCATTGGATTTCACTTCAAAAGGTGACAAATATCAGGAGAAAAGGCATGTGCATGGTTCAAGAGAGGAAATCAAGAGTCTAAATCCTTTTGAAAGAATTAGTGGACGGGATTTGATCGTGAGGAGTAGAAATACCCACAATCGTCCAATCAGACTAGAGTAGCGCACTCGTGTAACCTTGAGACCTTCAGTCTTCATCACCTCGGTAGATATGATTTGTTTATATTAAAAGAGCCCCAAAGCCCGAAGTTGCAGAGTCAAACTACACCATAGATCGGTGAGCGGATGCAAGCCGTTGGATCCCCAAGGGTTCGACGATTCAACAAGTTTGGCTTGTAACTGTCTAAGAGCTAAGAAACCCCGAAGCTCTGAAGTCCCAGAGTAATGTACAACCGTGGATCTAGTGATCGAACGAGGGTCGTATATCTCTGAGCCTTCGTCCTCCGGAAGTTCGGTAGTTCGGCACTCTAACGAATTTGAGTTGTGATGTTAAACGTTAAGGAACTCCCATAGCTCTGAATTCTGAAGTGGATGTAAGCTCTTGATGAAAGGGAATTGTAAGTCATTAGATCCTCGATCCCTTCAGCTGTTCGACGATACGGGTGGAACAGTCTAAAGTTGTGAAAGCAGAAAAAAACCTCGAAGCCCAGAGTTACGGAGTAGATCTCCACCATAGATCCTCGCGTGAAGAGAATCTCCTCCAACCGTTCAATTAATTTCATAAACGTTGATGGAAGAAAAAGGAAGGGTAGGGTTAACCTACATCTATCGGTCAACCCCGTATATGACCGAATTCGGCTAGTATCACTCCTGGTGAAAAGGAGTGTTGAAGTTAAAATCTTCCGAAGCATCAGAGTCCCGGAGCTCTAAATAGTGCCCTTTTTGGCCAGCACTAGGTTCTAGCCCGTGGTCACATGTATAACTTTGATAAGGAAAAAGGGTTAGTGCCCAGGATAAAAAGAAAGTAAAAACTCTCGAAAACATTCGAACGGGCATCCCACGATCCCGAAAAATTGGATTTACATTACAAAAATTACAGGGACTCCATGCTACTAGTAACTTCGGATTAACCAAAAATTCAACATAGAAACACAATAAATTTGTAACATAAATTCAATGGGGATCCACCATACAACAATATTGAATGGTCATAAGTATTAACAGGAATTTATGATACGAAGTTTCAGATCTAAAATACTATTCAATAGAGGTCCTATCATATGGATTGAATTAGGATTTAAATGTAATTCAACAGAGGTCCATATTACAAACGAAACTAATTTGTCATAAAATCAACAGAGAATCTACGATGTGAGTTAAATTAGGATTTGAAATGAATTTAATTAGAGAAACTCATGATACAAAATCAGAACTAATTCCTTAGTTGACCAGTGAACAACGCACTGTTAGATTTCCTAAAATAATAATAACTAAAAAATCTGATCATACATACTTCAAATATGGATGAAAATACAAATTTTAAAACATAGACTATACACTATATAAATTCAAATTTTACAATGAAGATCAGGCCGCTCAATTTAGAGTTCGAAAAACATTTGAAATTGCAGTGAAAATTTAAAATATAAACATTGTAACTATTCTTCGTTCAGAAACAACTGTAACACATGGCATTTAGACTTTCCATTGATTCTATAGTGATGCTATCAACTAACATACTACTACACTCATACTACAAAATAAATTCAGAATATAAAAATATCGGGACCAAAGAAGGTTGTATAATGAATACGCACTTCAAGTCTTGCACTCCTTCTTACTTTCACTTGCTAATCACAGAGACTTCACCAGTACCTCTCAATCAATGCTAGGGGTAATCTTCTTCCCCCTTAGCCCCCTGAGCCGCAAATGGGCCACATATAAGAAACCAACAACAATAGCTCCAAGACTTGCCTTGCAAGGAAGAACTTCCACTCTTTTACAAGCTTGATATCCCAACTCTCACAAGTAAAACACAGTCCAATAAAAATTTGGTAGCATAACAATGCTCAGAAGGTAAGATCCCTTTCCCTTCTCCATTATTTGTTTTATAGAAATTTCTTCATTGACACATGTCCTCATGCACAAATAATTAACTTTTTAGTTAATTTAATTTGGATTATTCCCCCACACATTTGTCACACTCTCCCCAAGTTACACCAATGAGTACAAATTTTAATTTAATTAAAAAGTCAAATTCCCTCACATTTCTCCATGTGTTCCTATTTTCACTCTTAAGTGTCCCTTTGTTCCCCAGATTCTCATTAAAGAGTGTTTCCTAACTAGATCTTAGTTGGAGTTGGTTTATGATTCTTCTTCTAGTTATACTAGTGGTAGGTTAGCTCAAGATTCTATTCTATGTACACCCAACCTCTCAAGTTATTATTTATTTCTATTTAAAAATATATTTTTATTAATTTCACGCACACATGTGCATTTTATCCAAACTTTAGATTTTTACCCACATTTTCCTAGAATTAGATTTATCCCAAATTTAATATTTTACTTAGTCCTCAATTAATTTTAGACTTAGGAAAAATATTAGACTTAGGCTTAGACTCTTGTTAGGTTTTTCAATTAATAATCTATTGTTTAATTAATTAGTTAATCCAACAAGGTCTAATTATTTCAATGTTTTCTAGTCCACCTAGATTTATTGACTCATGTTTAATTATGTGACGTGCCCTTCAAGACGCACCTTCGTGGTCCAAGGGTGCCACCTTTGGAAGTTGTCTAAACCTTGGAGTCAACACTCCACTCGGTCGACCTTGTGAGAGACTAAGGGCTTCTAAGGAATAAGAACTCCGCCTTATTGCGCACTCCTTAGAAATATTTGTGAGCGACTATCTCAGTCTTCCCTCACGACATCGTGGACCTTTCGAACTAGGTAATCGTTAACCTACCACTCAGACCATGGTGGGAGTGCTTGTAGGATGTGACAGGGACACTGTCGCACCTCTCCCTCAAATGTCTTGTTTCTTTGCATGTCCTCTCTACTCCTTATGTGAGTCGGATTAGCAAGCATCGTCAAGCCTGCATCCAGTAGAAAAAAACACTGTCAATAATTCCATATACATAAATCATACTTAATTCAATCATACAATATATGTGTGTAAAATGAAATACTCAATAAATAAAATCCACTCCTTGACTCAATCTGAATTCCAAGAGAATCCATCGATGCCATCAACATCCTTAACCGTCATGCGTTCTGCACACCCAGGATGACTTGTCAAAAGCATCTTTCAATATATATTCATCAATATAATCAATAAGCCATAACACCTCAACATAATCATATATAACCCATAATTTAAATGAAGTCACAATGTACCATACTCGGATCACTTCCACTCAAGTGTCCTCAAAGAATAAGTCAATAATAGTGCGCTCAGTAGAGCAGGATGTTACACAATGCACGGATTTCTAGAACTAGTGAAACAAGTGTAAATAAAACAAAATGCATATTAAAGGCTTAATAATTTGTAGATGGATAATATTTTGAGAAATTGATCATATGGGGTTGTAGTCCACTTGAGATAATTCATACATAAACCTTCATATTTCACCATAGGTGATTACATAATGTCAAGTGCACACAAACACACATGCGTGTGCGTATAAATGTATATGTAGATACACACACACACACACACACACACATATATATATTGTTGAAACACAGACTGATGCTGAGAGAGGGGTTGAATCAGTGTCTACCAATTTTGGCTACTTTTCACACTTTCATAGATTACCTAAATTCAATGAATAAGATACATGCAGTGCAATTAATTATTCATAAACATGCATAACAAAAACTGTATGAACTAGATAAAATATCATCCTTTTATTTATTTAACTTGACTGAATACATATAAAATCAATCCGTTAATATCTTCAACTTCAACTGAATATGAGAGATCCAACTCTTTGATACAAGGCCCAGCTTGTAGTTCTCAGATCCAACTGAGAAATGATGAATCAAACCCTCATAACAAGACCCAACTTGTCGATCTCATATCCAACTGAGATGCGATGAATCCAATCCTCATGATAATGCTCAACTTGTAAACATGCACCAACCTAATAGAATGAACTTTCATTCAATCCATTATATATATATATATATATATTTATTTATTTATATACACCAAGACACCTTCTTCCCTTCATATTACTTTACTTATATAGTCCTCCAAAGGGTGCCACTTTGAAACAATGTGTCATTTTGGAATGAAACATTGCACTCTTTCATTTAATTAACACAAATGATATTTTTTATGAATTAATTTTCGTACAACAATTTAGACAACGATTTTTGTATCAATAGTCTGGAGTGATGGAAACAAATTTTAAAATTATATGACATGGGTTTTTTCAAAACAAACCCAATTATCCGATATGAGAAACTTCCCCAAAATGTGTGCGAGGTGGTCTGTATAGGTGGTTCTTTGAAGGAAACTTGCCAAGATTTTCCTTTCGTCGTCGGATGTCAGATTGACTTCAGTACATATTACCTTTTTGTGAATGTCTAAATCGACCCCCACATATCTCCTTTGTTGGCGATTATTTAAACTCAACTTGTAAACATTTTACTTGATGGTTATATTAAAATCAGTTCCCTCCTAGCTGGTAGTCACTAAATATTTGACTTGGTCTCACCCTTTTTCGTATTTGCTTCCTCATTCGACCGAAAAACATATTTTTGTTCGACTCAACTAGGAGAAATTTTGACTTCAATATTTCAATTATAGTCGAACCATCTTGTTTCAGCCTCGACCCTACTTGTACTTAAGTTTTCTTCGACTTCGACCTTTAGGTTACCGACTCAACTTGGAATAAAATGGACTTGATAAATTCTACTTTGGTCGTCTCGAATTACTTTGGCCGACTTGTATTTCTCGACTCAATTTTCCTTCAACTTCGACCTTCAGTTGGTTGACTTGTCTTTGACTCATCTTGAAATCAATCGACTTGTCTTTCACTCATCTTGAAATCAATCAACTTGTCTTCTCCAACTTTCGTCAATCTTCAGGCATGCAGTCGGTCGACTTGTCTTTGACTCGTCTTGCAGTCGATCAACTTCCAGATAATCGACCTTATTGTTGTTTGAATCGACTCGAATTGTGACTCGATGGTGCCAATTCTTCCTCACCAAACATCCACCATTGACATTCTATCTCATCTATGGACTCTTCTTCAATTGAGATTTTCTGAATCACTTTTAATGAACCATGTCTTAATAACTTCTTTATTTGTGATTTGTATGGATCCATATTGGATTATCCATTTACCCTTTTTATCTGAACAATTTCTTCACATTTTCTTTTTTTGTGCATGGATGTTAATGACACAATATCAACCTTATACAATATAGGATGAGTGTATCAAGCTCATATAATATATTAGTCAATATTATCTTTCTACTGATATTCAAGTCACCTTCATAACATTATGTCCAATATTGACAATGTTTGGCATTCAAGTCACCTTCATAAAAATATGTTCAATATTGAAAATGTTTCTCAAACCAATCAATCAATGATACTTCACCTATTTATCAAGGTTGACATCAATGACAACCAAATTTCCAACATATATATTCCAAAGAAAAATTTGCAGGATTTCCCCTCTTCCCCAATATCTATAGATGGAAGGTTCCTCAACCACCAACCACAATAGTGACTAGTAATTCAAGGGACTTAACCAAATAACCTATGATCTATGACCTATAACCTATAACCAAATAACCTATGACCTATGACCTATGACTGGTAATTCAAGGGACTCAACATTTTTTTAATAGTGTTGGGATGAAAGAAAGTCACTTTTGTCTTCTTTTTCTTCAAGATCCTTGTTATTTTGTCTGTTATTCATTGGATGTATGACAATGTGATTTTTCCCATCCCATCTTTATTTTGTATTCCTCGAGAACCTCTTTGGTATTTTTGAATCATGTATTTGATTTGTCTATCATTGTATCAATTTCTTTTGCATACCTTCTAAGATAGATAGTTTATTTCCTGCTCTAGTTATTCATTATCCAATATTTTGAAGGTGAAATTTACCAAAGTAATGATTACACCATGTTTTTGTGTCAAGAAATGATGGGAATATGCATGGAGATATCTATATGTATGATTTTTTTAGCAATAAACCTCGTGGCTTAAGGATCCATCATTAATTTTAATGATGAAAACATCCAGAAATGGAATGCAATTTTTCTTCTTATACCTCCATTATGAATTTTATGTGGTTGGATATGATATTTAGATGGTCCAAAAATCTATCCAAAGTATCTATGTTGTGCATTCTTTGTCATGTGACCAATTTACATTAGTGTCATCTATGAATATCATCCACCATATTGGTTGCAATGAAAAATATTCAAGCACTAATTTTTCAAAGTGATACATGTATATGTTGGAAAAAATTGGGGAAAGGGGATATCCCTTTGCAATTCCCTTAACTTGTTCATAGATATTTCCTATAAAACTAAAGAAGGTGGAATTTAGACACACCTAAAACATATTTTTCATCTCATTAGTAATGATATCCCTTATGACCCTTATACTTTCCATTACTAGTATATTTGTAAACAGTGAAACTAAATCAAAACTAATAAGAATTCCTTCCCCATCTATTTTCAGATTCTTCAATTTATTGACAAAAAAATTGAGTCCTTATAAAATAATCTATATTCCCATCAAGGTATTTAATATTTTGTGCAAGAAGTTTAGCCAAGCAAACATTGGTGATCCAATAACTGTTATGATAGTCCTTAATGGAACACCATCCTTGTGGATTTTAGAAAATCCATAAATTCCAAGCATGATTATGTTATTATGAATTGGTTTATTTTGTGTATTCTTTTCAAGAGACAACTCCTTAATTACTTTATTACATATTTTAGAATTTTGTTTATGAGATCATAGTCTAATTTTCTATAACTCCCACTAGTTGTGAGGTGCTCCATCATTTTTCTATCATAGTCTTCTTTATTCTGTTAGGATATTTAGACACTTAGGAGTTAGTTAAGATCTACTTGGTCTAATATGTCGTTAGGTAAAAGTGTGTTTCTTTAGTATGTATTAGTATGCATTTGTAGTTAGGAAATCC
>JZKD02S2320590.1:57335-69824 GCA_000966675.3 Picea glauca
TTTAGACACTTAGGAGTTAGTTAAGATCTACTTGGTCTAATATGTCGTTAGGTAAAAGTGTGTTTCTTTAGTATGCATTAGTATTCATTTGTAGTTAGGAAATCTGACGGTCACGTTATGTTCCCGACATAGAGTGATCCGACGGCTCATACTCTCCTCGATATTAACAGCCATTGATCCATGGCTTAACACCCGATCGGTCCATGATCTCTAAGAGAAAGGAGGGTCATTTGCCGATGATCGATTGTGAGAAACTCTCTTGTAAAATCTCTCTATAATATTTTTCTTTGCATTAATAAACTGCTCCAAGTGGCTGCGTTGGCTGGGGTTGTGGATGTTTCCCCATAGGGGTTTTACCACGTGAAAACATTGGTGTGTTGATCTTTGATCTAGTTATGTGAGTGGTTACTGAAGGTGTTCATCCTTTGTTGGAATACCTGTGTTGTTGAACATATTCTAGCACAACTGCAACAATACACTTTTCTACTTTAACTATTATGATGTTTTCATTACTTATAAACTTTCTTAAAGGAAACACTTCTACCTTGCTAATACTTCCTTTTAGGGGCCAATTTTCTCTTATTAATGCTACATCACATTCTTTCCTCACCTCAAATATTGGGTAGGTTCTTAGTACACTTCTCAATGTAGCATATTATATTTTCCATCGGTATCTTTATTGGTGCGACAATTTTTTTTTGTTTTTAAATTGAAATGGATATTGATTGTATAAAAAGAAAGTTGTGGACACATTATACAACATGATAATACATATCAACTACAAAAAGTTTGATGATTGGGATTCAAAATTTCCCAAAAATATCTAGAAAGTCCACCTTCAAACTAAATCATCCTTACAGTCTTTTGGACAAAATTATAAAACTTATAACTATAAAGTCTAACATACTAACCTAGAAAAAATACTTTTTCACAAAACATAAAAACCAACCATGGGCTTCTTGCTTGACATCTTGATTGATTTCTAGAGCTACATTCTCATATTCCATCTCCTCTTGGATTTGTAGGACTATATCATCCTCCTTAATAGTTTCTATGATAGGTCCATTGGATACTTTTGGAAGATAAGTCATAGAGTGAGAGCTCCTTGATAAAACCAAAATCAATTGGTATTGCATGTGTGGTCTGTAATGAGATTCTTGATTTTCTTTCCTTGGATGGCCACCCTTGCTTCCAACCTTTTATTCCTAACTATCTGAGCTTCAAGATGAAAGAAATTTTGTTATTTCTCAATGGGAAATTAGTACCTGCAAATCTTTAGTTTGGGATACAATCCTTTGTTGAACATAGCCACTAATGTGATGGTGACCCTCCATGATAAAGGGATTCAATCTAACTAGACTAGAGCCATAGAAAACACATGTTGGAGACCATTCACTGAACCTGAGACAACACGATACATAACCAACTATGGAGGATACACTAGACCCATAACTCCAAGACGCAACAAAGATGGATGTTGAAGTGAATGTAGTTATTACTAGGTTGGCTGTGATATAACTCCACCAAAGGTCAAGAAGGAACAAAATCACATCTTTGTTGAGCGAACCCATCTTGATAGGTTGTAAATAACTCACTTGATTGAGCTTAATGGTATGAATGGAGAGTATGGGTGGAGGGGATATTGTTATAACTTGTCTCTTCTGAATTAAAGAGTTGCACCAATTGTCCTTCATTCCAAATTGCATGCCAATTATAATGTTTGTTTTGAATAGTTTCATGGGATGAAAGTTGAGGTAGGAACCCCCCATTTTGGATTAACATTCCTAGGTTCAATCATACTCCTTCATTTGCCATGTAGTCTGCTTGGATATTGAGAGATCTAATGATCCAGATTATTTTCAGAATGAAATGAAAGCAAAGATATTACAATGAAATACACATAAAAATTTCCAGAAACAAAGAAATACAACAACACATGGTTTCTATTAATGAAAGAAATGTACAAAGACTGTAAAAATATAGAGTGAAAGACTTGCTAGAATGGTGGAAGCTTTATCTCTAAGAAGATATTTGACGACTACAATCATTTGCAAGAACATGATTACAATGCGGTTCTGAATACATTTTTTTGATAAACATGAATGCCAAAACCCTAGACATCCAAAAACCTAACCCTTGGAGATAAAGCACCAAAAGTCATGGGGGCTCCGTTGGGGTAAGTTAGTACATTAACTTCCCGGGGTCGTAAATTTTGTATACGATCTTCGTTTTAGGTGTGTGATATCCCATTGGAAAGTTATTTTTGAGAACTACACGTTATGCCATCAAACTCTAACTACGTCTATAGTTTGATTGTGGCAAGCCAAGAAAACATTATTTAGAGCCCCAAAATGGCCCTGGAAGTACAGAAAGATGTAATGACATGAAAACTTCCAAAATAAGCCAGTTTAAATAGGTGGGTGGCCACCAATATCCACATGGATGTTGTGTAGGGATTTAGGAAATCCTTGTAATTGCAGAATCCACAATTACAAAGAAATATCCCCACTATAGAGAAACTTGTTGAACTGAAGACTGTTAAGATGAGCCAATTGGAATTTGGAACAGGTGGGTGGCCACCAATATCTACCTGGATCAATCCTCCCCCCTTAGGAAGCAATAGTGTCCATTATATTGAGTGCCAGGGGAAGGGGGAAAAGCGTTGTCTGAATTTGAATTTTGGTGAGCTACGTGCCTTGTTGGAGATGTTGAGCTGCTTGGTCTATGGAAGGTTGGCACGAACCTATCATTGGCAGGGTTGAATCTGTTCCACAAAACTATTGTCTCTGGGATTGAAGGGGAATTGTGTAGGCATCATCGTAGGTGAAGAAACAATATCTTCTTTCTCTTCTGCAATTTTCTTCTACTGGATAGAAGGTGTTGAGGTTGTAGTGGTTGTATTGGCCTTCTGTGCATCCTTTGAACAGAATGTGAAGAGGATGAATTTTGTAGTATGAGAGATTATCTTGCGGCATTGTTTTTGTGGAACAATAGTCGGAACTACCTCTGGTATCCTATAGAGTTGACCCCTCCGAGTAATAATGACACTACGGGGTTGAGACTCATAAAGAGAATGACATTTCCACAGATATGGTTGGTCCAAAAGAACATCACAGACATCAAGAGGGGAAACATCATACACTACCTCATCCTTGAAGGGATGGATGCCATAGGACAAGAGACACCACTAGCTGACATGAAGATCTCGTCCCTGGTGAAGCCACCCGATGTTGTATGCCTATGGGTGTGGTGTTGTCGACAACCCTAGCTGTTTGATGACCTCAACTGAGATGAGGTTCTTTTGGCTTCTGCTATCAAAAATGAAATGCAACGGGGTCCCCTTCACCCACATCTATGAATGGAAGAGGTGCTCCCTCTCTTTAGGATCTACTGGTTCTTCTGGTTGAATTGTTGTGGTTGCGAAAATAGTAGTGGGGTATGCATCGATGATCTGTCTATTTTCAATATTTTCTGGATAAGATTCTGAATCAGGGTTCGACTCCTTGTCTTTGACCTTGACCACCAATGATTTTTTCGAGTGACATTCATCGGTGTTGTTCCAGGGGATTTTGTTGAAGTTGCACCACTTCCTAGTGTCATTCTTCATCTTCCCTTTACCCTTGTTTTCCTGTGTCTTGGACTAGTTTTCTGGAGGCTGTTGGTTAGGGTTTTATTTACCATGCTTTGGTTGTTGTATATTTGCAGAACTGAACTCCCATTTGTTCTGGTGCCTAAATTTATGGTCGATTTTGACAGCATATCGATAGGCAACTCCCAATGATGAGATGTTTAGGAAATCTATTTCAGTTTGGATGTACCTATGCAGAGCCCCATGGTATTTCAGAAACAAATTCCACTTGGAATCTTTGATACCCAGCTTGGTGCACAAGGTATGGAAAGTATTTTTGAACTTCAACATTGCTTGGCTCTTCTCTTGTCGCAGTGTGGTCCATCTCATGTACTGGTCTTCATAGTTATCAATAGGCTAGTATTGTTCCTTGACCACATCCACAAAAAAATCTCAAGTGGGCTCGGCCCCATATATTCCAGATTCTTCTATGGAAATTTTCTCCCAATAAGTTTCCCACCAATGTTTGACATGGGGGAGAGCCTTGAGGAGTGCGAACGTGATATTTTCCTTGTTAGAAAAATTGTGAACAGAGAAATAACCTTCTAGCAGATTTAACCATTTTTCTAAGGCATCCACATCTACCTGACCTTCAAATATAGAAATATAAAAATTAACTTGTACCTTGAAGGGAGAGGTTCCTCCAAAGTGGTCGCTTGATGAATATGTGCCTATTTCTATCGGTAGGCGTTGAAGGATGTGTGCAAAATTCTCCATCATTTCATCCCTCTGTCACGTGAGAGCTTGCTCAAGCAACAAGTTAATAAAATATTATGCTCCGTCGTTTTTATTTTCTTCATCCATAAAGGATTTCTTAGGCGTACGAGAGTGACTTTCCTCAAGAGAGACAAGCTCGAGACCCAACTTTCTATACTCGGACCTCGTCGGGGATATGCATTGAAAAACGATCAAGAGAAACCTACTCTGATACCACTGATCCAAATTATTTTCAAAATGAAATGAAAGGAGAGATATTACAATGAAATACACATAAAAATTGCTAGAAACAAAAAAACACAACAATACATGATTTCTATTAATGAAATACAGAGTGCAAGACTCGCTAGAATGGTGGCAGCTTTATAACTGAGAAGAGATGTGACGGCTATGCTCATTCGCAAGAAGATGATTACAATGAGGCTCTAAAATAATTTTAATGATAAACAATTTTAATGATAAACATGAATTCCAAAAACCTAGACATCCAAAAACCTAACCTTAGGAGATGAATCGCCAAAAGTCATGGGGGGGTTGTTCAGGTAAGTTAGCACATTAGCTTCCCAAGGTCGTAACTGTTGCATACGATCTCCGTTTTAGGCGTGTGATAGCCCGTTGGAAAGGTATTTTTGAGAACTACGCATTATGCCATCAAAATTTGAATATATATATATATATATATATATATATATATATATTGACTATGTCAAGCCAAAAAAAACATTGTTTAGATCCCCAAAACAACACTAGAAGTACATAAGGATGTATTGACATGAAAACTTCCAAAATAAGCCAATTGGAATAGGTGGGCAGCCACCAATATCCACCTGGATGTTGTGTAGGGATTCATGATATCCCCATAATTGCAGAATCCACAATTACAAGGAAATGTCCCCATTACAGAGAAACATGATGAACTGGACACTGTCAAGATGAGCCAGTTGGAATTTGGAACATGTGGGTGGCCACCAATATCCACCTGGATCATCTAAGGAATCAATAGAACTCAAAAAATATGAAACTCGTCACTAGCCCGTACATTTTGAATATTAATCTAGAGAGACTTCTGATATGCAAGGGGATCGAGTTTTTCATTTATTCAATAATAACTAAAGAGACGCTAATAACTATACGGGCTCTAATATCCTTTGATTTGAGAATTTTCAACCCTTGGTATAAGGCCAAGGCTTCTACTTGATAACCCCAAGCATAGGTTGGTTCACATTTTCACTCGGGGTTGAGGACAACCCCCCACACTTGCCACCCCAGTTGCGACAAAAAAATTAAAACCCATTCTAGCATCCTTAGTGAGGTGCCATCCAAAGTCTATCTTGAAATATTCATCAGGATAACTTTATTAATTTTCAAGCCTGGATTTTACTTATTTAAAAGATTCTAGAACTTTTTTTTTTCTTATCGGCCAGTGTTTTGTTCATTCTCCAAGCAAAGGCAGACTCCACTCCCATCCAAATATCCTCTTGTTACTCATACAGAACCCACAAGATTTATGTGAAGTTTACACTAAAAACTAGAGAGACCCTTGATCACTCTCTTCATTTGTTTGATCGTCTCCGAATATGCGTTCGTTTCCGCTAAAATAAAGGTGTTGCTTAATGACAACAAAGTGTCGTACTTCGATTAATCTAATGGAAGTGTGGTTTTTTTCTAATTTGATTTATGGAAGTGCGGTATTCTTCTAATTAATGTTATGGAAGTGCGGTATTCTTCTGATTAATCTAATGGAAGTGCAGTATTATTTTGATTAATCTAATGGAAGTGCCCTACTTTTCTTTTGAAAACTAGCCCACTAGATTTCATGTGGATTTACATTTTAATTTCTGATACTTCTTGGCGCGTAATAAATTTAGAGTTTAGAGATTAATTTGTATAAATAAACGAAGAAACTACAACCATTCCCATTTTGTTTGAGGAGGGGAAGATGGAGATATGTTACGCTCATTCTCTTTTCTGGTCTACTATGAGAATAGTTTTCTTTTCTTTTTATTTCATTCTCTTTGTCAGTGCTTTTGTAGTTTCCACACTACGCTTATGATCAAGAGGCTCTGATTGGATTCATGTCTACAATCACTTATGATCCATCTCAATCTTTATCCACTACTTGGAAACCAAATGTTTCATTCTGTGAGTGGATGGGTATCATATGCAGTTAGCGCAGACAAATAGTGGTTTCACTGAATGTTTCAGGCATGGGATTACAAGGTATAATCTCTTCACTTCTCAACAATATCTCCTTTCTTAGAATACTCGATCTTACTGATAACAAATTTCATGGTCGCATCCCCTATCATTTGGGAATCCTTTTTCGGTTAAAGACGCTTTACTTGCTTGCAGTTAGATTTTATTCTACCCACTCTAGTTGGTTGTCGTAGTTTAAGAATATTATCCATGTACACTAACAATTTCAAAGGAAACATTCCCCAAGACCTATGTTTTCTCCCCAACTTACAATACATTAACCTAGGAAGAAACAATTTGATGGGTACAATCTCGGTCTGCTTGGGAAATATATCCTCTTTGGGCTTCATATTTTTGGAAAACAACAACCTTCGTGGGAGTGTTCCTTCCGAATTGGGCATGCTAAGCCATGTGACAGTTATAAGGCTCGGTGAAAACCATCTCTCTGGACAAATTCCCGGCTCCTTGTCTAACTGCACCAATCTTCAAGCATTGGTTTTAACTCAAAACTAGTTGATTGGTAACATTCCCATGGAGTTGTGTAGCAAGAAAACCCTGTTAACGGGTCTGTTTTTGTCCCTTAATCAGTTGAGTGGCAGCATTATTGCTCACCTCTTCAATTGTACTAACCTTCAATTCATGTTCTTAGACTATAACCATCTCAAAGAAGTAGTACCCAAGGGGTTGGGTAAGATGACACAATTCTAAAGGCTTGAGTTAGGCCATAATCAAATGGTTAGTGGAAGGACCACGAACTTTCCCATTCTCACTTCTCTTACTAACTATTCCACCCTATGCTTAATAGACTAGTCCTCCAATAATCTCAAGGGACGTTTGTCCTTTTGTATAGGTCGCCTCTCCTCCAAATTGTATTTCATAAGCTTGGACATGAATGGATTAGCTGGAGAAATACCACTACAGATTGGAAACCTCATTGGTTTATCATTCCTTGCTTTATCTAGCAATTGTTTCATAGGGCCAGTTTCGTCTCCAATTAAAATGCTTCAAAAGTTGGATATGTTATATATGGGAGGTAACAGTTTACAAGGAAACATCCCGACAGAAATTGGGCAACTCAAAAGCTTAGGTATTCTATCAAATAAATTCAGAGAAATAACACATAGGAATAATCTTCACATGGTTCAAGTGAGATGAAGCTCACACATCAAGCTTCTATTCACTAACTTGTCTTCATAAGAGGAAAAATCCATTACATATATAGTTGGAATACTTACCAACAAACCTGGAACAAAATTATAAAATTATGGATCTCAAATGACTCATAAGATAAACTTGAACACTCATACAACAACCATGCAACAACTTTCTATTTTGACAATGTTCTAGATGACTTCATTTCAACATTATCTCAACACTATCTATATCGAAAAATAATCTCTCTAGAAGGATCCCTGATTCTATTTCCCACCTCCAATGGTTGACATATCTATATCTTTCTCACAACCAATTATTTGGTAATATACCTGCAAGTATAGGAAAATGCATGAACTTATTAAATCTAGACTTATCATACAACATGATTAGTGGGCCCATACCTCCTGAGGTTGTAGATCTTTCAAATTTATATTTCTCTTTCCACTTTTCAAACAATTTATTACATGAACACATCCCTCTGGAGCTAAGCAATATGACTATGGTTCAAGCTATAGATATTTCTGCAAATAGGTTAAGTGGTTACATTCCAAATGGGCTCGGAAGTTGTAAAGAACTAGAATACCTTAATATTTCTTGCAACGTGCTTGAAGGTCCAATTCCAATGTCACTCGATGAACTTCAAAGTCTTTAGGTCATGGATTTCTCCTCCAACAATTTGTCAGGTGGAATACCCATGTCATTGGAAAATCTCAAAATGCTCATCCAATTGAGTTTCTCTTTCAACATCCTGTCAGGAGAAGTCCCAAAAGACAGAGTTTTCAAAAATCTTGGTGTCAGAGTGTTTATGGGAAATCCTGGTCTCTATGGACCTTGGGTAAGTCTATCACCATGCTCTACTCACAAACAAAAAAGTGTTTCACATTTGAAAAGAGTTATCATACCTATTGTTACAGTTGTGGTCATTGTTGTATTGTGTTTGTTTTTGGGATTCCTATGGAGACAAAATTGCACGAGTCATACTCCTATAGAGGTTGGGGCATCCTTAAACATGGGACATAGAAGAATTTCCTATAGAGAGCTCATCATTGCAACAAAGGAATTTAGTGATGTCAACTTGTTAGGAGTGGGTAGTTTTGGGAAAGTGTACAAATGGATTCTAAATGATGGCACAATCATTGCAGTGAAGCTTCTCACTCCGGAAAATGAAGGGGCTCATAAGAGTTTTGACAAGGAGTGAAAATTATTGGGTAGAGTTAGGCACCAAAATCTGATTAGAATCATAACTTCTTATTCAAACCTCCAAATTAAAGCTTTGATATTTCCATTAATGCCAAACAGAAGCCTAGAGAAGTGGCTATATCCAAATGATCAAGTAGAAAGTAGTTTGACTTTGATTCAAAGGCTCACTATAGAAATAGACATTGCATAGGGCATGGCTTATCTCCATCACCACTGTTTCATGCAAGTGATCCATTGTGATCTGAAACCAAACAATGTGCTTCTAGGCAAAGATATGACAACATATTTAATAGACTTTGGCATTGCTACCATATGTTTTGCAAACTTTGAGGATTTGGCTCTTACACCCACACATGTACTCAAGGGATCTGTAGGCTACATTCCTCCAAGTATTATTTGAGATAGATAGCATGTTTTCTATTTCTGTTAAAAATTTGAATCAAATACCTTTTGACAAGGATGATTGAATGCAGAATATGGATTGGGTGGATGTGTCACAACAAAAGGTGATGTTTATAGCTATGGAGTAGTGCTATTGGAGATGCTCACTAGAAAGAAACCCACCAACAACATGTTTGCGAAAGGAATGAACTTGTAGAAATGGGTGGGTAGCGGTTTTCCAAATCAAGTTAGGGAAGTGGTGGATAAGAGTCTATTGAGGAGGAATAGTGACATCACTCAAGAAGATAAGGAACTCAATTGCCTCAGTCACCTTGTAAGCGTGGGTTTGCTCTGCACAAAAGAATCCCCTGAAGAACGACCTACTATGATAAACATTGTGGGGATATTGCAAAACATCAGAGATATATTTTTTAGAGTTGCAGGCATTCCAAAATTCCAATCAAATATAACACATTTGCTAGGTAGTACAAGTATTGCTCACGAAAACACCGGTGAACTCCAAAGTTCTTCTACATTCTAGTATGTTGTAAGTGATCTCAATGGTTGTATAACTAATCCGTAAAGTAACTTGTGTCCATTGGCATTAGTTCCATGTAGTTTGAGTCTCATTCCCTTCTCCTTCTCCGGGTGGCCTATTTTTTTTAGTCTTATTCTGCTCTCCTTTCTATGTATGTTCATTGTTGGGTTCATGTGAGTGTAACAAAAAGCTACATATGCCATGAAAAATGTTTTGGAAATGTTTCTATAACTATAGGAAAACTTTACGCATATTAAATCCTTTTTTTGTTGTTCAAGCCATTTAAATATACCAAAAAATTAGTTTTTTTTTTAAAGATTAAAGAGCAAGTCAACACTTTTGTTTCCATAACACAAAAACATGTTGATGAAGATGTTGGTCTCCATACCTTTTCGTATATTCAACATGTTCTTATTTTACACCAACATTTTCAAAGTTAAAATACTGAAACTAAATCAATTAATGCATGACACATGTACCTTATTCTGGAATTTGTTAGCAATTATATAGGACAACCAACTTTCATTAATCTATAAAGAAGTAAAAATGCATGACACAAGTACCTTATTCTGGAATTTGTTAGCAATTATATTGGACAACCAACTTTCATAANAAAAAAAAAAAAAGTAAAATTGAATAGTACAATTATTATTATTATTAGCTAAAAGTTTAAACTTTGATTATATTTATAATATTTAAAACTTATTACTACACTTTCAATTATTTACACATAATCAATTATTTTTATTAATATTATTTTTTTTTAATTAAAAAAAATTATTAAAAATAAATAATGTTAAAAAGGCTCGTAAAAAGGAAAAAAGTTTGAAGCTAACTAAACCAGCTAAACAACTAGACTATGGGCACTATCTAGGGCTAATCACGAGAGGATTCAACCAACATTTAAGCCTTTTAAAAACAAAATTTTACAACTAATTGCAAAACAGATACACTGACATAAAAACAAAGTGAAACAGAAAGTAGTGACTTCCTACCTGAAATAATAAATGAAACGCCATTTTTCCCCTTCCCGATAAGTCTCCTGGAATTCTATTAGATTATTCTCTCCTCCACCTTCCCGAGTGCTGATGAAACAAACCCATTATTCTCTCCTCCACCTTCATGATTGGACCAAAACAATTCTATGAGATGTTGGGATTTTGCATATCTGCCCCTCGTTTGGCCAAGATTTTTCATAAAACCCCCATCTTATTTTTCATAAAACCCCCATCTTAATAACGGGTTCTCTTCTAGCATTTACAACTTTCTCCAAATACTCCAGTGCCTTTACGGTTTCCTCAGAATGCAGTTCTCTATGTAGTTTGTAATAAAATTGGAGATATATTTGCAGAAATTTGCACGAGGAGAAGTATCTATGGCTGAAGCTTTACCTCTGTCTTGCTTAGTTGGAGTTCTGATCGCGTGATCGTTGGCTGCGAATTGTGGAGGAGTTTGTAGAACCTGCTTACTGTGGTACCCTGGATTCTCATCCTCACCCTGGATTCTCATCCTCACCCTCAATGAACTGCAAATTGCCCTTACTTTTTTTTCTTTTATTAGATTTTTTTTTATGTCATGTCTAAGCTTTCACAGTGATGTGTTGTCAATTTTTTTTTTTGGGGGGTTGTAATTGGGTTAATTGTTTTTGAAGCTAACATTTTAGGTGAATGCATTTTCCCAAAACATGGGGCTCAAAAACATCTCACCGATAATTAAATTTTTTTTATAGAAGTAATTTTGTTATTTGAACATCACGTTACATTGACATCTCAATTATATGTGGATGTTATAACTTCTTGTTTTGGAGATAAATTCCCTATGATATCGGTTAGAAGATCACACAGAGCGTGCACTCTAAGAATTAACTCTATACAAAAGAAGCAATTAAGGATTCATAATTAACCAACTACTAGTGAGCAGAAAGATGACTAACCTGGATCCTAATGTTCAGAGAAGATTCCTTGTGTGAACCGCTGCTCCAATAGTTTGCTCCAAAGCGTTCTTTGTCAACCTACACACAATGGGAAATAAGGCTGCAAAGTAGGTAGTTACAACAACCAACTCTTAACTATATTAACTAGTATCAAATATGATAGTTTCAAGATAATCAAATATATAGACATTACAAAACTAAATCAATAACATAAGATTCAGATGGAAAAGAGATATATCATTATATTAACAACATGAAATCTAGGAATGATACAACCTGAAATTGTTGTAGCACCACTGCCTGGAACTAATATATGTATTCCTCCACCCGGGCCACTGAAGATGTCTTATACCTCATGGCTCCTTGCTCTAGACAAGTCAATGAAAAAGAATGAGTCTCCTCTTGAATGAGATATATCAGCAAGGTGCTCGAAACAGGGGTTTCCAGAAATGAAAGGGAAGATCTTAAAAACTTGGGGAATGGGCTTGCAGGCTCAACAAAAATTCACTAGCATAATGATGCTTCAATGGATACCTCCCTCTTCTCCACCCAGTGGAACTTATTTATACCTTAGGAAGTTGGTTGGAATAGTTAGGCACAAGCTATAATGGGTAACGATCAGAAAGACCTGTGAACTCTGCCCAAAAAGGCACATTTTTCAATATATATATATTAGTGTATTATGAGGCATACGTGCTATGTTGAAGGGAAATGTGAGTATACAAAGTTGCATATGCGATA
>JZKD02S2320590.1:69853-87148 GCA_000966675.3 Picea glauca
TATATATATATATATATATATATATATATATTAGTGTATTATGAGGCATACGTGCTATGTTGAAGGGAAATGTGAGTATACAAAGTTGCATATGTGAGTTGTTAGAGAATAGGGAATGTATGGCTAGCTAGAGGGATTTTTTAAAAGAATCCGAGGAGGAAACAGGGAGGAAATTAAGTATGCAAGTGGGAAATGGAATTAATATTCATGTCAACAAGTGCATCCATGCAATGATGTGGAAAAATATGTTGTAATATATGCCCCCTAATGTGTGAGGTCATAAGGGAAACTAATGGCTGAAATACATTATAAATCTAAGAGGAGACTGCGCAGTAGGCCTAGGAAAAGATCACCAGACTAGAACATAACCTATAGAAGAAATCAAGTATGAGACTACTCTCTTCCCGAGGTGGGCATACCCATGCTTAAGAGTGATAAAAACATGGATGCCAAATCATGTACATTGCAGATCCATCAAGTATGTATATAAGTAGTGATCATGGCCACAAAAAATGAGTACACGATGGATCCATGTCAAAAGAGATCATAGCCACAAAAAGATACATAGTGGATCTATGTCTCAGAATTAGAGGAGGATATTTGGAATCAAGGAGATGAACAAACTGATCCTCCACAAGTATCAATGTTAAAACAAGGAGTGGTACTATCCAATGCAATTTGGGTAGGAACTTAAAAAAGGTGATACTACTACATATCCGAGGTCTTCAAAAAAATCGTTGATGGTACGAGTTTACACCATGTGAATAGATTCAAGATGAAGTCGAACATAGTGAGACACCATTTTATTACTGGTCATTGATGTACACCATTAACAAATAGGAGATAACCCACCGATAATGATAGTGGGTGTCAATGTACCTAGTACATTTTAGCAAGTGTGAATGAATGAGATGACATCGAACACTTGTAGAATTTATCGATCAAGGGGCATTGATGTATTCCCACTATCAATAGAGAGAGAACGTACCACTAGTGAATGTAATCCCCAAGGTACTAAAAAGACTATAGATCCCAATTCCACAGCAAATGAGCCAAATTCAATGGGAGGAGATCTGCTAGAAGGAGAGCATTAAGGCATCCCCTATCATCCAACATAAGGGACTGTAGAAGGAAAAATATTTTGAAGGACTCGAACAAAATATTGGACGAACACACCACTAGGTACGTCTCTCACATGCATTAGATGGAATAGTGCACGAAGGGACCCTCTAAGCAATGGCCAATAATGAAAATCACTGACAAAGGTGAAGAATTCCACCAATGAGAAAAATGCAACCCAAGGTACTAAATGAATCCCAAAGTGTGAATAGAGGTCTTTACATTGAACACATGGGAAACTGCACAGTCAATGGCTAATCATGGATTTTCATGTGCAGAGCACAAGGTAACCTATCAATGATGAAAATAGGCCTAGGGTACTACTCTAGGTTAAACTCTTGGAGAAATGTGTCGGAGTCGATAAGAGTTGACCCACTAGCAAGAAGTCAATAGGGACCTTCCATATTGGCATGATTTTAAGACATATATTCTTATTGATTCTAAAAAATACTTGACATGGGAAGGCTGACATGAAAATTCATGAATTCTAAGGAGTGGTCGACGTAGGTTAAAACTTCCCTTGAAAAAAATCATGACACAAAAGTGAGTTAGGAAGCATAGACTCAAGAATGGACAATGCCATAAGTCTGTGACATAGGAGGCATCAACAGGCTCTCTATAGTGACTGGAAGAATAACGAGTCAGATTAAATACTTAATGAACAAGGTTTAGTTTCCTAAAGCCATACCAAAAACTTAATTTGTTGAGACATAGAATCAAAACTTGGTGCTTCATTCAAGGGAGACATGACTGTTGCAGCATTAGAACTTGACTCTTTCCCATCCTATTTTTTTATATTTGATTTTTTTGTCTTTTTCATGATATCAAAGCCTGAAAAAATAAATAAAAGAATGCAATAATACAATGGAGGAAATGAGTGTGACGGGAAAGAAAACTAGTTCCAAGCGTAAGGAACATACCTATGGTCAATGCAATGAATGTGTGTAGGATATGGACGTTCAGGGGAATCCTCCAAGGATATAGGTGTCAAGTCACAAAGGCAATAAATGAAAAGGCTGACAACTAAAGAGAATGCATAAGAAACATGCTAGATAATAGCAATATGAAGACGACATTAGGCTCAAAAGCACATGCGGAAAAATGCAACGCAGTATAACAACTTAAGACATAAGTGTGTTACCCCATGTGTATTGGCCAAAACAATATTGAGAAGAAGATATGGCTTTGACACAAAGTCATGTCATGACTAAATAGGGATCCCAAGCCTATGAAAATACTTTAGCATGGGCACCAAACGACAATAAAGGTTCTAACTAGGGCATTGATGAACGTAAGATCTACCATGTGAATTCCAACACTTCTAAACAACAAAGAAGACTTTTTGTCACAACTCAGTGGGGTCAATCATAAGGAAAAATGAACCAATAAATGGATAATGAAAAATGGGGAGAGAAAAATCTAACCTATATGCCAATTTTGAGATCATTACTTGTTGGAATACTAAGAGGGGGGGTGAATCGATATGAACACTTTTATTACTTTTAACCACAATATGTATTGTTTAACTTTATGAGCATTTCATCAATAGAATTCAAAACATGATGAGCAGTATAAATAAACAATGAACAATGAGCAACCACACAAGTACACAGTACACCATAATTTTACGTGGAAACCCAATGTGGGAAAAAACCACAGAATGCTTTTCTTATATGTAAGAAGAAATACATTCATAGGAAGCACCAACTTCCTTGTTTTCTAGCTACAAACCACTAGTTTCTCAGGCTCCAACCTGAAGGAAGCTACAACTCCCTTAGTTTTCTGACACCAATCAGAAGGAGGCTACAACCCCCTTTCCTTGCCCTGTCCTGCCACCCTGAAATAGAAATGGAGACCAAAGTGTCACTGCCACAAACTCTGTCAATCCTATCACTATAAAACATGTCACTGTAAACTCATAAACCAATCAGATATGATCACATATATCTCATCCCCACTATCACAAGTGTATATCTCAAACCATGTACCCAACATCAGAAATATATCTCTCTAATCACGTGCCATGCATGTACCAACATCCATAAACAAAATATAATGAACTATCACATCAATCATGTATCAAACCCTCACTGTTATGCAGCTTCAACCTGTACCAATACCTTCAATAATACATCTCTACCAAAATACCTCAAACATGTACCCTATGACACAAGAAATGCCTCAACAAAATACACAAGAATGTGCGCCAAGTATAAACAAAAAGTGAACCAACAATGTGCCTCTGCAGATCTACCTCATACGACATGTACCATAGAACCCATAGTACCTCAAGAGCATATACTCAACCTCACATGACCATACCTCAATCAATCACCAAGATCCCACCTCAAACAAGCATATAATCATACCTTTTACTTCTATAGATGACTCTGTTGTACCTGAAACCTGTCACACATGCCTGTAGACTCTCCTCAACTCTTGCAACTTGATGAAAAACTCATCCTTTAGATTTGACTTTGCCTCACGGGACAAAGCTTGTTGTTTATCAGGGCCTTGCGTGATGAGCCCTATGCAACCTGCGGGGGTGCCTCATGGGACACTAGTAGTCTGACCCACGAGGATCAGCTAAATCAGGGATTTTCACCAAAACCATCACTCTCATCTGTAGTCACATAACTTTGTTGTCTCTTCTCCTTCACTGCCTCAGATTTGCACTACCTCATATTTGTCAATAAAGTTCCTTCCAAAAAGCCTTTCACAAGATAGATATTCAATGTGTGAAATAGGTACTAATGGGAGTCTCTTGATATCTTATTTATACTTCCCAAGTGCCTTCCTTTAGGGGCTATCTTGTAACTGTTTTACCCATTTTCCTTCTTTTAGGGCTAACCCACATTGTTGTTGCAACTACTTTACCCATAATTAGTAAACTCATAATTTTTTTGTTACAACTACTTTACCCATAATTAACTTTTTGTTGCAACCACTTTGACTAGTAAACTTCTTGAAGACTTTCTATAGGTTTCTAGAATAATTGACTTCTTGTTGACCTTCTAGGAGTTTCTAGATTATTCTTTAGGGTCCCCCAATATTTGCAAAGCCATATCTCCTCAACTGTAGGGATCCACATGACGTACCACCTATCACCATAAATGACATGACGTGTACTATCCATCTATGATAGTCTTACATGCAAATACATTTACCTTCATGTCTTTATTCCTCAATCAACTACGGGTTCCATGACCATACCTTCAGGGTTACCAGAATTTGCTACCAGACTTGCTTCAAGAGTTGACATCAATGAAAACCAACTCAATCTTTCAACATTGCCTACCAATATGAATCAACACAACAAAATACCAAAGAGAAATGTCTCCACAATACTCACCCATAATTTAATGAATCCAATATAGAAACCTCTGATAACAACTTGTGCTCTAGAATAAAAAACTTGAAAATGAAAAACTTTTAAAGTACAATATGGTACAAATCACCACGTATCCTTGTGTATTTTTCATAGTACTTCTCCACATAGATCCCATTGTTAGGCTCATACCAAGGGTTTCTTCGGTAGTAAAACTGTAAAGTCTCTAGTTCGGGAAGAAATAACAATATGTGATGCATATTTTCCCTTGGGATACCATCCAAAATCATGGCTTCAAGGTTAGCCTCATTTGAAGGAAAATCAACATCCTAGAAATAATGTAAAATAAGACTCAAGGGCTCACAAATACCAGGGCTCAAGGTCTCACAAATAGTAATAGTAGACTCAAGAGGAAACTCAAATTTTCTCAGGCCAATAGGGGAAATCAAGGGATCTCATGCCTCCATTGGATAAATAACATGATCAATTATCGATACCTTGTCTCGAGAAGAAAACCATGACTGTAAATGCATTTTAAAAGAAATTGAACACCAAGGATATGACACCACATATTTTACCTATGGTGGGGTAGATTCTACTCAAATACTAGGAACATACAAAGGGGTAACTTGAGCTAAATTGGAATTAGGATGGTGATTATCAGATCAAAGTCAATCAATGGTGACAATGCTTTTATTGTTAGGAAAATGCTTCACTAGAAAGAGCATAGACACCATAATGTTAATAACATATACATAGTCACGCCCAAGAATCATATTGAAGTCCAAAGGGACTTTCACCACTAACATATCAACTAGGACAATCTTCCCACCTAATGTGATAGGAAACTGAGGAACACAGGGTATTCACTCAGTGAACCTATGTCATAGTGCCTTCGTTTGTGGGATATTAAAGAATACTCCTAATTTCACTAGATATTGATAAATATCTTCCAAAATGATTTTCTTGAACCCCCCTCCTAATACATCTTTCTAATAAAAGAAACCCTTATTTTCACTAGATACCCCTTTTTATACCCCCTAATACCTATAAACCCCTTGAGACCCCACATCCCCCCCAATACCTGCAATATATTGACTTTTCTTTTCATAGTCTAAAAACCCCCAATATGAATGAATGTGATAAGATATTGGTCAACAAGGTGACTTCCCTATGCTGAGGAAGAATCCCCAAATATTCACTAGGTATTTTTTTGAAAGCCAACAACTCATTGGTAGCTCACACAATATTGGGAGAACCCAAAGCTTGTGAATCTAAGGAGGAAAAAATGCTTTTAGAGGCTCCTTCATCTACAATACATTGCTATTTAATGCTTTTTGAATTAAATTCAAGCCTTTTTTGGAAGGGTGTAGAAGAAGGAAGGTGAGGCTCAACAAGATTACTCCAATCAAAGGAATCCATCCTCAAATTTGGAGGGAGTATGTTCGAAATAAGTAGAAAGTCCCCTTGTTCATAAGGTACTAAACTAGAAATGCTAAAGATATGGTCGATAGACACATCACTCCCCAAAATAAGAGTGGGATAAGTTGAAGATTGCATTGGCTCAACCACTTTGATGGAATCAACACTCTCCAAGAGAAGTGTGGGATCGATTGAAGATTGCATCAGCTTGACTACTTCCTCAACCAATGGTTGTATAGGTTGTGAAACAACATGGTCAATAGACACATCAGCCCCTAAAAGAATATTGTGATTGGTCAAAGATTTCATTGGCTCGATCAATTCATTAACCAATGGTTAAATATGTTGTTGGGAAACCAGAGTTGGCTCAGGATTAGAAGGGCCTTAGACAGGGAACACAGTCTTTGTATTTTTGGAATACTAGGGCACATATGAGAAAGGTGATCTCACTTGAAAAGTTTACAATGGAACTTGGGATTAAGTCCTATTCATCTAGAGTTCGCAATAGTATCAATTCCCCCAGCATGAATTGCATTTGCTAGTGGATTTCCCCCAACATGACTCATAGTGGCTACCTTCTTATCACTAGTATGACTAGTAGTGACTGGCTCCCCCCAACATGACTTGTAGTGGTTGGTTTCATGTCTCCAACATGAATCACAGAGGTTGGTGACCTATCTCCAATATGACTTGCAGTGATTGGAATCATTCCCCTAGCATGACTTGTAGTGGTTGGTAACTTCTTCTTCTTCTTCTTCCTCTTCCTATTCCTTTTATACTTCTGGTTACTAGTAGCTATACTTTCACCAGATGAGGCAGAAGGAGGAGGAATATACTTCACTAATGAAGAAGGTAAAGGATCAACATCCACTTGATGCCCATGACATAAAGTTCTTATCTAAGAAGCATGAAGAGCATTCAGGACATTCAAAGTCGTCCAAAACCAAACCGATAGTCCTACAATCAATCTAGGAATGTTCAATGTGGCCATCAAGGGGGAACCAATGTTTCCAAAGAAAGGAAAAGCATAAGAATCCCCTTGGGAAGGGGTCCCTTGGTTGGTATCATCAATAACTTTAGCCATAATTTTCTTATGCATAAATTTCTCCCTTGCATGACTTTTCATGTTTGAAAGAGTCTCACACACTAGCTCTGATGAACCAACAATATAAAGCCCACACTTTCAAGGGAAAGACCAGGGGTCCTTCACAACTGGAGGAGTGATTGGTTGGCCACCTTGAATCAATAATCTAAAAGTGGCGGTAGAGACACAACCTAGACCAACTACACAAAGCAACACTCCATTAAAAAGTCCAGAGAGAAATAACACACACAAATTACTTTTCCAAAGCCCCAGCTATGGTGGATTAGGTATTGAGTCCAAAATAATGAAAAATTCGGAAAGGCACCTTTTGAGAGCCGATACAGATTGATTAAGTCTCAAGACTGACCGAAAAAGGAGTGAGGAAAAGTTACGATAACCTACTTGTAATGTTGACCAGTGGTACAAGTGTCCTCATGAAGACGAACACCCTCCAAAGGAATTGAGGCATAAATCTATTTTCTTTCCTAGGTATCGTGATATTTACCCTCAGAAATTTAGTGTCTATCCCACCTCCACATTCAAGAAATTAAGATAGTATAGAAAAGGTAAGCAGTGCATTATACATTATGAAAAAATGTAAGGGGTCATTCTGAGTGTTGTAGGTTGTGGGTTACATGACATGGAAATTTGCAGGATAAGGAGTGGATTGGTCTATTGCAATGAGACTCCCACTACAAAACAAATGACTAAATGTCGGGATTGTGAGGTAAGAAAAGCGACTAAGTGTAGAATTGTGGGTTTGTGGGCCTGCGGACTTGATGGTAGCCTGATCCACAACGCAAATTCTAAAGGGAAAAAATAGATAAGTATGGATATACAAGGAACATAGGAAGAAAATAATAAGACTAAGGATGGAAATGTATATGCTAACATTGATTAATGAATGTAGATCAACATCTCTTGGAGTTTTCTAAATAGGGCTACCTCGAGGGGTGCCCATCTAAACCAAGATAGTTGCAATGTCTCTTGCATCTTCCTTTATTTTAGTAGAGCATTTCTTCTCAGGACTCTTCTTGGATTGTTTTCTTTTGTACCCTTGTTTTTTTACTTATTCATATCTTATCTCCAACCTTCTTCTTATTTCTTGATTCTATCAGTGTTGTTGTTGGGATTGAGCTGGCTTGTAATGCCAAAAATTCCTTCTTTTTCATGGTCACAAACTTCTCCCAATCAACTTGGAAAGTTTGTTTATCAAGTGCATCCCAAACAATGAGTTTGATTATCATGTGATGGGATAAGGCATTCACTCTTCCTCCCTGCACTCTAGCACTTGATTCTCTGAGAGACTATTATAGGTAGTAGGGGATGATCAAGTCTTGTTAGATACATAATCCTAGGGATTATGGTGTCATGTAAATATTGTAAATATTATTAATTAGAATTATGAAGAGTCATAGGTGAATAGGAGCAGTCATTAGATTTGTAGGAAGATGAAAGAAAATGTCATGTCCAAATGTATTTATATGTGGCTCTCTTTAATAAAATGAAAATATATGTGGACTCTATTCAAGTTTGTATTTTCAGTGTATTAGAGTAAGGTTATTTATAGATAACTCGATGATCATATTTCCTACTAGTTGCTTCGCTTCTCCTTTTTATAAATTATTTTTATCCTTTGTGAATTTTTAATTGACGGGTCAATGAAATGTTCCTAGTGTGTTTTAATGAGAATATCTCCCTTGGGTATTGTTAGAAGAATTCGATGTTGTTGTCACTATGGTTTAGGAATGGATGTTGTGAGATTCCTTTGTCCTGCAACAATTTTCTCTCGCTAAAAACCAATTCTTGTGCATCTCGTTCTTCAGAACCCAAGTCACGCTTTGAAGGACTAGAAACCTAAACCTAATCACTAGAAATAAGACCATTGGCATCCCCTGGATGTAGGTTGTCAAACCATTGGGAATTATTCTCCCTCCCTAGGTATTTAATTATTCATTGGCTAAGTGTTTCACCTATTCTTATGCTACATTCAAGTTCTCTTTGCTGAGGAATAAGGGTATATGAAATGTTTGTACCAGGAGCCATGCTTACAGATCAGGCATTGATGTTTATTAGTTGACTGAGATTGGGTTTATGTGTGCATTATTGTGGAAGTGGAGCCTTAAAAATGATATAAATATGTGATTTTTGTAGTTAAATAGACTCCCATGCACTACCACACTATTGAATCCAAGGATGAGAAACTCATTCCATAGAACATCCAAGAAAGACCTTCCATGAGACTTGGAAGATAATTGACAGTGCCATCGTATATCATAAACATATAGAGGATTAAAAAATCTAGAGACATAATATACTTAGCCATATCGGACACACCTTTGGATTTACTTTGATGTGTAATATATTCTTCGATCTATATTCAAATTAAGTAAATCGATTGGCCTTAATAGTGTATTATGTAGAATTGAATGTCTGCACCAACAAATTGTTTTAGATGAACGTAAAGAAAAAGTTTCTCTATGATCACCATGAAGAAATAATCAATGCCCTCAAGTCATCATCATAATGGTTTGTGATCAAATCAACCCATCAGTGGTAGCTACCAACATCTCTTGCTCAGGATAGTCAAAGAAAAGAATACAACCTAATTTAATCTCAATGCACATAATATCTCCAACACTTAGAGATCATGGAGAAGGAAGTCATATTGTGAGGAGTAGCTGGTGGAGAAAATGAATTATCTTGTATCAATTGTTTATGTAGTGATCAATGGAAAAGGAAATTATCTAGAATGGTCGAGAAATATCGAGCATACTCTTATCTTCAATGATTTTTGGGTTGGAATTTGTGATGGAGATACTTCACCTACCAAACCTACATCAGATACATAGATTGTCATATGGAAAAACAAAGATAAGAAATAATATTCCTTGAATGTTTATTATATAAGTGAAGAGGTGAGTCATCACATCAAATCTATCAAATATTTCTGGGGTGCTTTGAATAAGTTGAAAGATATCTATGATTCAAATTCACAATTTGAGCTAATTCAAGTATTGTTGAAGCTCTTCAACATAGATTTCAAGGATAATGATCCCATGGATTTATCATCCAAAATTAAAGCCAACATGCATGACATTCACGCTAATGGTGTGAATATAGTCATTTCTATCACATCGTTCATCAAGGCACTCTACCCCACATATTCTCACTATATTGAATTACTTCAAGATAGTGGACACTTGAAATCCCTCAATTTTGACTCTTTGGTGGAGACAGTTGTAGAATGTAAGAAATATTTTAGGAAGAAGACAATTCATCCCACTAGAGAGACTATGTTCCTTGCTCAAAAAGAGAAGAATCAATCACATGATTCTTCTAGAGGAGAAGGTAGTAAGAGAGGACGTGGAAAGAATAATTTCAGAGACATGGGTGTAGGCATAATTAAGGTGAGAGATATGATATTCATTGTGTTCATTGTGGACACAAGGAAAATAAATGTAGGATCCCATGGGAGAATATCAAAGAAAATAAGGAACAAAGGGAAGATAAAGGTAAAGATCCTAATTCCACTCATTTTTTTATTGCTCATTGCAATATTGGCATAAATTAAGATTTGTTCAAAACTTCTTTTGCTTCTTGGAGAGATGCATGGTTGTTTGACACTAATGCTACTTGTCACATTAATTTTTGGAGAGAATTCTTTGAGGAATTGAATGACAATGTAGAGGGTACAATATACGTTATAGATAAATCTAGTGTCAAACTTATCGGAATCGACACCATCAGGCCCAACTTGTCTAGATTCTCATATTTTCTTTTACATGATGTTCTTTATCTTCCAGAGTTGTGGAGGAACTTGTTGTCTCTTGTGCACATTCAATAGCAAGGCCATACTATTCATATGTTTGATGGAAAATTTGAATTAAGGAATTATTTTGATAACATGGTCATCATGACAAGATGGTAGGGTGATAGATTGTTGAAGCTAAAAGGGACATTTGCATAGGCACATAATTTTTCATACCTCTCTCAACATGTTGAAGTTGCATTATCATCCATCCTCTTTTGGCATGTTGTATTTGGGCACATCAATTATGATAGTATTCATATGATGAACACAAATGGTGTTTTTGGTTTTCCTACCATTCCAAGGAATTTGAAGCAATGTGATGCATGTATCATTGATAAACACAACAAGTTTCCTTTTCATGATTCCACTTTGAGAGCATGTAGAAAGCTAGATTTGATACACTTTGGTTTGTGTCACCCCATGCCTGTTGCATCTTATTTTCTTAATAAATATATCATGACTTTTATTGATGATTACACCAAGATTTGTTGGGTTTATTTGTTGAAACATAAATCTCAATCATTTGAAACATTTAAAAATTTTCATTTATGGATTGAAAGTGAAGCACAATCTCATATTGGAACTCTTTGTACTAATAATGGATGGGAATGTGCTTCTAATTAATTTGAAATCTATATTCAACAACATGGGATGAAGTATCAAATCACTATTCCATACAATTCTCAACAAAATGCTGTAGCACAAAAGTTGAATATGACACTCTTGAATATGGTACATTCAATGCCATTTTTCAAGAATATGAAGTTAATGTTTTGGGCAGATGTAAGTCTCTTTACAGTGTACTTAATAATCCATCTCATACTCTTGGGAATAAGAGTCCTTATGAAATGTAGTATAACCACATTCCTTTGGTGAGGCATCTCGGGGTCTTTGGTTCCACTTGTTATGTGATCTAGGTAGATACTAGTGGCCACCCACATGTTCCACTAATTCATAATGGTTCCATATCTTGGTAGGTTTTCTACGGTTTTTCATTTCCCAAACTTTCAGGGACGTTTTGAGACCTTAACGACATTTTTTGATGTGAAAGCGCCAAGTAGATAGCCAAAGGAATGTACTAGGTCGTTTAGAATGTGTACTCCTCAGCTAGACCTTTCCAAAGGGGTATCGAGTGCCCCAAATGGAGATCATATGAAAAAGTTGATCCCCCAGGAAGTTGATGTATCAACTAACCACATCGAGGCCCATAAAATGTTTGGGTGTTTCATATTTTAGGGTCAAGGTTTTGGATGTTTAAGGTTTTCTCATTGATGATTTATGTTAAAAGGCCTTTTCGACCTCTTTGTAATTGGCTTCTTACAAATGAGCATAACCGTCACATCTCTCTTCAGAGATAAGCTACCACCATTCTAGCTAGCTTGTGTGATTTGCATTTTACATTATTTTGTATTCCAAACAATCATTAATAGAATCTGAGTTTTATTGTATTACTGTGCTCCTTGAAATATCTCTGTGTATTTCCTTGTTATATCTCTGTTATATTTCTTCCTTCATGTCATTCTCAAAATAATTTGGATCAGTGGTATCAGAGTAGCTTGCTCCTTGCCGTTATTAGTGCATGTCCCCGACGAGGTCAAGGTATAGATAATTGGGTCTCGATCTTGTTTCTCTTGATGAAAACCACTCTCACCCACCCAAGCAACCTCTTATAGAGGAAGAAAAGAGGGATGATGGATTAGGAGATCTGATCAAACTGTTGCTCGAGGAATCCCTCACACGACATAGGAACGAGATGATAAATAATTTAGCCTAGATCCTTTGACAAATGCCAACAACAATGGAGGCACCTTCAACCAACAATCACTTCGGAGGTGCAAATCCCTTTAAGGTATAAGTTAAATTTGATATTCCTTTATTTGAAGGCCAAATAGAAGTGGTCACTTTGAAAAAATGGTTAAGTCTGCTAGAGGATTGTTTCTCTGTCCAAAATTTTTCCAATAGTGAAAAAATCACCTTCACACTCCTTAAGGCCCTTCCCCATGTTAGATATTGGTGGGATATTTACCTTGAGAAACTTTCCCTAAATCAGTCTACAAGTTTTGGGCCAAGATCCACTTGGGTGGATTTTGTTTATTCTCTCAAGGAGAAATACTATCCTCTTGGAAATTATGATGACCAATACACAGGATGGACAACTATGTGTCAGGAGAGATATAGCCGATGTCAGATTACACCAACATATCCTGTACCTTGCACACAAAGCTAAGTATTAAAGACTCTGAGTGACGCCTAGTTTTAAAGTACCGCAGTGACCTACACAGGTACATCCAAACATATATGTAGTTCCTGTACATCTCCTCACTAGGAGTCGCTTAATGATATGATGTCAATATCGAGAAAAAGTTCAAGAAAAAGAATAAGAGATATTTCAGTTCTGCAAACCCATCATAGAAGAAGACCGGTAAAGGTGGCCCTAACTCTTAGGGAAAAATATAGAGCAAGGGTAGCTATTCCCAGGATAGCTAGTCCAAGCCACCAACAAAGAAGGGTAATGGGAAGTCGAAGAAGGACACTGGAAAGTGGTGTGAGTTCCAAAAAATACCTTGGCACAATACTGATGAGTGTCTCTACAAAAAAGCATTGTTGGCTGAGACGAAAGCCTCAAGGTCATATGATGACTTGGACTTTGATTCAAAACTAGAAAAGGGAAAATGGATCATTGACACAGAACCCAGTGTCACCATCACTACCACTGAAGTCCAACTAGAGGAACCAGAGGAGCCTGAAGAAGGGGTCTGCCTCTTCCACTCATAGATGTGGTTGAAGGGGACTGAACTCCATTTCATTGTTGACAGTGGTAGCCAGAAGAACCTGATATCAACAGAGGTTTTCAAGAGGTTGAACCTAACAACAACGTCGAACCCTTATCCATACACCATAGGTTGGATCATCTAGGGATGGGACATCCACGTCAGCCAACAAGGTCTCCTACACTACGACATCAAACCATTCAAAGATGAGGTATTGTGTGATGTTTCCCCACTTGAATTTTGTGATGATTTGTTAGGAAAACCATATATGTGTAATTGTCATTATGTTTATGAATATATGCCCCATAGTTTCATTTCTAATTAGGGAGATCAACTCTACAGGGTATTGAAGGTAGTACCAACTACTACAGTCTCTTTGATCTCCACAAAGAAATGAAAAAAGGTGGATGGAAGGTCATGTTGATGGATCTTAAATCCTTCGTGTCAACAGTAGGAACCAAACACACCACAGAGGCCCAATTAGACTCTGCAACGTTTGTGAGTAGAATGGTTTGCCAGATCTTATGATCTGACCAATTAATCGATGGGATTTATGTTTTCTTGTGAAGGTATCTCCTTCAGTTGGGATGTTCTCTTTTTTGTATTTTCTCTTAGGTTAGGATAAATATGAGGAAAAAATGGTATAGACCAACTTAACCACACAACAAGGAAAAGTATAACGACTGGGAAAGGCTGAGCTCAAGATAAAACTTACTCTAGCATGCACAGAGTGATCTTTACCACAGGCCTAGTAATAATACATTAACCATGTGAGCACCTAATCGCTAGTTGAGATTTTAATCTAAGTTATCCAAGAAACAAGATGAGAGAAAATTCAACTACTGTAGAAGAGGCTAAGCTTGGGTTAACCCACTACTCAAACATGAAAACGATAATTTTATACCACAAGCCTAGTACTAATACATTAACCATGTGAGCATCTAATTACTGTCTGAGAATACTAATTATCAGAAAGAAAACACATATATGATAAGATTAATGGCAAGAAAAGTAATTCATCTACCATAATCATTCATCACATATCCACAAAACAATTCATCATATTCATCAATAAAGAAAATAACAACGAAGCAATTGCACCAAATAACTTGACAATATATTCGATAGCTCTTACTTGTTACATCTGTTCATGAAACTGAATAGGAAATAGTTCTTATCCATGCCCAATCACACATGTATTTGATGAAAATAACTTTTTCTTTGGTCCAGAAGGACTTCTCAATTCAAAGGAGCTTCAAAATAATTCTTAACAACTAAAAAGAAAGAGTTCTTGCAAAAACCATTGACCTTTAATTCGTTTCTTGATGTCTTTATTTATAATATAAAGTCTTAACTGAAACAAATGGATAATTATAGTTTAAACAAAACAAAATCTCCACGTGGTTCCTCCTTTCAACAACTTCTTTAAAAGTAAACCCAAGATAACTTCTTGAAAAGGGAGACTTCGCTTGTATTCAGGCCACTTGATAAACATTTCTTCACAAATTTGAGCCCATGGAAACCAGCGTTGTTCCATCGGAGCCGCACAAAATCCTCTGATCTCCACCACATGACCTCGGTACTTCACTAGACTGGAGTTTAACTGTTGTAGTGTGGTCTGAGCCCCAATAGGGTGTTCCATAAACCTTTACACTTGTCCAGGTGCTACGTCGGCCATCTTCGCTAGCTCTTCAACCCATGATACATCTTTCTTGGCATTTGATGTGACTATACCGCACAAGTCGACGAAGTCGTCGTGGGTACCGAACTTGGGAAGTTTGATCTTTCACTTTTTCGTTAATTCTTTGATATTCTTTACACCATATTTCGCTGCTAAGTCATGGGGGCCAATTTGCCTGGGAGTTTGGGAGTTTTCCTGCAATTGAAATTAAAATTACTTAAAAGGATTTACAAAATCAATACTCATCAAAATGTACAATCAAAGCATAAACATAAAGAAATGAGACTGATGCATACCTGTACAACTCACTAAGCCTGGTTGTTTGATACTTACACAATTTCTATGACTTTCTGAATCACCTGCGCCATCTTTGTTAGCGACACCATTTTCCTTTGGATGCGGCGGGTTACATCCGCACGCTTTGCGTGATACATTAGGTATGAACACCTGAGAGTCAGAATCATGCCAGTGTCCAGTTGGCCCTTGGGGGTGGGAAAGGTTGTCAGGGATAAACATGCATTGAAAGTACAATCAAGCTCCCAAAAGGTCAGATACTTTTGCCGGGAAGTCGTTAAATGTCTCAGGTTGAGGCAATTTTCCTAGACCAAAGTTTCTTCATTGAGTACGTTAATCATCATTAGCTCATGAATAAACTTTAAAAAAAATCCAGGTAATTGTACTACACCTCTTCCACAACCCCTATCGGTTGCGTCTCCCATGCCTTAGATCATACCCGCAGCGTGGATATGACACGGTGATCCTTCGAACATCTTATCGCAAGGCACTTAGTGTTTTCTTGCACGTTAGGGCTCACCGTCTTACTCCGTTATAGATCCGTGATGCTCTACATGTGTTCTACCAACCCGTAGAGTTCGAACACCATTAGTGACTGGTTTCGAGATCCAACTCAATAAAATTATTTTCTTTGAGTTTTGGTCAGGTTCACTGCTCAGGTGACAGACACGTTGTTGAAATATGGGGACTCCTCAAAATGCAAGATGGGATCGACGGGGCAGCCGAAACGCCAGGCTCAAGCCACAAAATGTCTGGGACTCATTCTTATTTGCAGTAGGTGTTCCCGAGGTCGCGGCAGGAAACTCCTCCTTTCCCGTCGAAAAAATGGCATCACCCTATGTAAAAGACAAAATGAAATAAATCACGTCGAGAAGTCGTGAGTTGGAATTTATGCTCCTTCAACAACAACTACTGCGGGGAAGAGGAAGGCCTAGGAAAATAAAGGAAGTGAGGAAGGGAAACAAAAATAGAACCAAGTCATGTTCTTGATTGGACGCCGAGTATATTTTTAAGCGCGCTATCAGTTTAGAACCTATCGAAACCATAAGTCGAGAAGGCAAGGGTCAGGCGAGGGGGAATGTTAAGAACCAAATATCAATATAGCATAGAAAATCCTCAGAAAAGGTACTCAATGCCTTGAAAAAGAGAGAATTTTAGATAATAAGACTCTTCGAGGGGGCAACCTCCTTTTACCCCACTTAAATGTTCAAGTACAAGATGATTCAAAATGAAAATGTCTTCCTTGGTAATATAGGAGACTAGGAGGTATAATTACAACTAAAGACCTAAAGACGACATAAATAAAATAACATTACTAATTAATATGCCCCAATTAAGGGGTAATGAGCCAATATTAGGGCTTAACATGCCCCTTCTCTTGAGACAAGTGTTGTCTGCAACGCTTGAGTAACTATGGATGCTTCTGTATAAAAGACTCATCTTCCCAAGTGGAATCTTCAATCGGTATTTTCCTCCATTTAATGAGATACTCTAAAATGGATCTATTCCTCAGTTGGCGAATTCTTGTGTCAGTGATGGCTTCAGGCTCCAATATGATTTTCCCTTCCTCGTCAAGTTCTGGCAATATAGTTTGAACTGGGATATTGTCGCCTATAACCTTCTTTAAGAATGAAACATGGAAAACTGTGTGTACTTGTGAAGGTGTTGGCAACTCCAATTTGTATGCCATAGTACCAATCTTTTGCAACACCTTATAAGGGTCATAGTACTTTGGTGATAATTTATTATCCTTCTTGGCTTGCTTGAGGGACATCTATTTGT